>CM020618.1:25212327-25482636 GCA_009829735.1 Pyropia yezoensis
TGCGTTGGCTTGCAGCTATCTGCACTGTCTTGCATATTCACCAGTGTTCTACGCGCTACGCACGTTTCGCAAGTTCTTCTGGATCTTTTTCTTGTCGAGCTGGCGTCCTCCCTTCCCTTTCCACCCCCCGCACCCCCCGGCTTCCCTCCATCGCCTCTCCTGCTTCCCCGCACCCACGCTCTTCCTTTTCCGCTTACTCTTCTTGTCCATCACTCAGGTATGTACGGAGGATGCCATGGGTGGTGCATGTGGGTGGATCGGCTGGACGAGCTGCTCTGGTGATGTACGTGGGTGTGTGCGCGGGGGGCTGCTCGCGCGGTGGTACGAGAGGGCGTGTGGGAGGGTGGCAGTTGCCGTGGTGGTGGCGGTAGGAAGTCGATACACATGGGGTGCCATACATGCACAGTTCCATGTCATGCGCTACATTGGCTTGCATTTCCCTGCAACTGCGTTGCGTTGGCTTGCAGCTATCTGCACTGTCTTGCATATTCACCAGTGTTCTACGCGCTACGCACGTTTCGCAAGTTCTTCTGGATCTTTTTCTTGTCGAGCTGGCGTCCTCCCTTCCCTTTCCACCCCCCGCACCCCCCCGGCTTCCCTCCATCGCCTCTCCTGCTTCCCCGCACCCACGCTCTTCCTTTTCCGCTTACTCTTCTTGTCCATCACTCAGGTATGTACGGAGGATGCCATGGGTGGTGCATGTGGGTGGATCGGCTGGACGAGCTGCTCTGGTGATGTACGTGGGTGTGTGCGCGGGGGGCTGCTCGCGCGGTGGTACGAGAGGGCGTGTGGGAGGGTGGCAGTTGCCGTGGTGGTGGCGGTAGGAAGTCGATACACATGGGGGTGCCATACATGCACAGTTCCATGTCATGCGCTACATTGGCTTGCATTTCCCTGCAACTGCGTTGCGTTGGCTTGCAGCTATCTGCACTGTCTTGCATATTCACCAGTGTTCTACGCGCTACGCACGTTTCGCAAGTTCTTCTGGATCTTTTTCTTGTCGAGCTGGCGTCCTCCCTTCCCTTTCCACCCCCGCACCCCCCCGGCTTCCCTCCATCGCCTCTCCTGCTTCCCCGCACCCACGCTCTTCCTTTTCCGCTTACTCTTCTTGTCCATCACTCAGGTATGTACGGAGGATGCCATGGGTGGTGCATGTGGGTGGATCGGCTGGATGGAGCTGCTCTGGTGATGTACGTGGGTGTGTGCGCGGGGGCTGCTCGCGCGGTGGTACGAGAGGGCGTGTGGGAGGGTGGCAGTTGCCGTGGTGGTGGCGGTAGGAAGTCGATACACATGGGGGTGCCATACATGCACAGTTCCATGTCATGCGCTACATTGGCTTGCATTTCCCTGCAACTGCGTTGCGTTGGCTTGCAGCTATCTGCACTGTCTTGCATATTCACCAGTGTTCTACGCGCTACGCACGTTTCGCAAGTTCTTCTGGATCTTTTTCTTGTCGAGCTGGCGTCCCCTTCCCTTTCCACCCCCGCACCCCCCCGGCTTCCCTCCATCGCCTCTCCTGCTTCCCCGCACCCACGCTCTTCCTTTTCCGCTTACTCTTCTTGTCCATCACTCAGGTATGTACGGAGGATGCCATGGGTGGTGCATGTGGGTGGATCGGCTGGATGGAGCTGCTCTGGTGATGTACGTGGGTGTGTGCGCGGGGGGCTGCTCGCGCGGTGGTACGAGAGGGCGTGTGGGAGGGTGGCAGTTGCCGTGGTGGTGGCGGTAGGAAGTCGATACACATGGGGGTGCCATACATGCACAGTTCCATGTCATGCGCTACATTGGCTTGCATTTCCCTGCAACTGCGTTGCGTTGGCTTGCAGCTATCTGCACTGTCTTGCATATTCACCAGTGTTCTACGCGCTACGCACGTTTCGCAAGTTCTTCTGGATCTTTTTCTTGTCGAGCTGGCGTCCTCCCTTCCCTTTCCACCCCCCGCACCCCCCCGGCTTCCCTCCATCGCCTCTCCTGCTTCCCCGCACCCACGCTCTTCCTTTTCCGCTTACTCTTCTTGTCCATCACTCAGGTATGTACGGAGGATGCCATGGGTGGTGCATGTGGGTGGATCGGCTGGACCGAGCTGCTCTGGTGATGTACGTGGGTGTGTGCGCGGGGGGCTGCTCGCGCGGTGGTACGAGAGGGCGTGTGGGAGGGTGGCAGTTGCCGTGGTGGTGGCGGTAGGAAGTCGATACACATGGGGGTGCCATACATGCACAGTTCCATGTCATGCGCTACATTGGCTTGCATTTCCCTGCAACTGCGTTGCGTTGGCTTGCAGCTATCTGCACTGTCTTGCATATTCACCAGTGTTCTACGCGCTACGCACGTTTTCGCAAGTTCTTCTGGATCTTTTTCTTGTCGAGCTGGCGTCCTCCCTTCCCTTTCCACCCCCGCACCCCCCCGGCTTCCCTCCATCGCCTCTCCTGCTTCCCCGCACCCACGCTCTTCCTTTTCCGCTTACTCTTCTTGTCCATCACTCAGGTATGTACGGAGGATGCCATGGGTGGTGCATGTGGGTGGATCGGCTGGACGGAGCTGCTCTGGTGATGTACGTGGGTGTGTGCGCGGGGGGCTGCTCGCGCGGTGGTACGAGAGGGCGTGTGGGAGGGTGGCAGTTGCCGTGGTGGTGGCGGTAGGAAGTCGATACACATGGGGGTGCCATACATGCACAGTTCCATGTCATGCGCTACATTGGCTTGCATTTCCCTGCAACTGCGTTGCGTTGGCTTGCAGCTATCTGCACTGTCTTGCATATTCACCAGTGTTCTACGCGCTACGCACGTTTCGCAAGTTCTTCTGGATCTTTTTCTTGTCGAGCTGGCGTCCTCCCTTCCCTTTCCACCCCCGCACCCCCCCGGCTTCCCTCCATCGCCTCTCCTGCTTCCCCGCACCCACGCTCTTCCTTTTCCGCTTACTCTTCTTGTCCATCACTCAGGTATGTACGGAGGATGCCATGGGTGGTGCATGTGGGTGGATCGGCTGGACCGAGCTGCTCTGGTGATGTACGTGGGTGTGTGCGCGGGGGGCTGCTCGCGCGGTGGTACGAGAGGGCGTTGGGAGGGTGGCAGTTGCCGTGGTGGTGGCGGTAGGAAGTCGATACACATGGGGGTGCCATACATGCACAGTTCCATGTCATGCGCTACATTGGCTTGCATTTCCCTGCAACTGCGTTGCGTTGGCTTGCAGCTATCTGCACTGTCTTGCATATTCACCAGTGTTCTACGCGCTACGCACGTTTCGCAAGTTCTTCTGGATTTTTCTTGTCGAGCTGGCGTCCTCCCTTCCCTTTCCACCCCCGCACCCCCCGGCTTCCCTCCATCGCCTCTCCTGCTTCCCCGCACCCACGCTCTTCCTTTTCCGCTTACTCTTCTTGTCCATCACTCAGGTATGTACGGAGGATGCCATGGGTGGTGCATGTGGGTGGATCGGCTGGATGGAGCTGCTCTGGTGATGTACGTGGGTGTGTGCGCGGGGGCTGCTCGCGCGGTGGTACGAGAGGGCGTGTGGGAGGGTGGCAGTTGCCGTGGTGGTGGCGGTAGGAAGTCGATACACATGGGGGTGCCATACATGCACAGTTCCATGTCATGCGCTACATTGGCTTGCATTTCCCTGCAACTGCGTTGCGTTGGCTTGCAGCTATCTGCACTGTCTTGCATATTCACCAGTGTTCTACGCGCTACGCACGTTTCGCAAGTTCTTCTGGATCTTTTTCTTGTCGAGCTGGCGTCCTCCCTTCCCTTTCCACCCCCCGCACCCCCCGGCTTCCCTCCATCGCCTCTCCTGCTTCCCCGCACCCACGCTCTTCCTTTTCCGCTTACTCTTCTTGTCCATCACTCAGGTATGTACGGAGGATGCCATGGGTGGTGCATGTGGGTGGATCGGCTGGACGAGCTGCTCTGGTGATGTACGTGGGTGTGTGCGCGGGGGGCTGCTCGCGCGGTGGTACGAGAGGGCGTGTGGGAGGGTGGCAGTTGCCGTGGTGGTGGCGGTAGGAAGTCGATACACATGGGGGTGCCATACATGCACAGTTCCATGTCATGCGCTACATTGGCTTGCATTTCCCTGCAACTGCGTTGCGTTGGCTTGCAGCTATCTGCACTGTCTTGCATATTCACCAGTGTTCTACGCGCTACGCACGTTTCGCAAGTTCTTCTGGATCTTTTTCTTGTCGAGCTGGCGTCCTCCCTTCCCTTTCCACCCCCCGCACCCCCCGGCTTCCCTCCATCGCCTCTCCTGCTTCCCCGCACCCACGCTCTTCCTTTTCCGCTTACTCTTCTTGTCCATCACTCAGGTATGTACGGAGGATGCCATGGGTGGTGCATGTGGGTGGATCGGCTGGATGGAGCTGCTCTGGTGATGTACGTGGGGTGTGCGCGGGGGGCTGCTCGCGCGGTGGTACGAGAGGGCGTGTGGGAGGGTGGCAGTTGCCGTGGTGGTGGCGGTAGGAAGTCGATACACATGGGGGTGCCATACATGCACAGTTCCATGTCATGCGCTACATTGGCTTGCATTTCCCTGCAACTGCGTTGCGTTGGCTTGCAGCTATCTGCACTGTCTTGCATATTCACCAGTGTTCTACGCGCTACGCACGTTTCGCAAGTTCTTCTGGATCTTTTTCTTGTCGAGCTGGCGTCCTCCCTTCCCTTTCCACCCCCGCACCCCCCCGGCTTCCCTCCATCGCCTCTCCTGCTTCCCCGCACCCACGCTCTTCCTTTTCCGCTTACTCTTCTTGTCCATCACTCAGGTATGTACGGAGGATGCCATGGGTGGTGCATGTGGGTGGATCGGCTGGACCAGCTGCTCTGGTGATGTACGTGGGTGTGTGCGCGGGGGGCTGCTCGCGCGGTGGTACGAGAGGGCGTGTGGGAGGGTGGCAGTTGCCGTGGTGGTGGCGGTAGGAAGTCGATACACATGGGGGTGCCATACATGCACAGTTCCATGTCATGCGCTACATTGGCTTGCATTTCCCTGCAACTGCGTTGCGTTGGCTTGCAGCTATCTGCACTGTCTTGCATATTCACCAGTGTTCTACGCGCTACGCACGTTTCGCAAGTTCTTCTGGATCTTTTTCTTGTCGAGCTGGCGTCCTCCCTTCCCTTTCCACCCCCCGCACCCCCCGGCTTCCCTCCATCGCCTCTCCTGCTTCCCCGCACCCACGCTCTTCCTTTTCCGCTTACTCTTCTTGTCCATCACTCAGGTATGTACGGAGGATGCCATGGGTGGTGCATGTGGGTGGATCGGCTGGACGGAGCTGCTCTGGTGATGTACGTGGGTGTGTGCGCGGGGGGCTGCTCGCGCGGTGGTACGAGAGGGCGTGTGGGAGGGTGGCAGTTGCCGTGGTGGTGGCGGTAGGAAGTCGATACACATGGGGGTGCCATACATGCACAGTTCCATGTCATGCGCTACATTGGCTTGCATTTCCCTGCAACTGCGTTGCGTTGGCTTGCAGCTATCTGCACTGTCTTGCATATTCACCAGTGTTCTACGCGCTACGCACGTTTCGCAAGTTCTTCTGGATCTTTTTCTTGTCGAGCTGGCGTCCTCCCTTCCCTTTCCACCCCCCGCACCCCCCGGCTTCCCTCCATCGCCTCTCCTGCTTCCCCGCACCCACGCTCTTCCTTTTCCGCTTACTCTTCTTGTCCATCACTCAGGTATGTACGGAGGATGCCATGGGTGGTGCATGTGGGTGGATCGGCTGGATGGAGCTGCTCTGGTGATGTACGTGGGTGTGTGCGCGGGGGCTGCTCGCGCGGTGGTACGAGAGGGCGTGTGGGAGGGTGGCAGTTGCCGTGGTGGTGGCGGTAGGAAGTCGATACACATGGGGGTGCCATACATGCACAGTTCCATGTCATGCGCTACATTGGCTTGCATTTCCCTGCAACTGCGTTGCGTTGGCTTGCAGCTATCTGCACTGTCTTGCATATTCACCAGTGTTCTACGCGCTACGCACGTTTCGCAAGTTCTTCTGGATCTTTTTCTTGTCGAGCTGGCGTCCTCCCTTCCCTTTCCACCCCCGCACCCCCCCGGCTTCCCTCCATCGCCTCTCCTGCTTCCCCGCACCCACGCTCTTCCTTTTCCGCTTACTCTTCTTGTCCATCACTCAGGTATGTACGGAGGATGCCATGGGTGGTGCATGTGGGTGGATCGGCTGGACCGAGCTGCTCTGGTGATGTACGTGGGTGTGTGCGCGGGGGGCTGCTCGCGCGTGGTACGAGAGGGCGTGTGGGAGGGTGGCAGTTGCCGTGGTGGTGGCGGTAGGAAGTCGATACACATGGGGGTGCCATACATGCACAGTTCCATGTCATGCGCTACATTGGCTTGCATTTCCCTGCAACTGCGTTGCGTTGGCTTGCAGCTATCTGCACTGTCTTGCATATTCACCAGTGTTCTACGCGCTACGCACGTTTCGCAAGTTCTTCTGGATCTTTTTCTTGTCGAGCTGGCGTCCTCCCTTCCCTTTCCACCCCCGCACCCCCCCGGCTTCCCTCCATCGCCTCTCCTGCTTCCCCGCACCCACGCTCTTCCTTTTCCGCTTACTCTTCTTGTCCATCACTCAGGTATGTACGGAGGATGCCATGGGTGGTGCATGTGGGTGGATCGGCTGGACCGAGCTGCTCTGGTGATGTACGTGGGTGTGTGCGCGGGGGCTGCTCGCGCGGTGGTACGAGAGGGCGTGTGGGAGGGTGGCAGTTGCCGTGGTGGTGGCGGTAGGAAGTCGATACACATGGGGGTGCCATACATGCACAGTTCCATGTCATGCGCTACATTGGCTTGCATTTCCCTGCAACTGCGTTGCGTTGGCTTGCAGCTATCTGCACTGTCTTGCATATTCACCAGTGTTCTACGCGCTACGCACGTTTCGCAAGTTCTTCTGGATCTTTTTCTTGTCGAGCTGGCGTCCTCCCTTCCCTTTCCACCCCCCGCACCCCCCCGGCTTCCCTCCATCGCCTCTCCTGCTTCCCCGCACCCACGCTCTTCCTTTTCCGCTTACTCTTCTTGTCCATCACTCAGGTATGTACGGAGGATGCCATGGGTGGTGCATGTGGGTGGATCGGCTGGATGGAGCTGCTCTGGTGATGTACGTGGGTGTGTGCGCGGGGGCTGCTCGCGCGGTGGTACGAGAGGCGTGTGGGAGGGTGGCAGTTGCCGTGGTGGTGGCGGTAGGAAGTCGATACACATGGGGGTGCCATACATGCACAGTTCCATGTCATGCGCTACATTGGCTTGCATTTCCCTGCAACTGCGTTGCGTTGGCTTGCAGCTATCTGCACTGTCTTGCATATTCACCAGTGTTCTACGCGCTACGCACGTTTCGCAAGTTCTTCTGGATCTTTTTCTTGTCGAGCTGGCGTCCTCCCTTCCCTTTCCACCCCCCGCACCCCCCCGGCTTCCCTCCATCGCCTCTCCTGCTTCCCCGCACCCACGCTCTTCCTTTTCCGCTTACTCTTCTTGTCCATCACTCAGGTATGTACGGAGGATGCCATGGGTGGTGCATGTGGGTGGATCGGCTGGACCGAGCTGCTCTGGTGATGTACGTGGGTGTGTGCGCGGGGGGCTGCTCGCGCGGTGGTACGAGAGGGCGTGTGGAGGGTGGCAGTTGCCGTGGTGGTGGCGGTAGGAAGTCGATACACATGGGGGTGCCATACATGCACAGTTCCATGTCATGCGCTACATTGGCTTGCATTTCCCTGCAACTGCGTTGCGTTGGCTTGCAGCTATCTGCACTGTCTTGCATATTCACCAGTGTTCTACGCGCTACGCACGTTTCGCAAGTTCTTCTGGATCTTTTTCTTGTCGAGCTGGCGTCCTCCCTTCCCTTTCCACCCCCGCACCCCCCCGGCTTCCCTCCATCGCCTCTCCTGCTTCCCCGCACCCACGCTCTTCCTTTTCCGCTTACTCTTCTTGTCCATCACTCAGGTATGTACGGAGGATGCCATGGGTGGTGCATGTGGGTGGATCGGCTGGACGAGCTGCTCTGGTGATGTACGTGGGTGTGTGCGCGGGGGCTGCTCGCGCGGTGGTACGAGAGGGCGTGTGGAGGGTGGCAGTTGCCGTGGTGGTGGCGGTAGGAAGTCGATACACATGGGGGTGCCATACATGCACAGTTCCATGTCATGCGCTACATTGGCTTGCATTTCCCTGCAACTGCGTTGCGTTGGCTTGCAGCTATCTGCACTGTCTTGCATATTCACCAGTGTTCTACGCGCTACGCACGTTTCGCAAGTTCTTCTGGATCTTTTTCTTGTCGAGCTGGCGTCCTCCCTTCCCTTTCCACCCCCCGCACCCCCCCGGCTTCCCTCCATCGCCTCTCCTGCTTCCCCGCACCCACGCTCTTCCTTTTCCGCTTACTCTTCTTGTCCATCACTCAGGTATGTACGGAGGATGCCATGGGTGGTGCATGTGGGTGGATCGGCTGGACGAGCTGCTCTGGTGATGTACGTGGGTGTGTGCGCGGGGGGCTGCTCGCGCGGTGGTACGAGGGCGTGTGGGAGGGTGGCAGTTGCCGTGGTGGTGGCGGTAGGAAGTCGATACACATGGGGGTGCCATACATGCACAGTTCCATGTCATGCGCTACATTGGCTTGCATTTCCCTGCAACTGCGTTGCGTTGGCTTGCAGCTATCTGCACTGTCTTGCATATTCACCAGTGTTCTACGCGCTACGCACGTTTCGCAAGTTCTTCTGGATCTTTTTCTTGTCGAGCTGGCGTCCTCCCTTCCCTTTCCACCCCCGCACCCCCCCGCTTCCCCATCGCCTCTCCTGCTTCCCCGCACCCACGCTCTTCCTTTTCCGCTTACTCTTCTTGTCCATCACTCAGGTATGTACGGAGGATGCCATGGGTGGTGCATGTGGGTGGATCGGCTGGACCGAGCTGCTCTGGTGATGTACGTGGGTGTGTGCGCGGGGGGCTGCTCGCGCGGTGGTACGAGAGGGCGTGTGGGAGGGTGGCAGTTGCCGTGGTGGTGGCGGTAGGAAGTCGATACACATGGGGGTGCCATACATGCACAGTTCCATGTCATGCGCTACATTGGCTTGCATTTCCCTGCAACTGCGTTGCGTTGGCTTGCAGCTATCTGCACTGTCTTGCATATTCACCAGTGTTCTACGCGCTACGCACGTTTCGCAAGTTCTTCTGGATCTTTTTCTTGTCGAGCTGGCGTCCTCCCTTCCCTTTCCACCCCCCGCACCCCCCGGCTTCCCTCCATCGCCTCTCCTGCTTCCCCGCACCCACGCTCTTCCTTTTCCGCTTACTCTTCTTGTCCATCACTCAGGTATGTACGGAGGATGCCATGGGTGGTGCATGTGGGTGGATCGGCTGGACCGAGCTGCTCTGGTGATGTACGTGGGTGTGTGCGCGGGGGGGCTGCTCGCGCGGTGGTACGAGAGGGCGTGTGGAGGGTGGCAGTTGCCGTGGTGGTGGCGGTAGGAAGTCGATACACATGGGGGTGCCATACATGCACAGTTCCATGTCATGCGCTACATTGGCTTGCATTTCCCTGCAACTGCGTTGCGTTGGCTTGCAGCTATCTGCACTGTCTTGCATATTCACCAGTGTTCTACGCGCTACGCACGTTTCGCAAGTTCTTCTGGATCTTTTTCTTGTCGAGCTGGCGTCCTCCCTTCCCTTTCCACCCCCCGCACCCCCCCGGCTTCCCTCCATCGCCTCTCCTGCTTCCCCGCACCCACGCTCTTCCTTTTCCGCTTACTCTTCTTGTCCATCACTCAGGTATGTACGGAGGATGCCATGGGTGGTGCATGTGGGTGGATCGGCTGGACCGAGCTGCTCTGGTGATGTACGTGGGTGTGTGCGCGGGGGGCTGCTCGCGCGGTGGTACGAGAGGGCGTGTGGGAGGGTGGCAGTTGCCGTGGTGGTGGCGGTAGGAAGTCGATACACATGGGGGTGCCATACATGCACAGTTCCATGTCATGCGCTACATTGGCTTGCATTTCCCTGCAACTGCGTTGCGTTGGCTTGCAGCTATCTGCACTGTCTTGCATATTCACCAGTGTTCTACGCGCTACGCACGTTTCGCAAGTTCTTCTGGATCTTTTTCTTGTCGAGCTGGCGTCCTCCCTTCCCTTTCCACCCCCCGCACCCCCCGGCTTCCCTCCATCGCCTCTCCTGCTTCCCCGCACCCACGCTCTTCCTTTTCCGCTTACTCTTCTTGTCCATCACTCAGGTATGTACGGAGGATGCCATGGGTGGTGCATGTGGGTGGATCGGCTGGACCGAGCTGCTCTGGTGATGTACGTGGGTGTGTGCGCGGGGGGCTGCTCGCGCGGTGGTACGAGAGGGCGTGTGGAGGGTGGCAGTTGCCGTGGTGGTGGCGGTAGGAAGTCGATACACATGGGGGTGCCATACATGCACAGTTCCATGTCATGCGCTACATTGGCTTGCATTTCCCTGCAACTGCGTTGCGTTGGCTTGCAGCTATCTGCACTGTCTTGCATATTCACCAGTGTTCTACGCGCTACGCACGTTTCGCAAGTTCTTCTGGATCTTTTTCTTGTCGAGCTGGCGTCCTCCCTTCCCTTTCCACCCCCCGCACCCCCCCGGCTTCCCTCCATCGCCTCTCCTGCTTCCCCGCACCCACGCTCTTCCTTTTCCGCTTACTCTTCTTGTCCATCACTCAGGTATGTACGGAGGATGCCATGGGTGGTGCATGTGGGTGGATCGGCTGGACGAGAGGGCGTGTGGGAGCAGTGCTCTGGTGATGTACGTGGGTGTGTGCGCGGGGGCTGCTCGCGCGGTGGTACGAGAGGGCGTGTGGGAGGGTGGCAGTTGCCGTGGTGGTGGCGGTAGGAAGTCGATACACATGGGGGTGCCATACATGCACAGTTCCATGTCATGCGCTACATTGGCTTGCATTTCCCTGCAACTGCGTTGCGTTGGCTTGCAGCTATCTGCACTGTCTTGCATATTCACCAGTGTTCTACGCGCTACGCACGTTTCGCAAGTTCTTCTGGATCTTTTTCTTGTCGAGCTGGCGTCCTCCCTTCCCTTTCCACCCCCGCACCCCCCCGGCTTCCCTCCATCGCCTTCCTGCTTCCCCGCACCCACGCTCTTCCTTTTCCGCTTACTCTTCTTGTCCATCACTCAGGTATGTACGGAGGATGCCATGGGTGGTGCATGTGGGTGGATCGGCTGGACCGAGCTGCTCTGGTGATGTACGTGGGTGTGTGCGCGGGGGGCTGCTCGCGCGGTGGTACGAGAGGGCGTGTGGGAGGGTGGCAGTTGCCGTGGTGGTGGCGGTAGGAAGTCGATACACATGGGGGTGCCATACATGCACAGTTCCATGTCATGCGCTACATTGGCTTGCATTTCCCTGCAACTGCGTTGCGTTGGCTTGCAGCTATCTGCACTGTCTTGCATATTCACCAGTGTTCTACGCGCTACGCACGTTTCGCAAGTTCTTCTGGATCTTTTTCTTGTCGAGCTGGCGTCCTCCCTTCCCTTTCCACCCCCCGCACCCCCCCGGCTTCCCTCCATCGCCTCTCCTGCTTCCCCGCACCCACGCTCTTCCTTTTCCGCTTACTCTTCTTGTCCATCACTCAGGTATGTACGGAGGATGCCATGGGTGGTGCATGTGGGTGGATCGGCTGGACCGAGCTGCTCTGGTGATGTACGTGGGTGTGTGCGCGGGGGGCTGCTCGCGCGGTGGTACGAGAGGGCGTGTGGGAGGGTGGCAGTTGCCGTGGTGGTGGCGGTAGGAAGTCGATACACATGGGGGTGCCATACATGCACAGTTCCATGTCATGCGCTACATTGGCTTGCATTTCCCTGCAACTGCGTTGCGTTGGCTTGCAGTATCTGCACTGTCTTGCATATTCACCAGTGTTCTACGCGCTACGCACGTTTCGCAAGTTCTTCTGGATCTTTTTCTTGTCGAGCTGGCGTCCTCCCTTCCCTTTCCACCCCCCGCACCCCCCCGGCTTCCCTCCATCGCCTCTCCTGCTTCCCCGCACCCACGCTCTTCCTTTTCCGCTTACTCTTCTTGTCCATCACTCAGGTATGTACGGAGGATGCCATGGGTGGTGCATGTGGGTGGATCGGCTGGACCGAGCTGCTCTGGTGATGTACGTGGGTGTGTGCGCGGGGGGCTGCTCGCGCGGTGGTACGAGAGGGCGTGTGGGAGGGTGGCAGTTGCCGTGGTGGTGGCGGTAGGAAGTCGATACACATGGGGGTGCCATACATGCACAGTTCCATGTCATGCGCTACATTGGCTTGCATTTCCCTGCAACTGCGTTGCGTTGGCTTGCAGCTATCTGCACTGTCTTGCATATTCACCAGTGTTCTACGCGCTACGCACGTTTCGCAAGTTCTTCTGGATCTTTTTCTTGTCGAGCTGGCGTCCTCCCTTCCCTTTCCACCCCCCGCACCCCCCCGGCTTCCCTCCATCGCCTTTCCTGCTTCCCCGCACCCACGCTCTTCCTTTTCCGCTTACTCTTCTTGTCCATCACTCAGGTATGTACGGAGGATGCCATGGGTGGTGCATGTGGGTGGATCGGCTGGACCGAGCTGCTCTGGTGATGTACGTGGGTGTGTGCGCGGGGGGCTGCTCGCGCGGTGGTACGAGAGGGCGTGTGGGAGGGTGGCAGTTGCCGTGGTGGTGGCGGTAGGAAGTCGATACACATGGGGGTGCCATACATGCACAGGTCCATGTCATGCGCTACATTGGCTTGCATTTCCCTGCAACTGCGTTGCGTTGGCTTGCAGCTATCTGCACTGTCTTGCATATTCACCAGTGTTCTACGCGCTACGCACGTTTCGCAAGTTCTTCTGGATCTTTTTCTTGTCGAGCTGGCGTCCTCCCTTCCCTTTCCACCCCCCGCACCCCCCCGGCTTCCCTCCATCGCCTCTCCTGCTTCCCCGCACCCACGCTCTTCCTTTTCCGCTTACTCTTCTTGTCCATCACTCAGGTATGTACGGAGGATGCCATGGGTGGTGCATGTGGGTGGATCGGCTGGACCGAGCTGCTCTGGTGATGTACGTGGGTGTGTGCGCGGGGGGCTGCTCGCGCGGTGGTACGAGAGGGCGTGTGGGAGGGTGGCAGTTGCCGTGGTGGTGGCGGTAGGAAGTCGATACACATGGGGGTGCCATACATGCAGTTCCATGTCATGCGCTACATTGGCTTGCATTTCCCTGCAACTGCGTTGCGTTGGCTTGCAGCTATCTGCACTGTCTTGCATATTCACCAGTGTTCTACGCGCTACGCACGCGCAAGTTCTTCGGATCCTTGTCGAGCTGGCGTCCTCCCTTCCCTTTCCACCCCCCGCACCCCCCGGCTTCCCTCCATCGCTTTCCTGCTTCGCACCCACGCTCTTCCTTTTCCGCTTACTCTTCTTGTCCATCACTCAGGTATGTACGGAGGATGCCATGGGTGGTGCATGTGGGTGGATCGGTGGACCGAGCTGCTCTGGTGATATACGTGGGTGTGTGCGCGGGGGCTGCCGCGCGGTGGTACGAGAGGGCGTGTCGGGTCAGTTGCCGTGGTGACGGGTGGAACCGTACACTGGGGGTGCCATACTTGCACAGGCCGTGTCATGCGTACATTGGCTTGATACCCTGCAGGAGCCTCTTTGATACGCAAGTCGCTATTCACCAGACAGTACGCGCCCGCAGTGTCGCAAGCTGGACTTTTTCTTGTCGAGCTGGTTCTCCCTTGTTTCCACCCCCCCAACTCGGCTTCCGTCCATGAGGTCTGATTGACCCGGGTCTTCGATTTGCCACTCTTCTGGTCCCCTCATGTTGTGTTGCCCTGCCATTGGTGCATGTTGGAGTCGGCCCGAGTACTGGGACCAGTTGTGTGGTAGGAGGCTCTCCGCCTGGTACGAGAGGGCGTGTGGGGGTGACAGTTGGTAGAAGGGTCGGTAGGAAGCGATACACTGGCGGCCCAAAGCACGGAGATGTCATGCGCCACGTTGGCTTGCATTTCCGGCAACTGTGGTTGGTTGCAGCTACCCTGTCTTGCATATTCACCAAGTGTTTGCCTACGCACAAGTTCCAAGCCGGATCCCTATCTTGAGACCGGCTCCTCCCCCTTTCCACCCCGCACCCCCCCGGCTTCCCAACCGTCGCCTCTCCTGCCTCCCCTCAAGGGCGCTCTTCCTTTTCCGTTGCTCTTCGGCCATCTCGTCCCCATGTAGGAGGGACCCCCGGGTGGTGCATGTTGGTAATCTGGACCGAGCTCGGTGGGGATGTACGTGGGTATCGCGGGGGACTGCTCCGGACTCTACGAAGGGCGTTGGGAGGGTGGCAGGGACGGTGTGGGGTAGGAAGTCGATCACATGGAGGCCACCATGCACAGTTCCAGCAACGCACATTGGGCAGTCCGGTGGAATCGTTGCGTTGGCTTGTACTCGCCCTGGTTGTATATTACCGTGTTCTACGCGCTGGTCACGTTTCGCAAGTTCTTCTGGACTCTCTGTCGAGCTGGCGTGGCCCTTCCCTGTCCACCCGGGCACTGGCTTCCCATCGCCCCCTCTTCCAGCACCCACCTCACCTGTCCTTTACCTTCTTGTCCGTCACTCAGGGTGTACGGAGGTGCCATGGGTGTGCATGTGGCCGGATCGGTGGACGAGCTGTCTTGTGGGACGTGGTGTGTCCGCGGGGGGCTTGCTGGCGGTGGTACGAGAGGGGTGTAAGTAACAGTACCGAGGTGGAGTACTTGGGATGTTGTCCGTCCGGGGCGAACAGTGTCACGAGTTGAGGGCCATACGTAAGGCTCATACCCCCGCAGACCAGTTGAGGAGCTTCCTATGTGTAACGTGTACCGCGTTTCACCAAGGGCTTCGCCAAGGTGGCGAAGCCGTTGAATGAGTTAGTGAGCTCAACCTACCGAAGAACCTGCCACCCCCCGCGTGGAGCAGGAATCCTTAAAGACTCTTCGGGACTTCTGCTGAAGCCCCCTATCCTTATTCCCACTTGGGAGGCCACTACTCCTGGATGTGAACGCTAGCTACGACCATTGGTTGTTTGTTGCTTCAGCACCGAGCTGGGTGAGTACGTGGGTGTTCGCAAGGGGCTGCTCGGCCGAGAACTACGGAGTCACCGAGTGGAAGGACTCGCAGTGGTGTGGGGCGGTGACGTCACTTCGTCACACCTGGAGGGTGAGAAGTTCCTCATCGCTACTTGCGCGTTGCAGTTTCCGACGAACTCGTCTCAACCGGTGGAGGGTGCGACTGGCACCTTCAATTACCACGGCTACCGCCCGCAGGCGAATTTTCTCGGAACCTGCCGAGGGGCTGGACACTCCCAGTCGATGAGGACCCCCCCATCGTGGGCTTGTCACGCGCTCTCAGGTTCCCCGGCCCAGGCAAGAAGTACTTGCCCCTGTCCCTGGACGAGGTGGTGACGGCCGAGGATCCCTTCTGCAAGTCGGAGGGATTTACTGGATACAGTGGTAGAGACGCGTTTCTTTCTGGGAGGGGCCTCCTCATGAGGAGGGCGGTGTGGGAGGACCGAACAACTTGTCGTCGTGGTCCGTCAGGAAGTATCAGGAGGGAGCCAACGCTCCACGGGTGGACATTGGGTCATGTCCCTGGACGAGGTGGGGCCAGGATCCCTTCTGCAATCGCAGGTTTGCCTACAGTGCAAGACCGTCTGATGGAGACGGCCTCCTCATTGTTATTTCCCCCCCGCAGCCGTCCCCGCATCCCTCAAGGCCACTCCAGTCCAACGCAACCACGTACCTCCTGGTCATCTAACCGCTTCCATCGAAGGTACTACGGAGGATCCATGGGTGGGCATGTCTGGTCGTGTCAAGTTGTGATGACCGGGTTGCGCGTATGGCTCTCGGCGATGTACAAGGGCTTGGACCGCATAGGGAGTGATATGTAACTGTACCTCCACACGCTAGAGTAAGCACTGGGTTGGATCGTTCGCAATTCACTGCTAGGCGTTGAAAACGCTCACGCCCCTAAGGTATGTACAGTGCCAGAGACAGGGGACAAAGCAGGGTGACCGTGGGTGAAACTCGTACCCATGGGGAGTGCCAATGCTACAGTACCAGCATGCGCACTGCGCATTCCCCCAACTGGGTGCTGGTCGCACAGTGAACGTACTGGTATTCAAAGGGACCGCTACCAGGCGAAGCTTGGGCGCGTTCTTGGAAGTGGCGTCCTCCCTTCACACCACCGCCCGAACGCGGCCGTCGTCGCCTTCACTGCCTTCGGCCGCACCCACAGGAGTACCTGTTCCGATAAGTTCATCGACCACTTGGGATGACAACCGCCATGGAGGGTGCGTTGGTGGCTACAAAGCCAAGGATGACGTGGGAGTGTGTGGAGGACCTTCCCTGAGAAGGTGAGGGGCGTACTGTGCCCGGAATGGATAGACCCTAACAGTCCCTCAACAGAGGGGGCCGAGCACAGTGCCAAGAGAGTGCTTCAAGTCGACGCATGCTTGGCTTCCTACAGCCCTAACCCTCACGGCAGCGCAACCACGCCAACTCGGCTCCAGCTGGCCTCCCACTCCACCCCTCGCCCCCACGTCCCGCAAGTGGCGCCGATACGGTCTCTGACTCGGCTTGCCAAAGTTGTCGCAGACGCTGGCGTCTCAAGTGGGTAGAGGCTCCGACGGAGTAAGACTCGTCTTCGACGGAGGAGCGCCGCGAGGGGCGAGACGGCGAGGAGGCGAGTATGCGGCTTCGTTTGGAACGCCGCTGGGGTGGCATAATCCCCAATGTAGCCTCGGCTGCATAAACCCGCCACCGACTCGCAAGTCGCGGTCGCCACCAGTACGAACGCGCTCCTCAAGTTGAAGTCTCGGAACTCTGTAGGGTTGCTCCCGGCCAACCGGAAATGGTGCGGTCCACGTGGTGACCACGTCATCTTCGAGGTTAGAGGCGTATGCGGTAACACCAACTTGGGGTATACCGTCAGGAGGGTGGCCCCCAAGTTGGGGGACACCGGGGTGGACGACTCAACGGCCACGCTAATCGGGATGTCCCCGTGCGGCTGGTAGGGGACAGGAGGAAGCGGGGGGGCACGCCGAGGTGGCGGGACCCGGGTGTAACTGCGACCCCGACTTGGGGCCCCCGCAGTAGGTTGAGTCATATGGTCATCATATGAGGGCACGGCCATAACTATGGGCTTGTCCGGGGGTGACGCAGTGTGGCGGTCCACCCCCGGGGCATATGGGTAGTCCCCGATGCCCAACCCCTCTCGTAGGACCACACGGCCGTCGTGAAGTTCACGAGCGACCCACACGAACTGGCGAAGTGCGCCATCGTCCTTGGGCCCACGAGTGGGGCGGCGCAACTTGTGCTCAATGCTCTCCCACTCGATAAACTTATGGAGCCGGAGCATCTCCTCAAGTAGAGTGAGTTGTCCTGATGAGCACCGCTCAGCAACTAGCTGAGGGGTGAGCTGTTCCAAACCTTGGATGAGCCGGAGGGGGAGATGCCAGAGCATCCCCCGCCGCTGAACACAAGACACCCAGGTCGACATGACCTCGAGAAGCCACTGGGTGGCCAACATGGCCCTCACCAGGAGATCAGGGCCAGCCGTCAACATGACGGCGCCAAAGTGGTCAAGCAACCGTGGTAGCAACGCCGGGAATGCGTAGAGGACCTGAGGATGTACTGGGCTGTCTCGGGGGGGCTGCTCAAAGCGCGGCCTCTACGAGGCGCCGGACTGGGTGTTGTTCAAGGTCACCAAGGCGGTCACCAAGTCGGGACCTCGGGGGTCCCGCCTGCAAGTTCCTAGTGTGCGCTCCTGGCTGCATTCGGGGGGCGTTTGCGTTGCTCCGTATCTGAGTGGTTCGCGTCCCCGGATCTACCCCGCGCCGTTTCCCATCCCCGGTGGCCTTTGTCAGCCTCGTCGTCGTCCCTTCACCCCCGCCCCCCGGGCCGTCAGGGACCGACCCTGGGACCCCCCCCCGTCTCCTCCCCCCCGACGCTTGCCCCCCGGCCACACGAGACCCCTCCTGGTCCATGGGAGGCCGGGGGGCCAGCCCCTGGGACTACGGCTTTCCGGGGGGCCCAGCCGGCACACCGTCAACTGGGGGGTGCGGGTGTTTGGGGCGGTAGGAAGTCGGACACGGGGGTGCCATTGCACAGTTCCCGTCATGCGCTCATTGGCTTGCATTTCCCCCTCGTCCGTTGGCTTGGCTATCTGCTCTGTCTTGCATATTCACCAGTGTCTACGCGACGCACGTTTCGCGTTCCTGGATCCGTCGAGCTGGCGTCCTCCCTTCCCTTTACCCCCCGCACCCCCCCGGGTTCCCTCCATCGCCTCTCCTGCTTCCCCGCACCCTGCTCTTCCAAGCCGCCGAGTGGGCGAGTTTATCACTCAGGGTGTCGGAGGATGCCTTGGTGCATGTGGGTGGATCGGGGGACCAGCTGCTCGGTGATGTACGCGGGTGTGTGCGCGGGGGGCCCTCGCGGGTGGTACGAGAGGGCGGGGGAGGGTGGCAGTTGTGTGGTGGTGGCGGTAGGAAGTCGATACACATGGGGGTGCCATACATGCACAGTTCCATGTCATGCGCTACATTGGCTTGCATTTCCCTGCAACTGCGTTGCGTTGGCTTGCAGCTATCTGCACTGTCTTGCATATTCACCAGTGTTCTACGCGCTACGCACGTTTCGCAAGTTCTTCTGGATCTTTTTCTTGGCGAGCTGGCGTCCTCCCTTCCCTTTCCACCCCCCGCACCCCCCCGGCAGCCTCGACCAAGAAACTGTTGGACCACACACCATCCTCTTGTTTGTCCGTGGGCGGTTTGCCCCACAACAGGGACAGAGTGTGTGCGACTTGCACTTTTTCCGGTTCCCCCAACACGGGAGGCAGCCCTTGCACACCGCCCCAACTTGGGTGCCGTGTGTGCATGTGGTTTTTGCCACAGTAGGAAGTCGAACACACATGGGGGTGCCATACATGCACAGTTCCATGTCATACGCTACATTGGCTTGCATTTCCCTGTAACTGCGTTGCGTTGGCTTGCAGCTATCTGCACTGTCTTGCATATTCACCAGTGTTCTACGCGCTACGCACGTTTCGCAAGTTCTTCTGGATCTTTTTCTTGTCGAGCTGGCGTCCTCCCTTCCCTTTCCACCCCCCGCACCCCCCCGGCTTCCCTCCATCGCCTCTCCTGCTTCCCCGCACCCACGCTCTTCCTTTTCCGCGTACTCTTCGTGTTTATCACTCAGGTATGTGCGGAGGATGCTATGGGTGGTGCATGTGGGTGGATCGGCTGGACCGAGCTGCTCTGGTGATGTACGTGGGTGTGTGCGCGGGGGGCTGCTCGCGCGGTGGTACGAGAGGGCGTGTGGGAGGGTGGCAGTTGCCGTGGTGGTGGCGGTAGGAAGTCGATACACATGGGGGTGCCATACATGCACAGTTCCATGTCATGCGCTACATTGGCTTGCATTTCCCTGCAACTGCGTTGCGTTGGCTTGCAGCTATCTGCACTGTCTTGCATATTCACCAGTGTTCTACGCGCTACGCACGTTTCGCAAGTTCTTCTGGATCTTTTTCTTGTCGAGCTGGCGTCCTCCCTTCCCTTTCCACCCCCCGCACCCCCCCGGCTTCCCTCCATCGCCTCTCCTGCTTCCCCGCACCCACGCTCTTCCTTTTCCGCTTACTCCTCTTGTCCATCACTCGGGTATGTGCGAAGGTTGCCATGGGTGGTGCATGTGGGTGGATCGGCTGGACCGAGCTGCTCTGGTGATGTACATGGGTGTGTGCGCGGGGGGCTGCTCGCGCGGTCGTACGAGAGGGCGTGTGGGAGGGTGGCAGTTGCCGTGGTGGTGGCGGTAGGAAGTCGATAGACATGGGGGTGCCATACATGCACAGTTCCATGTCATGCGCTACATTGGCTTGCATTTCCCTGCAACTGCGTTGCGTTGGCTTGCATTTACCTGCATGTTTTTGATATTCACCAGTTTTTTTCCCGCTACGTACCTTTCGCAGTTCCTTCTTAATGTGATCGTTACCGCGCTGGTGTCCTCTCTTTCCTTCCCTTCCGCCCCCGGCTTCCCGGCTCCCCTCCACGCGATTTCACACCCCCCGGCGCCCTCTCCCTTCTCCCCTTGGTCTTTCTGTGTACCCATCAGGTATGCGCAGAGTATGCCGTGAGTGGTGGACGTGGATGGATGAGCCGGACGCAGCTGCTATGGTGATGTAGGTGGGTGCGTCAGCGGGTGGATGCGTCTGCTGTGGTACGGGAGGACATGTGGGCGGGAGGCCGAGGGCGTAGTTGTGTGCGTCGGGTGACGACGAGTACAGGCGGCCGCGCGTGGGAGCACCAGCAGGCGTGCGGAGTGTCTGGCGGGATCCGTTGAACGGTGTGTCTGCCCACTGTCTCAGGGACGGCGGGTGTCTGGGGCGGCGCAGACACTGCGGCGAGGCATTGACGTCGATGCGGCAAGTGGCTGTGACTGTGTCTGTCTCTGGTGTGTGTCTGTGCCTGTGTCTATTCACCTGACCAGGCAGCTCCAGGTGGCCCGCCTCTGTCATACGTGCCCAAATGCTTTGAGAAGGTGTTAAGTAACTACTAAAGTGAACAAAAATGGATGAGCCATTCCACAAGGACCGGAATAACAGGGGCCGTCATCCGGCGTCATCCGGACTGTGCCGGATATGCAATGTAGTGGCCTATTCAACTCTACGTGTTTCACACTGCAATCTAGCTTGCATTGAGGTGTGTTACGGGATGCAATACACGTGGTGTATGGTGCATCACCCCATTCTTGCTGCCCTTCTTCGGTGCCTGAGTTGCAAGCATCTGCCTGTATCTACCTCATTTCAAGCAGGCGTTGAAACACAGGAAAACATGCAGTGAAATACAGTGGTTCCGGTCGCCGACGCATGATGGGGCCGAGGAGAGGCGGCCGACTTGGCTTGATGCTTCTCCTTTCCGGACTTCGGGTCGCTACTTGCGCCCGCGTTGAGGGTGACCGCTACTACCGGTCCCTCGTGTTGGTCGATCTAGCCGAACTTGGCTCCCGACTTGAAGTACTTGGGCGACGAGCTCAGGTTCATCACCTGGATCCTCCACGGGACTCCGGCTTTGGAGTCCATCGTGCCAAGGGCAACATGCACTTGGTGCTTGCGAGCATGACGTGGGTAAGGGTGCACCATTCCGTTCCCCGTATAATCAGTTACAACATCAACGTGCGCCACCGAGTTGGGGGGCAACGTGACTTTACGGGCTGAACGCAGGGTAGCAGTAAACCCTTCCCTCACAGAGCAAACAGGCTTCGACTGTGAGACTGTCACAGGAGCCACAGACTTTCCCTTACCAAGGATGGGGATAGTCTCCCCATTAATCAACTTGACCCAGTACTCAGGGCCACAAATCAAAGGCACTTGTGTAACAACATAAGGGGTACCCAGAAGCAGGGGTACCGATATATTCTCAACTACACCATAGGTCACATCGACCTCATGGGTCCCCAACCTAGTTGGTAGGGTCACGGCACCAACAATGGGAAGTACCCCACCATTGATATCGATCAGATGGTCAGCTTTAGACTTCCAGCGTTGGAGCTTCATCTCCTTTGGTAATAGCGACTTGCGTATCAAGGAGGCTCCTGACCCGGTATCAAGTACGATACGGGCACAACAGGCGCGGCCGGGGGCAAGTTGCACCCGTCCAGCCACCTGGAAGTTCTCACCCGTCAGCACCGCGATGACCCGACGTGGGTTTACGTTCTTGGGGAGTCCTACCCGAGGTGGGCGGACTCCCTTAGGTCGCCGCAGTATCCGGCACGGTTGATTCGTCCTCTTGACCCACTTGGCCGAGGCTGCCGTTGTGAGCTTCGGACGACCAGCTCCAACGGTCATTCGTTTCCCGCCGACTTGGCGTCCGAATCTGAGGACGAAGGGGAAGACGACGAGTCCGAGGACGACGTGTCCGCCCCCTTCGCCGAGGGTGTGGCGACCGCCACCACCGGTCGAAACCCACCCTCGCGGCGTGAACGTACTTCGTTCGTAGCCGACTTCTTTCTCGCATTCCTAACAAGTTGTTGGATGCGTTTACTCAACTTGGGGCAATCATATGCCCAGTATCCATCGGAGTTGCAGTTCCAACACCGATTGTCAGTTCCCGGAGGGGTCTTCCCAACTTGGGAAGACGAAGAGATACCCTGGGAAGCTCCCACGGCAGCCCTCTCTTTGCGGATTCGGCGTGCCTCTCTCGACTCTCTGGCCTGGCGCGCCTCCTCCCGTTCCTTGGCCAGCTCGACCTGACGCTCCTGGCGTTGTTCCTCCCGCAACTTTCGGTAGGCCTCGCCTCTGCGGTAGGCGAACCTAGCTAACTTGGCCAGGGTCGCCCGGGCAGTGTTATGCTCCCGGGTCTCCATCCGGACTGACCAATGGAGTCCCTCCCCAACCCGACTCTTCACCACAGCTTGTGGATGAAGAAACCCACAAAGATTGTTGAGCTTACTAACTCGCTCCGAAAAGGACAACTCGTCCTCGGTCTCTTCCTGATGGGCTTGCGTAAGCTCCTCGACTTGAGAAGCCAACGCCGCTTCATCAACCATGGCTCTCAACAACCAGTTGACGAGCTCCAAATAGGACGTCACCTCCCCAGCGCCTCCACTTGAGGAGCTGGGCATGACGGACATAAGTTCTGTCCGCAGGTCTCCCTTCGTAAACTCCTGTAGCATATAGAAAGCCATGCCTTCACTTATGGCATTGTCGTCACAGGCTTTTGTGAAACGACGTAGGAACTCAAAGACACGGAGGGGGGGAGTTCCATCCCACTCCGCTTTGTGCCCGAAAGAGTGAAGTGCATTTTTTTTTGACACGGCCCATGGCTCGGGCCTGGACAGGGCCATACGCCACCGACGTGTTGTGGAGGGCGTAGGTCTCGCAGTCAAAGATCCTCTGGTAGACCGGGTTGGCTAGCTGGATCTTGGGCGGCACCTCACGTTGAGGGAACAGCCGCTGTGGCACTGAGGCAAGTTCACCCTCAGTGCCCACAGTCTGGCGCGGAGCGCTTAGTGTAGCCGCCGGCGTTTCCGGGGGGAACTCCCCCATGAAGGCCGTACGCCACACCGAGTATGGTGTGGCTCCCTCGTTGGGAGTCACAGGTGTCGCCCCCTGTTCGGGGCGACCAGAGGTAGGCGTGAGGAGGGATTCCCCCTGCGCCTGCGGGCTCGAAAGCCCCAGTCCGGTCTGGACATTAAGGCTATCTGGCGAACTCGCCACAATCTCATTCAGAATTGTATTCGTCATCGTGACCACCAGGTCCGGCAAAGTCTGCCGCAACACATTGGTCGCCTCCCGACGGACAGCTTCCGCGAGGAGTGGATTGACGACTCCAGTTGAGTCTCGGTCCGCCTCCGGGAGTCCACCTGAGGGGTAACCACGTTCCTCAGGGGTCTCAACCGGGGGCATGGGCGCGAGCCCATCGCCGACCAACGGAGGTCCACCGTCCTCCGAAGGCCTAGTTGGCGACGGCTCCAAGCCGAAGTTGGCTCCAACCCGAGTGGAACCCGCGGGGACAGTCCTCACCCCTTGGGACGTTCCCGTTGAGTATACCACGCGGTGGCCAGACTTCGGCCCACCCACATCAGAAGCGTCACCCGAGCACTCTCCCGACTTAGTCGGGGTGGCCTGTTGCCCGCCCGCACATCGAGTCCTGCTGGCTTGAGGGACCTCTAGTCCCTCTGCGACCCCAGGTAAACCCACCTGTGTATCACCAGTATTCAAAGGCACTGAAGTACGTGCGTCACCCGTGTACTCCCCGGACGACGGGGGGCCCGAACAAGCCATGTTGGCTGACGATCCGTATGACACGGTCCAAGTCCACTGTTCCTCTAAGACAGAGGGCCCCCTACACCCGGGTGCACCCGGAGGTAAAGTTTACCTCTGTCCCCTGCTGCTCCACCAAATGTGGCAAAAACCACTTACACACACGACACCCGAGTTGGGGCGGTGTAAAAGGGCTGCCTCCCGTGTCGGGGGAACCGAAAGAAGTGCAAGTCGCACACACTCTGTCCCTGTTGTGGGGCAAACCCCCCACTGACAAACAAAAGGATGGTGTGTGGTCCAACAGTTTCTTGGTCGGGACGGGGACGCAGGGCCAAGCCCCGCTGTCCCTCCCCTTATCCCCCCAGGGTCCCCTCAGAATCTCGCCACTCAGAATCTCCCACCTCAGCACCTGCCCACCGGGCCACACGAAAATTCAAGACGATAAATGCAGAAAACCCTCAAACCCAAGTTGGATTTACTACTAAGCTAACTATCCCAAACTTAGGGAATATGGACCAAAATGCAGGGGAAGGAACGGATCAGGCTAGTGGCCTGCCGCCCCTTGCATGGCACGTGTTGCCCCCTTACCTGGGGGTCAATACTGCCACAATAGGCTTTGGACATAAGAAGTAATTTGAGTCCATGCCTCAGGCGTCACAGTTGCAGAGCCTCCACCGCCGGCATTACCGGACTCCATGGCTCAGGCCTGCTTATTTACTGTCTTGATGTGGGAAAGGCCGCGCAGGTGGCGATAGTAGTGGGCGTCACTCTCAAACTTGCACTTGCAGTCCACACAATAAGGGAGACGAGGAGGGCTGACCTTGTTCTTGTGCCGGCGAGAGGCGCGGTGGTCACGCCAGTTGGATTCGCCGTAACAGGTCACGTGACAGTAGCCGCACTTGAACTTGGGCTTCGCGATCCGACCACTCGGGCCACGGCTCTCCACACGAAGGGCGCGTCGTTCCACGGTTCGCGCGGTACGAGGCTTGATCGTGCCCACTTGGTGCGGTGCCGCCTTTTCTTGGTCCGAGGCAGGGCGACGAGGAAGAGGCGGAAGAAGTAGGCGACGTCCGGCCGCCGCGTCTACTACACGGGGGGGTTCCGAGCGGGTCCCCTCCCCGGTCTTGGTATTCTTGTTCTCTGGTTCCACTGGTGATTGGGTAAGAACAGTAACGAGAAAACCACACAAGCACCCTTGCTGTGTCAGATCAACGCTTCTGCTCCTCGCGTCCCAGAGGAGACTGCCTTGATCCAGTTACGGGCACACAGCCATTGGACCGAGGGAGGCTGCTCTGAAGCGCTACGACCAGACTCGCTGTGCACTCCCTTGTTAGGGAAGGCCACTGGAGTGGGAGCTTACCAAGGCTTAGCCCGGTAGGGTCCACAGTCCAGTCACCTGCGGCCCTGTGGGGGACTGACCCGGTCCAGTTAGGTGCACGAACCTCCCGGACCGAGCAAGCCTGCACAGAGACGCGTCGCAGAGGAGTCCAACCGTCAACCCACAGGAGTTACCCGCCCCGCGGGCGCGCGATGGTGCGCCCCGTTGGAACCGAACCGACCCCCCCAACCAGCAGCACGCGGCAAGCTGGGGTGACGGGAAGAAGGGAGCCCCGTGAGGGAAGACCCCACCCCGAATAGCACGATGGCCTGGTGGTATAAGGCCAACCCAAACACAGTGGGGCCCCGCGACAGACCGGGGAGAGGCCGGCGAGCCCGAAGGCTGCCTGACCGCGCAAAAGCGCTCGGTATCGGGGGCGCACGAACGCACGCACGCACGCAGGGTAGGAAACGATCTGAAGCTACCAAAAGTAAGGTGAAGCGCAGCGAAACGCCGTCCGTGACCGCACACTCGTGCTCGCACGGTCCCTCGCTCGCCACCCTACGCCCACCCTCAACGCACGCGCGGTACGACGGCGGATGACCTACTCAGTGTCGGTCGGTCGCGCGCAACACGTGCGCGCGAAGAAGACGTCCGCGAAGAAGACGGGTGCGAAGGGGATGAGCTTGACGTCGGTCGTTCTAGGGTTCTAGGATTTAAAGGTGTTTATGTCGATGGGCTTGTGTCCTCCCTCCGTTCTCCACCCTCGGTCGCAGGCACGCACGCTTTTATACCCTCTGGCACACCCCTCAGGTCGCTCACAGGGCCCTCGGCGTAGTCCCTCTTGTTTGCCATACCAGGTGGTCCGAAAACGCAGGTCAGCACTCGTCGTGGCACACCCCCCCCTCAGAGGGGTCAATCTGAGGGGGTGGGCTACTTGCAAGATCGTTCTTGCATACTATTGGTAAGCACGTTACACGCTCCCAAACGCTGTCCCAGAGGCTGGAAACGGGATATACGATACTATTGGTTCCCGTCGAGCTATGGCAATTCCAGCACCATTATTGGCCTTCCATAATGGGCTCTCTGGAGGGGTCCCAGGGCCACTGTAAGCCACGAATCCTGCCACGTGTCAAAGTATATTCGTGGAAGATCTTTGGGGGATTCAAGATTCATCCGGAAGGCGTTCGAAGCTTTCGGAAGAATCTAGAATCCACAGGATGTGGTCCGAAGAAGATCACGGATCAAGTACGGATGTAGTTAGCATGACGTCAGTGGCTTGACGACCGAATTGGATCAAGTAAGGGTCTAGCCCTTACATTCCCCCTTCCCCGCCCGTCCGCCCCCCCCCGCCCCCTCCGGCCCCTACTGCGACCCCACTCCCGCCCCTCGTCACTAGAGGCCAGCGTCGGGGCCTCGGACTTGCTGTCAACACACTCCCTGGAGGACCACCACGTACCGTCCGCGAGCAGGATGGGGTAAGTGGTGGCAGGAACGCGTGGGGCGGCGCATGCAGGGGGCAGCCTTTCGGACTTACGCACGGCCGGGGTTAGGTGAAACCGGGCGGAGTGTGCCCGGAAGCGACCCGTCCCCTTCCATTCCGACATCTTCGCGGCCTCACACAATGCTGGGAGATGCGTTGTCCCGCCTGTTTTCGTGAACCAGCGCGCTGACGGAGGCGCAGGCTCGTGCTCCAACCCCCGCACCTGCCCCTGCACCTGACCTCGTTGTGGCCTCCTCTCCTGGCCCCATTCCCTCCCCGACTACAACCCCAGATCGAGCAGCGACCCCATCCACTATCTTTGTGACGCTTTGTGGAGGCCCCTGTGAGTGCTGCGGGGTGTACTACGGACCAGCGCGCGATGGCAAGCGCAGCAGCGGCTTCCATGGAGGTGTACTGGGCGGGGACCTTGGAGAAGCCGTTATTGTTTCAGTGGGTGACGGCCGCGTCACGAGCGATGCGCCTGGCGGAGAAGCTTGTGCTGGCCCGGCCGATGGTGCTGGTGCTGGTTCTTTCCTTTCCACTGATGGCGAGAACGACATCACGCTGGCCGCGGACAAGAGCGGCCCCGCGCGCAAGCAATTTCGCTTTGTTACTGGCATCGATCAAGCGTACGTTGCTGTTCACGAGCTGAATGACTTTGTCGTTCTGTCTTGTTCCATTGGTCGCACACATCAGTATGATGACACAGTGTATGCGACGGTGTGTGTGTTTTTTCACTGTGCAGGCATGCCTACTGACTGGAAGGTTTTATGGTTGCTATAGTACCGGCGCCTACCTTTGTCATTCAGGCGATCATACACTATGTACCGCTGTCCGCGGCTCTTTGGTATACCCACAGGCAATTCAAGCTCTCTTTCATATGGCTGGGGCGCAAGGTTCTCAGTGTCGCAGACCCCCCTCGCGCACCTGTCCCTTCTGGAGCATGTGAAGGGGATGAAGGCAGCTCCGAGGGTCCGGCAGCAGCCAAAAAGGCCCAGGTTAGTGGTTAAGACCCGCCTGGAGGCTCATCTGCCTCCGCGTCGCCGACCTAACCTCCTCGGCGCAACGGGCTGCGTGACCAGATGGTCGCCGCGGCGGCGTTGGAGAGTGCTGCAAAGCTGGTGTGTACGTTGACGGTCGGGCTGTCCCCGTCTCCCCTCCGGAGTGGGACTGGCACGGTGCTAATGGGACTCCCTGCGCCCATATTGCGGCCCACAGCAGCTTCGTGTCTGCCGCCGCCGCCCAAGAAGCGGCAAGCGCGATGGCGCTGGCGGATGAGAGGATGGTGGGTCCCGGTCCTCCTACAAAGCGCCAAAAGAGCTCGCTGGCACCCCGCACGCTGAACACGCGCAGTAGGCGCACAAGGGCTGCTGCACCAACCGTGACCCCCGCCGCTGCTGTCGCAGCGGCAGCTAATGGCCTACTAGGTGACAGCCAAGAGTTTGAAGACGACAACGAGGAAGCCCCCGCACTGGCGCCCCCCCCGCCCCCGCCTCTGCCAATGAGGACGACGTGTTCTTCGTGCCGGTCGAGCCGCCTGCCCCGCTCCCGGAGCGCACGCGCCCGTCCCTGCCGCGGAACAGCAAGGGGAAGACCCCCCGCAGCACCATCCTCAAGCCACTCATCGAGCTTCTACGCAGCAGGCTCTTGAAGCAGATTCACGCCGACCTACTGGCGCCCAGTCGCAACGAACTCTCGTACTTCGCGAGATCGGAGCACGCCGAGTATCTCCGGGACGTGGTAGTTTTGGCCACGAAGATGAGCCTCTCGGACGCTGAGAACCTGTTGAAGGCACCGCACAATGCGCCGCTGGTTAACAAGCCTGACAGCCCGACTCGATTGCGTCTGAAGCAGTGGATGGGTAAGACAATGAACAACGTACACTGCAGCCTACGCAAGTGCATCTTCCGCACGTGGGCGAAGGCTACTGAGTATGTTGGCTCCCCGGAGCAGGCGCAGTCCTTCTTGCGCGGCCGCAGCTACATGAAGGGTCCAGTGGGGAGGCGCGGCATTGTGGCGGCTTTCCTGGCCATCATCACCCACTGCTCGGCGGATCCTGAATAGTTCACGTTCCCTGACGTTCCAGAAGGTGGGGCGCTGCTCCGCTTGTTCTTGGCCACGCTGGCGTTCGTTTTCAGTAAGGTGCCTTGCTGGGGGGACATCACGTGGGACTTTTACTGCGCTGTGCCAGGCGCACACGGTTCCATCTACCCAACACCAGTGCGCTTTTGGCACCTTGTACTGACATTGGCGTTCTGTGGGTGCTCAGTTGTATGTTGAGCGCCTGGTGTGGTGTCCGTAATGGATGATCTGGGTGTGGTATTCATCTCGTCCGGCGATTTGTTGTGCTTCTGTACTGGCTGTCAGAATCGCATGCCCTTGGAAGCCAACTTCCTGAACCCGACCGCTGGAGGAAAGCGGGTCACTGAGGTGACACTACATGGGGGCGTGCTTGTTGCCCGTCGGGTCGTGTGGGCGTTTGAGCTGAGGCACCTCCATCTAGAGGTGGAGGAGGCTACTGAGCAGTGGAGCCATATCTTCAAGACGAACCATGTGGACGATGACAGGGCGACCATCTCGAACGCGCCGAGTGCAGTAGGCCAATCGATTCTCATTCTAGGCGCCAACGCGGATGCGTTGACAGAGGGCGAGCCTATCATTCCAGATGTGCTTCCTGAGCTGAGAGATTAGGTTAGGAAGTGGGTAGCCGCCCGCAACGCCGCCATCTCCGCTGCTGTCGCCGACTTGGACTCAGACGAGGCTCCCGACGATGGGGACGAGGGTCCAACCGCGGGTGCAGGCGCGGCTGGTTCCCCTGATGACGTCGAAGCGCCAGAGGGGACTAGTGGTGCTGGTGGCGACGTCGACGATGCGCAAGAAGGTGCCAGTGCTGATGCCGGTGACGACGGTACGGCGGGTGGCGGTGTTGATGCCGGCGCCGACAATGTGCAAGAGGGAGCTGGTGCCGCTGTTGGCGGCGACGGTGCGGAGGGTGCGGCGGGTAGCGGTGCTGGTGCTGGCGCCGACGATGTGCAGGAGGGAACTGGTGCCGATGTCGGCGGCGACGGTGCGGCGGGTGACGGTGCTGGTGCTGGCGCCGTCGATGTGGATGAGGGAGCTGGTGCTGACGTCAGCGGCGACGGTGCTGCGCCTGTTGATGCCGCGAGCGGCAGTGGGCAAGACGAGCGTAGGTCGGTCGGGGGTTGCGGGGCCGGCCGCGGCGGGAGTGGAGGTGCCGCCGGCGGTCACGACCGCGTCCGCCCGTCGCCATCGGATGGCGGCCAGCTTCGTACGGTCGAGGGTGGAGGTGTAAGGATTTGCCCCTTAAATCGCCACCCGGAACCCAGGGGATATGGACTGGGACCTCTCCTTACATGTCCGGCCCCGATAACTCCCCCCAAGACACATGAATTCCCCACTACCCTGGGCGACACCACGCTGTATCCCCGACATTTTGCGGACGTCGGCCGACCGCACGAAAGCCGCCGTCAACGCACTGTCGGAACCCTGTCATGGACGTCGAAACTCGACAACGAGGAGCGAGTGACATCGTTGACCAACCACGGGCGGACATCCCCGTCTGTGCTGCCTGAATTTTATTCCCTGCGATGCTTGAAAGCTGGCATCAAGGACCAGTCACATGATTCACCGACACTGAGGACACCGCACATCCTCGCTGGCGGCTGAGTGCGATATGACGGGCTCGCCGGCTTTTGGATTGATTTAATTTGGCCTTGCTGGCCCTTACAGCCAGTCGGACCTTCTGGTCGATCGGCGTGTGGAGCCGGCTGGTGGGGCGCGCTGGGCGCCATCCACGGGACCCCCTTCGTTTCGGGCTAACTGGGGCTGCACTCCTTTAGTGCGCACGCCCGCCCATGCTTTGTTCTGAGATACATGCTTTGTTTTTGGACCGTTCTGTGCCTACCGGCGGTGCGATGGGGAAACGCATGCTTTGGGGCACCTCGGGTGCCCCGACGCGAGTATATAGTGCGTGGATGTCGGCGCCACCGGGGAAGACGAGAGGGAAAACCACAGACACAGACCAAAGACACTGTTTACCTTTTGCACCCTCGATCCCCACCGACGTCGCGCCCATCTCCTTCCCCAGACCCACCCCCGTCGAGACCACCGTCCTCTTCCCCGTGCCCCGCCGCCCCATTGTCTCGCAGGGCTCGCTGACACCCCCACGAGTACGTTGAGGGCTCCCCGGTTTTAGGTGGGTCCTGACATGTGGTAGCTACCGATTGTTCGACTCTCTACCTGGCGGTGACTGCGATTCCGTGCGTGATTTGGACCTCCCTGCGATTGTGACGTCGTGTTGCCCCCTGCGTTCGGCTTGCCACGGGCATTGTAATACGAACGCAGTGGGTTCCACGAACCACACCGAAAGAATATTTCCCTGACACTGCCATCGCGCTTGATGTCACGGATTTTTTCTTTTGGTCAACCGATTGTTGAATCCCAGTGAGTTCCAAATCAAGTTCCGAATTTTCTTCCTCGGCTGTGGCGGCCGCGTCGGCATTCTCCGGCACGACGGCCCGCAACACGGTGGCCACGTCACGTGGAAACCCTGAGACCCGCGCACCCCCGACGACCCGCGCACCCCCGACGATCCGCGGCGCTGGTACAGCGCGCAGCTCGTCGGCACGCGGCAGTCCGTCGGCACGCGGCCCCGTGGGAGGGCACCACCACCCGGGGGCACGCAGCCCCCCGGCGGGCGCCTTCTTCACCTCCACCCAGGCGGCCCCCCCGCATCTATCCCTGCTGGGGCGGACAGCCCCCAAGCCCCCTGTAGCAATATGGTTGGCCGTATTGTGACCCAAATGTTAGGGGGGCTACTTCTAATCCTTGGCTTTCAATTTGAGAGTCCGTACTGGTCACGGTATCTACAAGTTACGTATGACCAGAGGGACTTGCATCTTGGGGTGGAGGGTAGTTCGTAGTGTCTCCGAGGGTTTATAACGAGGGGGCCGGCGGCGAATCCACCGCCGGCCAAGGCAGAACAACAAACCCCTCCCATTTGGGCTCCCATCTTGGTCCCGTGGCTTGCGCTCCAAGGACAGCAACCTTGGCCTCCCGGTGACGTTGGTGCCGATCCCCCGTTGGTGAGTGTTCCCTGAGAGTGGACGTGCGACGGATTCCTATTGTGATACATTGGTGGAGCAGCAGGGGACGGGTTTCCGTCACCCTTGTGGTGACGCCGTCTTCGGCCCTGGCACACGGATAGGGATCCGGTCCTTTTCTTGTACTCGTGGTGTTGCGACCTGATCGATTGTGTTGAGTTTTTACCTTTGACTGTGATCTACTGTTACTCTCCCCAATCTACCCCCTCGCTCTCTTATTCGTGGTGATTGTTACGTCGGTTGACTGATTGTGACTATGGCTACCCAAGAGACGGGGAACGTTCAAGATGACGGATCGACGTCGACGCCGGCCCCGGAGGTGACTACGGGAACCGGGATCGGGAACCCGATCGACAACATTGAGACGCCCATGCTTTCCGGTGCCGGATCGACGTTTGGCACGGCTCGGACGGCAGGAGGCGGGGGTCCGCCTCAACTGTCATCGACCGACCTCACTCCGCCGCCTCCTTTACCAGGGGATTCCCTGATGGCATCATTGGCCCGCATCGAGGCCCGGTTTTCCGGGCTCGACGCCCGTCAAGATCGGACGGAGGACGCAATGGCAGTGTTGATGTCAACACGCCACACGACGGGACCCCGACGTGTTCCTCCCACACCGGTACGGTTCGAACCGGCCGGACTACTTTCGTAGTCCACCAGGGTCAACCCCGGTGTTGCTACTCCTGGACAACCCCAGGACACAATGGGGTATGGATCCTACTCGTCGGCAGAGTTGGAACGGAGTCACACGGAGCGATACGCTCGGAGCACCCGAAGCGGACTCCGCGGACACGACCCGGCGGATACTTACGCCGGTGGAGAGTCGGTTATTGGGGGAAGGGGTACCCTCTCACAGTATCCCCACGACGAAGGAGGCCAGGCAACTCGGGTTCCCGAGGTGCCGACGCCTGAAGTACCATCTTCAGTGGTGGAAGCTATGACCGCGCAGGTAACTGCGAGCCTACTGAAGCGGATGGAGTCCGATGAGTTTGCTCATCAACTGGCTCAGCGACTGGATATCCAGGACGCCGACACGGAGATCGTCAACGAGGTCATCCGGTCGGTACTGACTCCCGAACGTTATCGTTTGGAGGACCGCTCTACCACCGTATCGGAATCGATGCGTAATACGTCGCATCGGGCGATCCGCTCTATGCAGACCCTTATGAAGGGAGTCCCTATGTTCGGGGGGCCGAACGGACGCCCGTTGGCGGTCATCGGCTTCTTGACTAGCTTCAAGGCAGCCGCGGACAAGGCGCTCGTCAACGAGGGGCTGGCCCTGGAGATCCTCCCGTTCTTTGTTGATGAACGGGTGCGAGGCATTCTTCGCCAGGCATCCCCGATGCCGGGAATGAGGGTCGCAGCCACCCCCATGGATTACCGTGGGATTCTCAAGGAGCTGCTGAGCAGTTACCTCAGTGAGGACAAGTGCGAGGACCACTACCAGGCCCTGCGCACTGCCACCGCCCAGAGCTGGGAGGATGAAGAGATGTTTGGACGCCGGATCCAAGAGCTCGACTACGAGCTTGGGAAGCTCCGCGGTGAAGGGGAGCTACGGGCCATCCTGTTCGCAGGAGTACCCAACTACGTGCGGATATCCGCACAGGGAGCCAATACGGCCCGGACGAACTTCAGTCGACTGATGCATATGTGCAAGTCCCTAGGGGACGCCTACCGGGTTCTACACCCGGAATGTGCCTTGGCCCCGAAGCCCAAGGGTGAGGGAGGCAAGCCCAGTCTTACCCCGGTACCGAGACAAGAGAAGGTGGAACGTAAGGCCGCACCAGTACTGGTGGCGACCGAAGATACCCCTACGGCCGAGGATGAAGCTCTAGTTGACCAACAGGGCCACCTGTTGCTACCGGCGACGCCGGTGATTGATGAGCACGGTACGGTAGCGTACATTGCTCCAGCGGGGACCCAGTTCAAGGTCGGCGAGGGCACGAGACGTCGCGTTCCGTACGTACGGACTACGGGGTACTCCCCGGTGACGGGTAACCATCACCAACCCTTGCCAACATGGGCGGTGCGCACGGAGGCACCCCCGCAGATTGCGGGCCGACCAAACCGGTTGGGGGAGTCCATGTTCCGGTTGACCCAAGGACCCAAGGCCTACCAGGGAGCAGGCACTCGGGCGCCTGAGGGAGGCAACCGCAGCTACGGGGCTACCCCGATGCGAACTCAAGGGGGGACCGGCACGTCCGGATGTATGTTGTATGGGGATCCCCAACATTGGGTGTCTTCCTGCCCACTCATCCCCGAGGAGTCTCGGCGGGCAGCGGCGCAACGCAAGGCATCCACCGGGGGGTATCCCGCCAGAGCACCCGGACCCGCACCGGGTAGGCAGCCAGCTCCAGGTGGAGTACTGGCCGTCGAGGAGGCACCTCCTCAGCCGGAGGTCCCGGCGGACAGCACCCTACCAAGGGCGGGAAACGAGTAAGAGGAAGGATGACCGGGGAACGCTGGGGTAACCCAAGCAAGCCACCCCGGAGTACCGCGGGGAAAGCCCCACGGAGAGCGCGGTTGAGCCGACGCCGCATCAACCCCCGGGTACACCTTCCGGCCCCGACGATACGGCGTCAGGGGATTGATGGCGAACCTCCAAGGTTGGGAGGAGAGGACGGGAAGCCCCGTCACATGGAACCAGACAAGGGCCCTGTTCAGGATGCCCGAGCTACACCGGATATCGGTGTAGGCCACGTACTGTTCACCTTGGAGAACTTCAAGGTATCAGCTACGCTGGGGGTTGACTCCCAGTCGACACGATCGTACTACCCTGTACTGGATACAGGGGCTGGACCCAACCTTATCCGGAAGGACACCCTCCCGGACAAGTGGCTTCCGCGAGTCAGAGTGACTCGGGGACCCACCATCAAGGACGCGAATGGTCGCCTCATTCGTACGACCGCAGCGATGTCGCTGCGGGTTACCATCGGGGAACTTACCACGGAAGTCGACTTCCTGGTGTGTGAGACCCTATCGGTGCCCTGCATATTGGGATGCACCTTCATCAACGTTCACGTTGATGCAATCCGGCCGGGCCGGAGGACCGTCGAGCTGCAAGAGCCCGACGGGACGAAGCGAGGACATACGGCTATCGTCAGGGACATGACGCTACAAGGGAGCCACGTTAACGTGGCTGAGGTGTACGCAAGCGTCGAGCCGAAGACACTTCGGTTGGCCAAGCGAACTCGCTTTGAGCCGTTGTCGGAGACAGTCCTCCCGGTTAACTGCGACCTCGCAGGCATCTGCAGAGTCCGGTCCAACCTGCGGACGTACAAGCGCCATGGGTTGACCATGGCCAACGGTCTCATAGACCTCCCAGCAGGAGGGTCGTCCCTCCTAGTGATGGCGAACTATCGCCGTAAGGCAGTCACCCTCCCGAAGGGAGCTATCCTCGGGATTCCCGAGCTCTACGAAGGAGATAACCTTACCCCTGACAAGGAAGGTCAAGTGGAATCACTTGAGGTACTGGCGGCCGCCGAGACCACCGAGCGACAGCAACCCGATGACGGGAAGCCTAGCCCATCGGCGGCTCCGGCGGACATGCCACCAAAGGACCAAGAAGCCTTGAAGGCACTGGCCGAGGCTGACCTCGACCACCTTCCCCCTTCGGTAGCCGAAGGGGTACGACGGATGCTAAGAAAGCATGACGTCATGTGGACAGGCGGGGCCTTGGGTACCATTGGGGCAACCCAACATCGTATTGACCTGGTACCAGGCGCACGCCCCGCCCGGTCACAACCGCACCGAGCGGGACCTATGCAACGAGAGATCGTTGATGGAGAAGTGAAGAGGATGAGCGAAGCGAAGGTGATACGACCTTCGATGTCGGAGTGGGGTGCCCCAGTCGTTATCGTACCGAAGAAGGATCAAACCCCTCGGGTTTGCATCGATTATCGAAGCCTCAACTTGGTTACCAAGAAAGACTCATACCCTTTACCAAGGATGGATGAATGCATCGACTCCCTGGGGGAAGCTACGGTGTTTACCACCATCGATTGCAATGCCGGATACTGGCAGATCCCAGTGGCGGACGAGGATATCCCCAAGACGGCGTTCGTCTGTCACAGTGGAGTGTACGAGTTCCTAAGGATGCCCTTCGGATTGTCCAACGCCCCCGCTACATTCCAGCGGGCTATCGACATTATACTGTCGGGGGTGAAGTGGCATAACTGCCTAGTGTACTTTTATCACGTTATCGTCTTCTCGCGTAACATGGATGACCATGTGCAACATGTGGACGAGGTACTCACCCTCTTGCGGAACGCCGGGGTAACCCTGCGTCTGAAGAAGTGCGCCTTCTTCCAACAGACGGTCGAGTATCTGTGCCACCAGATAACCCCTGGTAAACTAGGGGTACTCGAAGCCAATACCCGGGCACTCCGGGATGCCCGGTTCCCTAATACCCAGACGCAGCTCAAGAGCTTCCTGGGAATGTGCAACGTATACCGACGGTTCGTCAAGGACTTCGCTCGGATAGCTAAACCGTTGACGGTTCTTACGAGCAGTACCTTACCCAAGGTACTCCAACCCCCTTCGCCTAGCGAAGAGGAGGCATTCGAGTCGCTGAAGCGAGCCCTACTGTCCCCATCCGTCCTTGCGTTACCGCATAGACGGGGTACCTTCGTCATCGATGTCGATGCATGCGATACACAAGTGGGATGCACCCTGTTACAGGGAGCGACGTTGATCGGTTCCGATAACGTTATCCCGGACCTACGTCCGGTAGGGTACTTCAGCCGGACACTCAACCCGGCTGAGCGTAACTATAGTGCCACCGAGCGTGAGTGCCTCGGAGTTATATGGGCAGTGCAACTGCTCCGTCCATACCTGGAGGGCTCCAGGTTCATCGTGAGGTCCGACCACAAACCCCTACGATGGCTCCTCAACCTTGGTGACAAGGATTCCGATAGCCATGGGAGACTAGCCCGATGGAGGTTGAAGATGGCCGAGCACGACTACCGCACCGTGTATAAGGCTGGGTCAACCCACCACCTCGGAGACGCGCTGTCTCGACTCGACACCCCGAGCGGGGATACCCGCCCGGTGGACGAGGACATCCCGGTGGTACCGGTCTGCATGGTGGGTAATGCTACCCAGGGTATGGTTGACCATACCATGGCACACCTTGCGTGCCCATTGACCCTCGCGGACTTCCGCGAGGCACAAGCCAATGACGACGACTGTAGACGTCATCGCGCTAACCACCTGGCCGGCACGGCCGGCATCTTCTCCGAGGATGAAGACGGACTCATATACCGGCGGGCACCCGCCGATGGACGACATCAAGTCGTGGTTCCCGTGTCCTTACGGCAAGCCGTCATGGAACGAGAACACGAGAACCCCACAGCCGGACACCCGGGAGGTTCACGTATGTTCGCAGCAATGCGAAGGTTCTTCTACTGGCCAGCAATGGCCGTCGACGTGGTCGACCACGTAAGGGGATGCCACCCCTGTGCACGTAGCCGCATGAGCCTACATAGGCAGGCGTCTGCCATGAAACTGTTCACTCCGGATGGGCCCAACGAGCAAGTCGCTATCGACATACTCGGGCCACTTCCGGTAACGGAAGAAGGGAACAGGTACATCCTGGTCATGTCGGACCGCTTCACCAAGCTGTCACGAGCGGCAGCCATCCCGAATGATACGGCATATACCATCATGAACGCAGTGGTTGACCACTGGATCAGTGCATACGGAGTCATGAAGCAACTCCTCTCCGATAACGGAGCAAACCTTACGTCAGCATTCTGCACTAAGGTCCTGGGCATGTTCGGTATCGAACCCCGTCGGGCATCCGACTACCACCCGCAGTCCAACGGGCAAGTGGAGCGGTTCAACCGCACCATCGGTAAGATGCTACAGTGCTACGTGGCCGATCACACGAACACTTGGGACAGGCTTCTGTCCGTACTCACCCTGGCATACAATGCCAGGCCACATCGGAGCACGAACATCGCTCCGCTGGAGTGGGTCATGCCACTAGGCGTCGGTAACCTGACGCTGCCGCCAGGCAGGTGCACTCGGTATGATACACCGAAAGGCCGACCGGCCGAACGTATCCACCTAGCTTGGTTGGCCAAGCTATCGTAGATGATACCGAAGCTCAAGGGTGCCCTTGACAGAACACAACTTCGTTACAAGAAAAACTTCGACGCCCGACTACGGGTGCGCAACGCTACCCTGATAACAGGTGACTGGGTCTACATCAGACACCAGAAGTTCCGGGGGAACAAGCTCATGCAACCGGTCAAGGGACCGTACCAGATTCTCCACAGAGATGACCACTCTGTTATCTTACACTCCGATACGGAGATCCAACGCATCAGTGTGAATGATGTCACACCTGCTCCGAAGCCGGAACAGCCTCAGCCGGTACCGGCTGGGTTGCTACATGAAGCTCTTACAACCCACCGGTCAGATGACCCGGTGGGACCGGATGGGATTCCATACCAAGTAGAGAGCGTGGTCGGACACACCAACCCGGACCTACCAGGACCCTGGTACGTCAAGGTTATGTGGGTCGGATACGACTCACCCACCTGGGAACAGGCGGCAAATATACCCCGCCAACTCCTCATGCCTTACATGAGGCGACGACGCCTACTGTAACAACCCAACCGACACCGACTTCGGCTGTTGGGGGGTGAGGCTTATACCTACTAAGTAGGGTGTGACATGGTTACGGCAGACTTAGGTTTCTAAGTCAAATCAGACTTAGGTTTCTAAGTCGAACCAAGCTTAGGTAACTAAGTAGAGTCAAGCTTAGGTAACTAAGCAAAACATGAACCTTAATAAGTTAACTTAAAGGTAAAGGCTAACTCCGATAATATCGAAGTAACTAGGGGGCTTACACGGGAGGATGACCTCCCCAAGCCAAGACACAAAGTGAGGGAGGATGACCTCCCCAAGCATGAACCAACCGGAAGAAGTTGGGCGGGAGGCAAGGCACCACTGAGCCAGAAGGGGTACTCCCCAGGGCAGCAAACAGACGCAAGCAATGCCCCCAAAGGGGATGAGTTTATACTCACTAATACCCGGCCACCATAAGGGCCACCGGGTCCCTCTCCCGTACAAACAATAACACTCCTCAGTGCGTAGACCCACTGCCCGAGGGAGGCCACTCACGCGTAAGCGCGTATACCTCCGTGCTCCACCGGTCGGCAATCTCGCGACGGTCAATCACCCGAGTTACCTCGGTGCATAGCTGGACGAGGGTGCTGCGGCCAGCCTCCACGTCCTCCAGAGCTTTCTGGAGGCGGTCAAGCACGCCACCGAAGCAAAGCGCTGACCCAACCAGCGCAGCTCCTGGGGGGATATCCCCCCAGCTAACAGAGAGACCCTCCCGCATTGCGCGGGCAACAAGGGCGTCAACGCCCTCATACCAGAGACGGGGACCCCCGTCATGCATGACAGGGACGGAGGGTGACACTGGCGCAGCCAGAGGAGCCGCAGGAGCCGACACGGCCACCACCGGAGCCGGTGGCGCCTGACATGAGGCCCGGTAGGACCCCACCGAAGGGGCTCCACCGTAACCCCGGCGGGGCTCCGCCCGACGACGGGACACCTCACGCTCCCCACCCGCAGAGCCCCAGTCTCGGGGACGACGGCCAACCGCTGCCGGTATCGGGTTACCGAACCACGGGGCAAGGACCTGAAGAGGGTCATGGAAAACCATGGGAATACCCAGGTCAGCAACAGCCTCGGTGGACGCCCACCCATGGCAATTGGGCTCACCCGGCTGAGTACGCCGGATACGCAACGAGTGACGAGGCAAGGGGGTAGCCCCAGCCTGCGGGTCCCGGTACGGGGGAAGGGCTAGCACCCCAGCCCAGTTCACGGCATCGTGAACAGCCAGCAGGGCTTCGAACTCCCGGGCCAACCCGGTCTTGGCGGCTATCAGGTCCACGCCCAACTGCGCGATGTGCCGACGGACACCCGTCGGAAGATGAAACAGGCGCCCCTGCCGGCGGACAGACAGCAAGAAGGAGGAAGCCTGCCCGAGGGTAACCTCAAGGGTGAAGGTACCCTGCAACGGGTGGACCGGCCGGGAGGCCAACACACTCCCGAAGTATCGGAGACAGGAACCGGTGTCAAACCGGAAAGCAGGGGCGGGTTCCCACCCCTCCTGCCATAGAGGCGGGCGCACGGGAGTGTAAGCCGGTGCACGACCGTTGCCGGTCTGCAACGCACACGTTATATCGGTGCGGAACGCATCCGCCATGACACCATGGTTACGTCGCCAGCTCGACGCCGACTTCAACCCCGCCATAGGCGGGTAGGGAGCCGTCAACGACAGATACGGGGATACCCCCGGGTAGTAATCAAAGTCGGGATACCGACCGGTATCGCCCACCGTCTCCCCAAACGCAACCGGCTCCGCCGCCGCCGCAATCCCCCGAGCACTAACCGGGTAGTCAACCTCCCGCGGCAACGCGGGGGCAATCAAGTCGCATATCCTGAAGGCGGAGTTGAGGTAGACCTCACCCCGCCCCATCCGGGTGCGCCAGAGCTGCGCATGCCGGTCGTCCGGCTGGCTCAGGATCCAATGATGCTCCACCCGGACCGCGTTCGGCTGGTTGACCAGCCGCACCAGCTCCCGCTCCCAACTCTGGTCCACCTTGACGCGCCGGGAGGACTCTCCACGGTAACGCGGCTGGTGGAAGTCCACCCGCATCCGCCCATCGGACTCCATTGACTCTTGCACAGTCACGCCTCGAACCCGAGCCACCAAGTCGGACATCGACATGGCGGGTTGACCCGCCGCCACGGCGACGCCGCCACCCAACGGGGCAACCCGGGCAGGACCAGGAAGAATCGGGGGAGCCTGGGGAAGCCCCACCGGCAGATGGACCGGTGCCGGAGGTGCACGGGGCCGAGGAGGAAGATGAAGGGCGGGCGCCCGCCCGGAGTAACTACCGGAGTCCACTGCCATCGGTGTAGACCCACCTTGACCACCAGACGCCCGCGGCACCGCGGGCAGAGCAACGCCGCCACCCGAGCCCGACGGGGGCACCTCGGGGGCAGCAGGGGTAGACCCGTCACCCGCAGCCGCGGATGAACCACCCGAGCGGGCACCCGCGCCGTCTTGACCCGCCGTCCCGGTCGGGGTGCCACCATAACCGCCCGACACGCCGGCGACGCCGTCTTGAGGTTGAGGCGCGCCGGAACCGGCGACAGGAGCCATCCGGGCCGCCAGAGGAGTAGGGGTAGACGCAGCAGCTACCCGCGGTTGCCCGCCACCCGACGGAGCCGTCGTGCCGCTGCACACGGACGACAAACCGCCCGGAGAACCGTCCGGAGCCACGCGAACGGTCACCCGGTCGCCCTCGTCTTCGGACGAGCTCGCCAAGAAACACTCGGCGGCAGTGGCAGAGACGGGAACGTCGTCCACCATCACCTCCTCCTCCTCCTCAAGCAGGGGGTCGTCCTCACCCCCGGGTACCTGGGGGTCCGACATGATGACCGGGGTAGCAGGGGCGCCCCGTGCAGAAAAGCCGAGGCGGGCTCGACCCGGTACAAGGAACGCTCGCGCGGACGAGCCCGGGAAGCGCGTGCACCCGCGCTTATAACCACACAGTTCAGCACGGGCGATACGGCAGCGCGGGACGAACCGCGCCAGCCGGGCTACGAGGGCGCTCCACCCAGGCACCTGGACCGGAGCCACGCCCCCTCCACACGGGGTAACCAGGGGGGTCACCCCCAACCGCCCCCACGCAACGCGGGCAACCCCGCCACCCACTCAATCGTCTCACGAGAGGGGCTCCCCTACCACCAGGCACCTGGTGGCAGATCCGCTTGCACCACCCCTCGGAAAGGGGGGTCGTGAACAGAACCCGCATCGGGAATTTAACGGTCCGGAAAACGGATCGTGTGTGTACCACACAAAGGGGGGCACCCCCCTCAGACAACCTCGAAAAGGGGTGTCTGTCGCGACGGGGCGCAAAGCCCCACCCGACTGGTAAACGGTCACGCGACCCACTTACATTCGGTAACCCGAATGCAACTCGACCCGAGGACGGGCCGAATCTAAGGGGGGGATATATAGCAATATGGTTGGCCGTATTGTGACCCTAATGTTAGGGGGGCTACTTCTAATCCTTGGCTTTCAATTTGAGAGTCCGTACTGGTCACGGTATCTACAAGTTACGTATGACCAGAGGGACTTGCATCTTGGGGTGGAGGGTAGTTCGTAGTGTCTCCGAGGGTTTATAACGAGGGGGCCGGCGGCGAATCCACCGCCGGCCAAGGCAGAACAACAAACCCCTCCCATTTGGGCTCCCATCTTGGTCCCGTGGCTTGCGCTCCAAGGACAGCAACCTTGGCCTCCCGGTGACGTTGGTGCCGATCCCCCGTTGGTGAGTGTTCCCTGAGAGTGGACGTGCGACGGATTCCTATTGTGCTACACCCCCCCTCTCGGGCAAGGGCAAGGGCCCCGCCTCGGCGGGCACTGCGGCCCGGACGAACCGGCGCCTGCTGCTACCCCCGCAGGAACCGGCGCGCCGTTTCATCGCGCCGCCCCCACCGCTGATTGGGCACATTAAGCCGACCACCCCGCGGGCGGTGGAACAGCGCGAACAGCGCCGAGTCGCCAAGGCCCGGCGCATCCCACTGGGCACACACCAGTGTAAGCCCTGCGCTGTGACCTGCAACAGCCTATCGGTGTTGCGCGACCATCGCAACTCACGTCGGCATCGCAATACTGTCAACCGCTCTTCCTCTCTCCCACGCTGCGCTCCCTGTGGGCGTGAATTTGATTCGGTAGTTCACTTCGAACGCCACTTGCGTGGCAAGGCGCAACACCGCCAGCTGGCGCGGGGCACCGATTGACAACCCCCATTGATCTACCGCGCGAGCCCGATTTTCCCCCTCTGATCTCCCCCCCGCGTGAGAATCCGACAAGACCGACTCGGGCCCGAGCGCGGACGCCGAGCGAAAAACCGATTACGCGCCGAAAATCCGATTGCGCGCCCTCGAACGATTTGCTTGTGATTGGATTTTACGAAATAGTGTTGCAAGCTGTTGATCTCGTCGCCGCGATCGCGCGGCACTTGACCAATTGTCGCGCGCCACTACGTCACTTGACCAAATTACTTACACAAATCCATCCGGACTTCAACTGGGCATTCTTGTAAGTTCAGGTCGCTCTGTCCTGTGAAATTGTAACTCCTGGAGATAACTCCTGGAAACGATGGACCCCTCGAGTATTGCTGGCGGGACCCCGGTCACTTCTGGGTCGACATCCGGCACCCCCAGTGTCGAGGCATGGAATCAGCTTACGACATTTGTGACGCAAATGCGTGACGAGCTCGAGGCACATAAGGTGGAATTGTAATACACGAAGCAGCAGCTCGCCGAGGCCAAGGCGAAAGCAGCCCGCGAGAACGCAAAACCCGCACGGCCGAACAAGCCCGGGCTGTTCTCTGGCAAACCCGGGACCATTGAAGCGTGGTGCTCCCACATGGACTCCTACGTCCGGCTGAGTGAACCCGCCGAAGCGTGTCGTGTCGCTTGCACCTATCTCGATGGAGAAGCGTTCAACTAGTGGCGTACCTACAGTCAGACTACAGACGTTTCGAGCTGGGACGCCTTCCGTGCTGCACTCATCCGGCGCTTCAGTCCCCTGAACAAGACGCAGGCGGCACGGGACAAGCTGCACGCATGGCGACAGATTAAGGACGTCGGGACGTTTAACAAGACTTCCCTGAGCGTCGTGGTGGACATCCCAGACATCACTGAAGCGGAAAAGATTGACCGCTACACGCGAGGTCTGAAGCGGGACATCTGGCAGGCATTGTGCCTCAAGAACTACACTGAGCTCGAGCCTCTAATGACAGACGCCCTGCGCGTAGAAGCTGCCAAGGCTGGAGCCTCGCGCTTCACAAACAGTTTCAGCAGCCCCTCTGGCAAGCCGTCTGCGACGGGTGTCGTCCCCATGGACATTTCCAGCATCAAGGTCGAGAGGCTCACGCCCGAGGAGCGCCAGCGCTGTATGCGCGAGGGACTCTGTCTCCGCTGTCGCGAAAAGGGGCACCTGGCAAAGAACTACCCAAAAGGCCAGCGGAACTGAAGCAGCAACCGTCGTCAACAACGGTGAAAGATGCTTCTTTGGTTCCGAAAAACAAATCGTCACCCTTTGAAGGCCCGCGTCTCGGGCTGTTGCTTTCTACTGCTTCTGTCAATGGCCATGTTCTTTAAGTGCTGTTCGACGACGGGTCTCCCATCAACGTCGTCTCCAGGCGCCTCATGAAAACCCTGAATGTCAAGACCACTGAAACGGACTTCGCGGCAAACATGCCCGATGGACGTTTCCATGTACTCGCTGAAACCATTGAACCCTTAGAGATTCACATCGGCCTTTACCAAGAACGACTACGGTTCGTCGTATGCGACCTCAGTGCGTACGACGTTATCCTCGGTAAGAAATGGCGCGATGACAAGGGCGCCAAGATCAACAACAAGAAGAACAAGATATCCTTTAAGTTCAACCACAAGAATATTTCTATCACTGCCTCCCTCAAGAAACCGGAGGGCCTCATTAGGCGGCAACGACTCGCACGTGACCTCATCCAAAGGACCCCTGTACTCGCCATCTACCTGCAGTCTGAAGACCCCTCAAGCAGCTTTGACATCAACTCCATCATTATGGCAGAAGCTGGAGACAAAAATGAAGTCCAACAGATTCTTCAAGGAGTACGCTGACGTCTTTCCGGCTGAGCTCCCGGACGGACTCCCTCCCGAGCGTAGTCACAACTTTAGCAAAAAGCTGACCAACGACGCTGAACCACGTCCAGCGGTATTTACCACCTCTCCGAGTGGGAACTCGATGAACTCAAGACGCAACTTGCGACCCTGATTCGGAAGGGATTCATCCAGCCAAGTGCCTCACCGTGGGGCTCCTCCGTTCTATTTGCGGCGAAGAAGGACGGCGGCTGGCGGATGTGCATCGAGTACCGAGCATTGAACAAGGCCACCATCAAGAATGCATATCCTCTACCACGTATCGATGACATCTTTGATCAACTACGAAAGGCCAAGTATTTCACGAAGATTGACCTCCGCTCTGGCTACCACCAGATCCGGCTGGACCCTGACACCATATCATTGACGGCGTTCCGGACCAAGAATGGATTCTACGAGTTTACTGCGCTACCCTTCGGACTGACGAACGCCCCCGCAGTCTTCATGAACTTGATGAACGATGTGTTCAGACCCTACCTGTACGACTTCATCTGCGTCTACTTAGACGACATTTTGGTCTACAGCGAAACCTATGAGGATCCTCTCAAGCACCTGAGAAAAACCCTGGCCAATCTACGAGAACACAAGCTTTACGCCAAGGCGAGTAAGTGCCAATTCGCTCGAACCACTGTCGATTACCTCGGCCACGTCATATCTGACGCAGGCTTTTCCATGGAGGACCAGAAGGTCCAAGCCATTCGGACGTGGGCAACCCCCGAGAGCAAGAAGGACGTGCAGTCCTTCCTCGGTATGGTCAACTTCTATCGCCGATTTATCAAGGGAACGGCCGCAGTTGCTACCCCACTTACAAGGTTGACGGGGAAGGTCGACTTTGAGTGGACGCCCAGAAAGCCTTCGAGCAGCTGCAGACTCTGACAACAAGTGCACCGGTACTAAGGCCGTTTGACAAACGATATCCCATCTACGTGTCTACTAATGCCAGCGGGTATGCTATTGGCGCAGTCCTCGAACAAGACGACGGAAAGGGACGGCGTCCAGTGGCATTCTTCTCCCTGACCTTGAATATCCACAAGCAACGCTACAGCATCCGCGAACGTGAGCTGCTCGCAGTGGTCCAAGCCATCCGGCACTGGCACTGCTACCTCCACGGAAGACCCTTTGAGGTCCATACCGACCACGAGTCCCTGAGATACCTGCGATCCCAAGAAAGGCTGAACGACCGCCAAGTCAAGTGGCTTGAACTTCTGGATCAGTTCCAGTTCAAGATTGTCCCGATCAAAGGCATCTCCAACGCCGTAGCTGATGCCCTTTCCAGGCGACCCCAAGATGCCCCTGACAAGCACGAACCCAACCAAGATCTCCTTAGTCGAGTGCTGACCAAGAGCATTGACGAAACCCTCAAGAAAACTGAAATCAACAACCTCATGACCATCAACCAAAAAGATCAAGACCTTGCCACCCTAGAACAAGAGTACAAAGCGGACCCCGAGTTCGCCGACCTAGACAAGGACCCGGTATCTCCCTACCGGTTTCATATGAGGTTGTTGAAACGAGGTGACCGTACGTGCATCCCCGCTGGTACTCTACGCCAAAGACTCCTCCACGACTACCACGACGTCCCGTGCCAAGGGCACATGGGAGTGAAGAAAACCACCAAGGCCGTTGCTTCCAATTACTACTGGAAGTTTATGCGGCAGGACATCCAAAGATACGTACAATCATGTGATTCGTGCCAGCGGAACAAGGCTAGCACTCATTCACCTCTGGGTCATCTCAAACAACTCGAACCCCCAAGCCAAAAATGGGCAAGTGTCTCCATGGACTTTATCACCCCACTGCCACTGACACCACGAGGCCACAACGGCATTTATGTCGTTGTTGACCGACTCACCAAGATGATTCGCCTGGCACCAACGAAGCCGGAATGTACAGCGCCGGTCACAGCTCAGCTTTACCACGATCACGTCTATCGCAACCACGGCCTACCTCAAGAAGTCGTCTGTGACCGCGACCCCATCTCTTTCTACAACTTCTGGCGGTCACTGACAAAGATTCTCAAGGTCGAGATCAAAGCCTCATCGGCCTACCACCCGCAGACGGACGGCCAAACTGAGATTATGAACAAGAAAATTGAAGAAATCCTCAGAAACTTCGTCAACCATCATCAAGGCGACTGGGACCTTTTCCTCGCTGCCGCGGAAGTTGCGTACAACCGGTCACCTAATGCCGTAACCACGTACTCTCCATTTTTCTTGAACTACGGGTTTGAACCAAGGACCGTGCCTATGGACATCCTCGACAGCAGGGACTCAAATCTTCCTGCTCTGTCGGAGTGGCTGTCCAGCCTCCACGATGCTCAAAAGAAGGCTATCGCCGCCATCAAGAGCGCCAATGAGACGCGCTCGGCGTACGCAAACCGTCATCGCCGACCATGCACAATGACTGTGGGCGACCACGCACTCCTCAGCGCCAAGAACCTCTTGCCCGACGCTTTTCAAGGCGCTCGTAAGCTGACGCCCAAATACTCCGGACCCTACAAGGTCACGGAGAGCATCAATGACGTCACGTTTCGTATCGATCTTCCTCAAGCTGTCCTCGATCGCAAAGCTCACAACGCCTTCCATGCCAGCCTCCTGAAGCCGTACCGCGCTGATCCGTATGGTCGACTTCCTCCCGTTCCATTCCCGGTTGCATTTCCGGATGGCTCGGTCGAGTATGAAGTGGACTCCATTGTACGGTCACGAAAGCGCCGTGGACAACTGCAGTACCTCGTCAAATGGAAAGGCTGCGAAATCAGCGAGAACTCTTGGCTGACAAAGCAAGACCTTGTAAACGCCACTGAAGTTTTAGACGCGTTTCTTCGACGCGCGTCCTAAGGGGGGGGTGGTGTAAGGATTTGCCCCTTAAATCGCCACCCGGAACCCAGGGGATATGGACTGGGACCTCTCCTTACATGTCCGGCCCAGATAACTCCCCCCAAGACACATCAATTCCCCACTACCCTGGACGACACCACGCTGTATCCCTGACATTTTGCGGACGTCGGCCGACCGCACGAAAGCCGCCGTCAACGCACTGTCGGAACCCTGTCATGGACGTCGAAACTCGACAACGAGGAGCGAGTGACATCGTCGACCAACCACGGGCGGACATCCCCGTCTGTGCTGCCTGAATTTTATTTTCTGCGCTGCTTGAAAGCTGGCATCAAGGACCAGTCACATGATTCACCGACACTGAGGACACCGCACATCCTCGCTGGCGGCTGAGTGCGATATGACTGGCTCGCCGGCTTTTGGATTGATTGAATTTGGCCTTGCTGGCCCTTACAGCCAGTCGGACCTTCTGGTCGATCGGCGTGTGGAGCCGGCTGGTGGGGCGCGCTGGGCGCCATCCACGGGACCCCCTTCGTTTCGGGCTAACTGGGGCTGCACTCCTTTAGTGCGCACGCCCGCCCATGCTTTGTTCTGAGAGACATGCTTTGTTTTTGGACCGATCTGTGCCTACCGGCGGTGCGATGGGGAAACGCATGCTTTGGGGCACCTCGGGTGCCCCGACGCGAGTATATAGTGCGTGGATGTCGGCGCCACCGGGGGAGACGAGAGGGGCAACCACAGACACAGACCAAAGACACTGTTTACCTTTTGTACCCTCGATCCCCACCGACGTCGCGCCCATCTTCTTCCCCAGACCCACCCCCGTCGAGACCACCGTCCTCTTCCCCGTGCCCCGCCGCCCCTTTGGCTCGCAGGGCCCGCTGACACCCCCACGAGTACGTTGAGGGCTCCCCGGTTTTGGATGGGGCCTCACAGGAGGGGCCGTTCGCGGTGGCGTCCGCCCGCTGCAGCCGGGCGGCGGCGCGCGCCCACCGCCCACCGGCGGCGATCGTCGGACGGTCGGGGGTGGCGGGGACGGCGGAAACGGCGGCGGCGGCGTCCGGCCATCGCCATCGGGCGGCGATCGTCGGATGGTTGGGGCTGGAGGGGCCGCCGGCAGCGGCGGCGCCCGCCCATCGCAACTAGGCGGCCGCGGCCGCCTACCACCCGCAAGCAGCGTCCGTCCATCGCCTACTGGCGGTAAGCGTCAGATGGTAGGGGGTGAAGCGGCCGTTGGCAGCAACCGCCCGTCGCCAGCGGGTCGCAGTGAAGGCGGCGGAAAGCGCCGAACGGTCCGGGGCGGGTTTGCCATCCGCGGCAACCTCCAGTCGCCAACTGGTCGCGGCGGCAAGCGCACGCTAATGGCGGCTGCCGGCGACGGCGTCTCTACCCGTCCGCCCTCCGTGGGAGGCGCCGGCGGCGCGCGTCCTATGCTCGCGGGCGGGGGCCGTGAAGGGGCCGGTGGGGGCGACAGCGGTGGTGGTGAGAAGCGTCAGTTGGTGGTGGTGGGCGGCGGCAGCGCTGGCGCCAGCGCGAGCAGTAGTGGAGGTGCTCCCCCTCCTGTGGGGACAGGGGGCCCCGCCGGCAGCAGCAGCCGCGACGCACCCAGCTCGGGAAGTAGCTTGGGGGGGCCAAGCACCCCATCTGCTGGATCTAGGTTCTTTTTTCCTCGTCGTCGGGGCGCTGGGATCGGACGCGTCCCTTTCTCTGCTCGTGCCGCTTTGTCCCCGGGTTTTTCTTCTGGTTGTCCCCCTGTTCCCTGTGCTGTGGAAGAGGACGTTCCTGCCGCGACGCGCGAGAGACTAATGTCGTCGTGGGCGCGGCGCCGCGTCGCAGGAGCCCGGCAAGGTGACAGTCTGGAGTCAGACTCTGAGTTTTCAGTTGTCGACGAGGACAGTAGCTCTTCGTAGCCCATCTCCTCCGGCATCTTTGCGCCTCGGTCTGTTCTCTTTGAATGCTTTGTCCTATCGTGCGTTCAGTTACCTGCAGCGGGTGGGGTGTACGCGTCTTAATCATCGATGATGGGATGCGGACGGGGGTGAAGTAGTGTATCATGTGGGGTGCCAGGGGGGGTGGGTGAGGAGGGGAGGGCGTCGTATTCGGTGCCTGTGAGTGGCCCTGGAGGGGGCCCATAAGTGCCCCTGGGGGCGCCATGAGGGGGGGCCCCAGGTGCCTCTGAAGGTTCCATGGGGGGGGGGCCCAGGTGCCCCTGGGGGTGCCATGGGGGGGGGGGCCAGGGTGCCCCTTGGGGCGCCATGGGGGGGGGGCCCAGGGTGCCCCTCGGGATGCCGTGGGGTTGCCTGGCAGGTGCCCCTGGGGGTGCCATGGGGGGGGGGCCCAGGGTGCCCCTGGGGATGCCGTGGGGGTGCCTGGCAGGTGCCCCTGGGGGTGCCTGATAGTGTACCAGAAAGCTTTGTTTCTTTGCCACGTACTGCCCCTAGCCGAGGTGACTTTTAGACCACAGCCCCCTCCGACAGCCGTGTTTGAAAGCGTCTCTCCGCGCAATGCGTATGTTGGCGGATGGCATCAACGTAGCGTTGAGGAGGCCGGACACGCTCCACGACCAGGCGAGGACACGCTGCGGCTTTCAGGTGGCCGTAAGTAGCTCCACAACTCCTTCTGGGGCGTGTGCTGGAGGTGCCTCGAGTGCGCGCATGTCCCACCACCCCCCCCCCCAGACGTGAACGCAGGTTCTGGTTCTTCCTGGGTGCTCCTGGGCGAATGTTTCCTGTACTAGATTGGAACAACACTGTGGAAAACGGGGGTCAGTACACAGATATTCGCGGTCACAATTTTGTACTGGGGGGCGTTGCAGCCAAAATGAAAGCAATATGGGGATTGTGATGAAACATGCCCCAGTACAGTCTTTCTCCATTGCTGTGACATCCTCTCTTGGGCACGGTGTCTAGGAACCAATGCAGGTCGACCGACCTCTACGGTGCGATCAACGCACGTGTCAGCATAGGATCTTTGGCACCGACCAATCAGATGGCGGAATCAAGTTACCATCTTTTGGCTTACGGTCGCCACTAAGGGTGCCCCACAATGGAGAAAGACTGTAAGCCCCAGTACAAGTTGTACGTCTTTGGGACGATCGACAGTACACAGTCCACGCATTATTAGGAGAGTGAGAACAGTAAGCTTCAATTCATGACTGTATCGTGTCATGTACTCACCACGCTTGTTGACATCTGTCCTGACTGAGCGGCCAGACAGAGAGAGTACTGCCGGTGTCAGTTGGGAGGAGAGAGGATCAGGTGGTGGCTATGACTCGCCCCTTCGCTGTCACTGCTGGTTCCGTTGGTGTCTGGGGGAAGGGGGCAGTAGCAGGTGGTGGCGACGCCGCTGTCGGTGTCGGCAGGAGAGGACGAAGCTGACAAGGTGGTGGGGGACGCCACTAGATGTCAGGGGGACAAACTGGGACAGTCGGAAGGTCTGGCCGGAACTAAAGTCGATTCCATTTAGCTAGACGCCTGAGAAAAAGCCCCGTGCAAACATCAGACTGCAGCTCACCGCTCTAAACTTTGCAGGCAGACGCAAGAGTGCCCTGCGGTAGACCTCTCCGACACGGCTTGTTATATGGGCCCGGAGGTGTAGTGCTGGGGTCTCGTACGTCCATATCATTCCGGGGAGACCCTCAATCTGGCCTCCTCTGCTACCTCTTCCAGCGGAGCCACATATCAGAGGGAGCATCTAGCGCAAGAACGAGGGTCTAATTTGCTCTCAAGCAATCGACACTGGATGCAATTTATGCGGAGAAGAGTAACATGCCCAACGTCGTACCGCCCTATACGTGCCACCACACTCCTGACAAACGCTACAAAAACGAAGGATGGCATCGCATGCATGTGAAGACACAATCGGAGTCCACGCCACTTCGCCAAAAAGCGGTACCTGGTTGCTGAAGAGAAAACACGACGAAGAAATGACGGAAAAACCACAGCTACATTCACGGCGTGGGGCATTTTTATCTGATACGTTCGTACAGTGAGCTCGTGCGACGGCCCAGTCGAATGCCCATGTTATCAGCTACAAAATGAGCCCAGGTACGTCGTCTGGGTGTGAGCGAGAAGGAAGATAGGAGGGGTCAAAGTTGGGGGGTGCCAATCAGTCTAGCTATATGGGATCGACTTTAGCAGAGGCCTTTTCGTTCGGTGGGAGGGCCACAGACAGGGGATAGTGAAGGTATAAAGGGCACTGATTCATAGATACGGGGGAGGGCACGCAATGGGAGCGGAAGTATCCGTCTGACACCAGATTTTCACAGCTCGCATATGAGGGAGGGTTGCCAGGCTGCTTGTTTCTCGAAGAACATATTAGCGGACTTGGCAGCACGTCAGAAGTCCGGCCGTCTTCTCCGTATTTGCGGGCGATGCCTGGTTGCTGAGAAAAAAATGCACCCTCGTTTGGGGGGGTACACCAGTTTTTCACAACTCTCGTTTACATATCAGGGCAGCCATATGGGGCACTTTTTACAGAGATACAGCAGAAAAAAAAATTGATTGTATTTGTAGTCGTGAAGCATCTTTTCACGTCCGTCGACCAATGAGAGCGAAGAGAGCTGCAGCAGCACGACCCCTTTGCGATGGTGACGTCCGACATCACAGCCCCTGAACTCCAAAAAGCATCCCCCCCTGCTCCGGGGTGGTTACGCGTCGCCCCCCCCGCCCCCCAACAGCGATGGAGCTCGCTGGGACTTGCGGCTGGTAGAGATGCTCGCCTGCTCCACGGGTAGCGCTTTGCGTCTGACAGAACATGGGAACAGATGCTCTTTTCTGGCTTCAATGAGCCTGATGATAGCACCTCCCTCGCCCCTCGCTGACAGCGACGCGTCCGTGAGGGAGGGTGGCCGTGCTGGGGAAAGCGTAGGGCAGACTGTTGTTGTGCAGCGGTGTGGGGTGCGCCCGCTGGCTCCCGCCAACACCCTATCGAGAACAGCCGGGGGGGTTAAGGGGGGAAGGTGGGGAGCGTGAGGGCAAGCGGGAATAGGCGCTTGCGCCACCGTCAGCCCACTGCAGCAAATAGAGAGGTCCTGGTAGGCCGGGACAGGCCCATAGACGTGTTCTGCTCTTCTGGTGACTCTGCCAAGGAGCTCAAACCCGGGATAGGAGGAGGAAGAGGGCAGCTGGGCACAGGTGGGTCGAGCGGGGCGCGCGGATGCGTTGCAAAGCAGTCGGGTTCGGGCCAACAGTCAGCCAGATGAGCGTTCTGGGGCGGTAATTAGAACCAATTTGACCTCTGCGAGAGAGCTCTCTCTCCCGCCCGTGAGGCTTTAGTCGCGCACCTGTGCTCCTATTCTTTTTTCTTTATATCGTTGAAGAGCCTGTGAGCTGGCGCACCCAACGGTGCGACCCACGTACACCCCCTGCACAGGATCATATTTTAGTACGAGTTGACTTGCGGCTGCCGCCGACTTCTGCGGCCGTTCGGAAGGGATTCTCATATGTAGACACTGTGGGTTTTCTATGTAAGCGGAAGTTGTGAAAAACTGGTGCCACTTGTGAAAAACTGGTGTCAGACGGATAGTGAATGTGGGGGCGGAGGAAGGTGGCCAGGAAGAATACACCGGTGCCGCCGCCCACTACAGCCAGCGACTGCCCCAAAGAGGGTGTGGATGGAAAAGAAAGGGGACAGAGAGTGCAGAGGGGAAGCAATCGGGGGGGGGCAGGGCTCTGAATCGGTGGCTGTCGCGACAGCAGTGTCGATCCAGCCGCGGGGTGCACGCACTGCTTCGTTGCATGGCCCGCGCTGCGGGACCGTGCAATACACAGAACGGACCGATCCTACACGGAAACCCGAAGCCACCCTCTCATATGTACAGTACAGTGTATTCCACCCCCGTGATCGAAGCCCGCAAGATTGTACACTGTGAAACACGTCTGTACGAGGCACTGTAGTGCCACACGTTCATTGCTGCAGAATCAGTCCGCGCCTCGCGCGAGAGTACGTACCGCAGTCGAACGATTGTCACAGCGTTGATTGTTTGCACCATCCGTCCGTGCTCAACGACACCCGCGCGAGGCGGACGTCGAGCCCTGTCCCGACGCAGATCAGACTCGACCCCCCGGGGATCGTCCCTCATATCGACTCGTCCGGCTCTGGTGCACGACGTCGAGGACCACCGGTGGCCCTCGACGTGGTGGGGACTGCACTGGTGCTCGCTACCCGCAAGGTCACCATGAAGACGCACGGCTGGGCCCCGCCGCTGCCTCTTTTCCCGCTTGTCCTTGTGCTTGGGACCGTGGGCATGGCGCACATTGCGCCTGCCATGGCCCACTGCCTGGCCCGCCTAGACACCCACCCCGCTGAGTTTGACGTCTGCAAGCGAGGCGGCACCCACTGCTTCCTCTTCCTCGCGGAGCCCCCCATGGTTTTTGTGGATGGGGCCACTGGAGCAGCCACTCCCACTGACGGCGACGCCCCCCCCGGCATCCGCTCCCCCTTTCCCTGTGCAGAGGCCGCGAGGTTGCACGGCGTGGCGGGCGCCAGCTTTGACCTCCACGGCGCCCACGGGCTTTGGCCCTCCAACACGGACCTGTGCGTCTATGCGGGCAGCCCGGAAGAGTGCACCTTTACTGCCATGGTCGCTTACCTCCTCAACGTCAAGATTCCTAGCCACCCGGCGTTTGGGATGGCGTTGGGCACAGCGGGGATGCTCGTGCAGGTGGAAAAGCGGCTCCCGCAGGCCATCCCATCCATACCCATTTACGAGGTACGTACTGTCTCGACTGTCGCGGTGCCTGAGAGCCAGTGCTGAAGGGCTGTATCGTGCCGGCCATACACCCTGGACCTCCCCCTGTTCACTCAATACTAACGCTGTGGTGGGTGTATGTCTTTCCGCGTTCCTGCCATACACGCTGCTTCGTTGTTCTGCTTGGTGTTTGTGGCCGCCGATCCATTCCCCATATTCTGGATGGGGTGTTTTCAGGATCAGCTCTTTCTCGTGCAACGCAAGAGACAGACCGGTACGGATCGCAGCAAGAACACGTTTTTTCAGCCCCTTGAGATGCAGGCTTGGCTGTGCGTGGTGCTGGTTTTTCTGTTTCTATACGGCGTCATTGCGGCGGTGTCCTACGGCTATCCCCACGCGCGTAATGACCCGGTCGCTGGATGGGGCAACTCGCAGCTCTGGCTGTTCAATTTGTACGTTTGGCGGGCTTGACCACTCTTGAAACCTATTTTCCCATCTCGAGTGCAGGTCACGCATTTGGTAGGGCGCCCCTCCCACGAGCCACTCCTCACGCTCGAGCCCTCATTTCACTTGAGAGCCCCCTGCTTGTCCTGTTTGGCACGCGACGACCCCCCCCGTCCCCCTTTCCCCCCCCTCCAGCCTGCGCAACACCGTGGGTGGGGAGCTCAGTCCTGCTGAAGCGGATTGGGCGCCCACGCGCGGCGTGCTCCTCTCCACCCCGTGGGTGCTGGCGGGTGTGGTCCTCATTTTCTACGAAGGCGCATTCATTGCCGAGCAGCTCCGGCCGACGCTGTCCACCACGATCCGTGGGCAGGACCTGGACCACCTGTGCCACTTTACGGTCAAGATCGAGACGGCAACGGAGGATGTTTTCTTGAAGCTAGCCAACACGGGCAGCTCCCGGCCGGTCGACCTGTCCCGCCTAGACGCAGACCGGCGGCGGCTGCAGGTGTGGAACTCGTGCGACACCATTGCCGGGTGCTTGCGGCAGGTGGAGGCTGCGGCGCCCAACCCGCATTGTCCCAACCGCGGCGCTTCGGCGACAACAGACTACTACGTGACCTGGGGCGCCGCCGTCCGGTACGCCTTTCGCCAGGAGCCCGACCTGTGTCATCGGCTGGAGGTGGTGGACCTCCTTGCAGACGCAGAGGGGGACCTGCCCATCCAACAGTTTGACCTCGGCTGGATGTTTGCCAATCTGTCTCGTGAGGAGCGCGTAGCGGCCGCGGTCCCTGCCGACGCAGCCGCCGCTGTCCGTGACTTCCAGCAGCTGGAGGCGCGCCGCAACGAGATCAACGCTGGCTTCCTACGGGGCCGCATGAGTGGCGACACGCGGGCAATGTCCCCCTATTTTCGTGCCAAGCACATCCCCTGCAGCCCGCCGGGCGGCGGTCAAATCCTCTTTGAGCACGTGTTCGGCCCGCTGGTCGTGGCGATGTCCATGGCCCTCGTCCTTGCGGCCGTGCTGTTTGCGCTGTACCCCCGGTTGGTCCAACACGCGGCCGAGGTGGACAAGGGCAACGCCGCGGCTGCTGCCGCGGCTGCAGCCGCGGCGGCTACCGCGGCGGCCGCCGCGGCTGCCGCGGCGGCCGCTGCCGCCGAGGCAGTGCCAGCGCCTGCTTCGGCAGAGGTTTCTGGTTCTGCCGTCCATGAGGAGTAGCCGTTTGGGGAGCCTGGGGGTGGCAACGCACCTGCCAGCACGCCCAAGCGGGAGTTTGGGCGACAGGCGGGTCTTGGTTGCTGCCAAGGGCTGAGATTGGCGGTGGGGCGCACACGGGGAGGCACACCTGGAGGGTTCACCAGTGAGATGGGCCCAACCTCAGTGCGGAAGGGGCGGGGAAGGAAGGTAAGGGCTGTCGAGCTGGGTAGAGTAGGGGGGGGGGGAGGGGGACAGGAGAAAGGAAGGAAGTACCAGTGAGGTGGAGGTGCAACCGGGTGGACGCAGCGGCAGGAGGCGCTGGAAATGGGGACATGCCAAGAGCCGTGTGAGGCGCGTGGCAACGGCGAGGGATATGAGCACAGGGGGATGAGGTGCGGCGGGCGGCCGCGGTGCCCACCGCAGACCGCAGGTGCCTGGGACGCCACTTCTGCCGCCCCCCACACCGACAGCAACCGCCCACCCACCAATAATGTCATGGCCGCGGCAGTCGTGCTAGTGGCGGAGGCGGTGGCGCCGCCGCTGCCAATAGGTGCCCCCCCCCCCCCTTCCCCCCCCCCCAACCGCCGCCACCACCCCCGCCACTGTCGGCCACCCCCACCCCAGCTCCAAAAGCCGCCGAACAGCGCCGGGTGGGACAGCAACGGCTTCCACGGGGACTCTGGCCAATGTGCACGTGACGGCACCCCCCCCCCCCCCCCCCCCGCCGCCCAAGGACGAGCAAGCCGCTCTCAGCCCCGCGGCCACGTGACGCCGCCGTCGCCGGTGCCGTCGTGGTCCCCACTGACCCACTGCTGCCACTGCAGCTGTCGTTGCCCACTGCCGCAGCCGCTGGTGGTGGCTGCCAGCGACAGTGGAGCGCAGGTGGCGGCAAGGGGGGGGAGGCCGAGGTGGGAAAGGGAGAAGGGTAGGGGGGGGTGCGCGGGAGCGGGGAGGGGGGGGAGAGACGAGAGGCGGGGCCGCTGCTTGTCTTGGCTGCCTGCGCCCGGGTGGAGAGGCCAACACGGGCTTCCTCCCCGCAACCGAGGGGCCGCTGGCGCCCCTGACGCCGCCGCTACGACCATCTCGGTAGCGAACCGCCCCTGCGGCGGGGGATGCCAAGGGGAGCACCAACGGGCGGCAGGCTGGCGACGCGGCCATGTCGGCGGGCACCGTGGGTGGCGGGGAGACAAACCGCGTTGGCCGCCGCGGCCGCCACCGAGGCGGACCCCCGCCTCTGCCACAGCAAAGACGGACCTCCGCCGCGGGTGGCAATTGCCCAGCTGGCAAGCGCGTCGAGGCGGCCGCGGTGGAGCCGCGAACGTCCGAGGGGGGCCCCGCCGCAAACGCCGATGACGGAGCCAGCTGCAGCTGGTATGTTCTGGGGCGTTCTCCCATTCTTTTTTTTTTTTGACGCGTGTGGTCTTCAGTCCCACACTGAACGATACTCGCAGCGACACGTTTACTTGGCATGCAATTCCCGCTGGCGACCAAAGACCATCACGACACAGACACCACCTGCCTCGCCCCTCTCCATCCTTGCCTTTCCAAACACGTCCCTGTCTCCCGACACGCAGGGGCGCTCCCAAAGTGCCGACACGTGCTAATCAAGCGCGGGCCAAACAAGCCCGACCTGGCTCCACCTCCTCCCACAGTTCCTTCCCTCCATCGCAGCGCTCTCACCGCAGACCCCGCAGCGACACGGAAGGAGCAGCTCCATCGGGGGTCAACTACTGACCGCCGCCGGCCGGCAACGCCCGTCCTGACGCGACCCCAACTTTGCCCATGTTCCGAGCGTCAACGTCCGTGCCCTCGTCGACTGCGGCCAACTATTGGGGTGAGCACGCCTCGCGCGGGCGGCGACGGCGGGCCCGCCGAGGGCCTCTCCACCCACCCCCGGGCGCGGGCACCCCACGGGATGAGTGAACGACGCGGTGGCTATAATGGCCCTTCCAAGTGTGGCAGCACGTACGGCCAGCCGGGGCTCGGTGACGGCGGGTCGGACGTGCCGGAGGGGCCCCGCGGCGGGGTGAGCGGCGGCTGCCCGCCCCACGCCCGTGCACCCGTCACCGCCCAGTCAGGGGAGTCCGTCCAACGAAACTGAGGAGGCGCCGGGAAGACAGGCCGGGGAGGGGTTCGTGCGAGCGGGCGAGGCATCGGTGGCGGCGGCGGCAGCGGCGGCGGCGACCGCGGCGGCGGCGGCGGCGGCGAAGGCGGGGTCGGCGGCGTTGACCTCCACGACGTTGATTGCCACATCGGCAGCGTGGGCGCAGTCATGTCAATGTAGGCGCAGCCGCAAGCCGGTAGCGTCAGAAGCGTCGCAGTTCCCGCTGCGCTACACGCACGAGTCAGCTGCGCGCAGGGGGCAAGCACCAAGAACGTCGGTGAGGCGGCCATTGCCACGCGACCAGCGGTGGGGACGAACTGGTGCACACCAGCGGTACTTGTCACATGATGAGTCCGTAAGAACGAGGGTGTGACACCGACAGCAGCGGGCCAGGCTTGCGTCCAGACCTGAATTGCCTGCGGTAGGACGCCGGCCCCCGCCATCCTACCTGCGGCACTCCCCATGATTGGCACACGCCACGAAGGAATGCCGCCGTCCACCGCCGCCGCGTCATTCCAGTGCAACCATTGATGGTCCGCGACAGGTACGCCACCAGCTTCATCGCGAGGTGCCCTTTCCCCCCAGCCGCCGCTACCACCGTAAGCACCGCTCCGATCAGGGTGCTCCATGTTGCAAAGCAGGGTAGCGGGTGGGACGGCCTTCCTGACGGCACCCAGGGCGTTTTTTGTCACCCGCCGCTATTGGTGGTAGGCATGGGTGCGTGGACGTGCTGTCGGTGCACTACGCGAAGGTTGTCAGTCGTTAAGAAAAGTCATTAAACGAAAGTCGTTAAACGATCGTTATAACGATCGTTATATCGTGAAGGCACTCTGCCGAGAACTCCTTGAAGTCGTTAAGTTCATGGCCTGGCGTATTTACTTGTTAGGCAATGCACTTCTGGAGGACAGCGCTGCTTGTGCTCACAGTCCAAGAAGTCAGGGTCCGGATTGCTTCCTTTGCCTCTCACCTGCGTGCGCGTCTGCGACCGGCGAGCCCACCGGGACAGGCATCCCCACTGCTTTTCCTTTTTGTCACTTTTGGTCGCATATGAGCAGCTAGAGGGATCTGTGGTCTGCCTTTCAAATACTTAGCGACCACGTGCTGGACGGCCATGGAAAGGCAACCAACTCTTGGTTTGCAGTCTACCAAACTTGCGAATCAGCCCACGAGCGGTATCTGCGCAACGTAGACGGCTGCGACGGGGAGGAGGCCGCCAACTGCAATTTTCCAGTTGTTCCAGCCGCCGCCCCGGGGAACGGCCGCAGCGCAGTGCCCCTTAAAGGGCGACCAAGGAAATCAGTGTGGCAGCGGTGAAACCGGGCTGCAACGATTTATGGACCCCCTTGCATAACCCTGTGCAAGCGCTTTTTCGCTTCTTTTTTTGCGCTCAGACGTCCTTGTAGGTTGCGCACCTCCGGACAATTGCTGGCCTGTGCCACGTGAAGCGCATATTGCACGCGTATTCGACCAAGAGAACTCCACAAGAATCTCTGCTGCGAAACCTGCTTTCCCAAAGATTTGTGGGCCTCCGCAGACGACAACCGCAAGGTAGTGCGGGAGGTCCGCAAAGACGTGTGGCATGGTGTCCGTGGCGGGAAATCTCCCAATAACGCGGTCAAAGTGTTGAGCAGACGTGGTGTCCTAGGAAACGCCCATGATTGAGACGGGGTACCCGGGCGGCGCTCCCTTCCTCGACGTGCTACGAAAGCGACCGCTTATTGATTCTCTCAGAGGTCGACATCGTTGCGCATCGCTGTTCAAGACAGGAGATATGGCGCCGCAGAGGCACAAACTGGAGAATCCGCAAAAAAAATGTTGACCCGCAAATCTCCGTGCGGTCGCCACACGGCTCGTGGCTTGCGGAAGGCGCCTTCTGCAAGTTTCTCGAGCAAATCGGGTCTTGCGTTTGGTCGCTCTGTGAGGGGCACTGCGAAGGGACGGATGCTCCCTCACCTGCGAAAGTGTCCGTTCTACTAGCAGACTAGCGGCAGAGGCGCACCGAGTAGAGCTGGCACTGCGACAGTGACGCATCGAGCCTCCCGTGCTGGGACAGGGTCATCGGCGCGGCCTGCGACTGGCGAGGTGTCAGTTCAACGGGTGGTCGCAGGCTTGTGAGGACTGGGGTGATTGAGTGCAGTTGACAAGGTTGTGCTCTGAGTACAATGTAAGTATTGCTGTTCTCCCAATTTTGGCCGATCCGGACAAGAACAACACTGCATGAATAACTGTGTGATCCAATCGCGTGCTGGCAGGTGAGGGCGAGCCAATCGCGTGCTCTAGGGGCCCGATCGCCCAGAGCAGATGTTTGGCTGCAGCCACAGTGGCCCTCTTACCAATCGCTGATTGGTCGAAACACTGTTGTTCTCTCGGCTGAGATCGCCGAAGATTCCCCCCACATCGGCTCGTTCCTCTCCAGAACAGTTGTCCAGCTTGTCTTGGTGTCTGTTTCACTCAGGTTCTCCCCTCCATGAGCTCGGAGTCCCGGGAAAGTCGCAGATCTTACTGTTTGCACAACAATGGAGGCTGATTCGGAGCTCTCATTGGTCAGAGAGGCATCCTGTGAAGCATGTCATTGGTCAGTGGACTGTTGTTCTTGTTCTTGTCCGTATCGGCCAAAATTGGGAGAACTGCAATAGATCGGTAACAAGGGTCGTTAAAGTCGTTAAACGACATCGTTAAAGTCATAAGCGATTGTTAACTCGTTAAGGATTTTCTTAACGATCGTTCAATGCCATCCTTAACTCCGCGACCTCGCTGAGCTTCCGGCCGTGCGTCTATTTTGGTTTGTCTCGTACGCCGCCTCTTCTGCTCTAGCCGGTGGCCCCTTGCCTCGCCGGCAACGGCGGGTGACTAGGTCCGTCGCGAGTTGGCGACGCGGCCTCGGATGGTGGGTGTGTCAGCGCGCAATGACGGCGTCAGTCCGCGCACCTCGTGTCTCTTGTCGCGTTTGTCACCTGCAGCCCGTGCGTCGACTGCCTGACGATGGCGTCGCCACCGGCGGCGGGCGGGCGGTGGCGCGTGTCACCGCAACGGTCCGAGTAAGGGGGGCGGTGGGTGGCGTCGCCACCGAGCTGCTACAGGGGGTGGTGTTTTCGGCCAAGGCGGCGCCCCCGTCAACGCCACCAGCCGTCACGGCCGTGTCAGACCGCGAGGCCACGAGTGGGTATGTGTCCAGGGTGTTTGTCTTCTGGGTGGGGGGTGTGGAGAGTGGTAAGAAGGGAGAAGGGGGTGCAGGAAGGCGGGCGGGGTCAAAGGTAAAGATGGACCCCTCGCTGCCACGTCTAACGGCATGAGCGCGGGCACTGACATGCGTGTTTGCCGCGGACGAGAAGCAAGGGTGGGTGCGTTTGCGCGCGGGCTGCCAGCTACCTGCTGCAGCTCTTCCCTGTTTCGTGTCCCTGCAAGATCACGGGAGGGAGGGAGGTGCGAGGAGTGGATTTCTTGGCACGCTGGTTGTGGCGGCCATATGTCGTCCCTCCCTATCCCCTGGATGTTCTTTGTTTAGGAGGCGGGGTGGGTGGGGAGGCGCGGCGGGCGGCCGCGGCGGGCGGCCACCCATGGGTGTGGCCCCTCGTATGGCGAGGGCTCTTGTCCATCCAGCTACGAGAGGGCGCCACGCCTGGCACGCCGCCCGTTTGTGTCTTCCTGTCTGTCTCAGTCGCCGCTGCGGGCGCCCACTGCAACCGGGCCTGCCCGCCAACACGGCGGCAGTGGGTCTTGAAGGGTGTCCACGCTTTTTTCCTTGCGAAGGTAAAGTGACTGCCAACAGCTTGCAGCCCCTCACACAGGCATGCTGAGGGCCGAAAAGAGCTTAGAATTTTGCATATGAGGCATTGAAATTGTCATACAAATGAACTCACGTACTTGCACACAAACTCACATCTTGTATTTCGTAGCCTGCCCCCCCCCTTCGAGTCTTGTGGACACCACGAGTCACATATCGATACACATCCTCGTATGACGGACGGCACACCAGTGTCCACAGCAGAGTGTGCGCTTTGCGTCTATATGCGTTTTTCATGTATGATAGCGAAAACTCGCCACGTGGTGGTGTCACTTATGCATCATCCAAGGTACCCAGTTGGCTGTCGCTTGCGTCATCGTCTCTCCACCACTTGTCACCAAATATCGGAGCTAGGCATCAAGATACCTCCTACAGACCATCCTGTTCTGCTGGTGTAAAATACGCGGTGAGTCTCTATGCTGTGCAGCCACAGAGAGCGTCCTTTCCGAGAACGTGCTGACAAAAACATGTACTTTTGCCGCCCCCCCCCTCACAGCCTGGACAAGAATGACGGGGAGGTACTTATGTAGCCCATACTATAGCTTTGTGTCCCTGTAAGCCTCTGAGGACACGAAAGTTCCACTGCCAACATCCCAACATGGACGCAGGGGGCGGGGTTTTGCTCATGTCGGACCAGTCCCCCTGAGCATGTAGCTACAAAAAAAGCGCGTACACACGAAGCGATGAGCAGCTCTGTCTAGCCCAGAGTCTCCTTAAAGAGTCCAGTACGGACTCTGGCCAAAGAACCCGGAGATCGGAGCATCTCTGGGTCATGGCGCGGAGAGCTGGCGATCGCATGCGATGCATTCTCACTTTCGTCACAGAGCGTAGCTGTTCGATGCCGTTTCGAGTCTGGCGCTCCTTCTTCTCTTCGTCTTGGCATGTAGAGGGGTCGCCAAGACATTTCAGAGCTTTGCGGTGTCAACGGACGCATAGATAACGCAACCTGTTCTTGAAGTCGACGTGATACCGCATACTCTGATCTCAATCGATGACACACGGCGCTGCGGTGCATAAATCACACACTGTATACCACAGAAGGACAACGTACAGCACCAGCATCACATCCAACCCAACTCAGGCGCAGTCGCTTCCAACAAAAACGCACCCAATCCGCCCTGGTGTTCTACGGACATGCTCTGTAGGGCATGTGATGAGCGACTGTCCCGCAACGACCCAGAGATGCTCCGATCTCCGGGTGTTTTGGCCAGGGTCCGTACTGGATGCTTCAGAAGACTCTGGGCTTTACTCCTTGCCCTCAGACGCGGGTGAGCCAGTTGACACAGTTTTAATAGGGTCGCCGTAGGCCGGCACTACCGAAGCCTTCTTGGCTGTCGTGGAGTGCTCGTCGCCGGCTTGGGGTAGCCCTTGGCGGCGTGCACCGAGTTGACCGCCGTGAGGTGCAGCTTCATAATTGACGCCTTTCACCCGCGGTCGCACATGGACGCGAAGTAACAGGTGACCGCAGGGGACGCGAAGTAACAGGTGACCGCCGCCTCCGTGGAGGGTAGGGCAGGCCAGCCGTTGCTGTCACAGAAGTCGGCGTACACCAGCCAGCTGCGGTTGTAGCTGTCCGCCGTGCCGTGGGTTACCGCCGAGAAGAAGATCAGGCGGGTGGAGCCAAGCTTTGATGGCCTCGGTGCCGGGCGACGCCACACGGCTGTTGAACCGGCGCAGCTGCGTGTTGTCAGCCGTGGCGAATCGGTCGACCTGCAGCGGGCCTCACGCGCTGTTCAGCACCTGAATGATGACGGGCCGCAGGCGCCAGTCGGATGTGTCGGTGTCGCGCGACAACTTGTCGGCGTGGCTGTTGGCCACTGAAGAGAGCCTCGTTGCTTCCGCGCGGAGGACCCGCGCTGACAGCTTGTGCACGACTCGGTCTAGATCCGCCTTGAGCGCGGGGGAGCTTTTTGTGGTCATCTTGTTGACCACCGACACGTTAACCGAGCTGTCGAGCGGTAGGCGGAGCACACCCGGCCCTCGAAGGTTGGGCCAACAGTCGAGTGCCTTGTCCAGCGCCATCAACTCCTGCACGTTGATGTGGTCCGCCTGCTCTGCCAACGAGAAGAACCCGCGCGCCGGAACGCTGCGGTTGAGGACCGCCCCCCAGCCGTCTGTAGCAATATGGTTGTCCGTATTGTGACCCTAATATTAGGGGGGCTACTTCTAATCCTTGGCTTTCAATTTGAGAGTCCGTACTGGTCACGGTATCTATAAGTTACGTATGACCAGAGGGACTTGCATCTTGGGGTGGAGGGTAGTTAGTAGTGTCTCCGAGGGTTTATAACGAGGGGGCCGGTGGCGAATCCACCGCCGGCCAAGGTAGAACAACAAACCCCTCCCATTTGGGCTCCCATCTTGGTCCCGTGGCTTGTGCTCCAAGGACAGCAACCTTGGCCTCCCGGTGACGTTGGTGCCGATCCCCCTTGGTGAGTGTTCCCTGAGAGCGGACGTGCGACGGATTCCTATTGTGCTACACCGTCCCGTTCTCAGCTCGGCGACAACGGGCTGCTGCCATAGGGCCCAGCCCACTTTTGATAGATCCAGACGGGCCCATCAGGTCAGCTCCGTCACTGCCGCGGTGGATAGCTGGAGTTGCGATCGTCGTTGAGTAGGCATGCAACGATACAGGGCGTGAAGTCGGAAGCGCGCCTCGGGCACGGCCGCCGGGCAGGAGACGTAGAAGCCGCAGAACCGCTGCAGCGTGCGTAGGCACGCCCAGGTGCCGGTGTGAGGAAGCTGCGCGGTGGAGCGACATCGCCGCGTCGACGACGGCGTCCAGGCACTTGAGTGGGAGCAACAGCACGCAGCGGACCGTGTCGACCTGGAAGCCGAGGATGTCAAGACAGGTTGGCCCTTCCACCGCGCCCTTGGACGGGTGGATCTGGAGTCCGATGCGTCGGAAAACGGCGACTGCCCGGCGACGCGCCGCTGTAGCGCGTGCCTTGGAGCCTGGCCTTGCCCCAGTCGCCACCGAGGCGGAGTCGTCAAGGTACCCCAACATAGGGAGGCCCTTGGAGCGGCAGTAGGCAAGGACGTACCGCAGCGCCTTGGTGAGCGCCCATGGCGCGGCCGTCAGGCCGAACAGCAGGGAGAGAGGGTAGTACGAGGTGCCGCTGACCACAAACGCCAGGTACTGTTGGTCGCTCTCCTTCATTGGGATGTGATGGAAAGCGTCGCTATTGTCCCGCGACACCATGTGGTCGCCGGGTCGGCGGGGGGCTACGAAGTACGCCAGCGACTCGAAGCGAAAGGGGCAGTCCTCCAGGTAGTCGTTCACCGTTGACAGATCGACGACCAGGCGGGGCTTGCGTGCAACGTCGGTCACAAAGGTCGCGGCCACACACGGCGCCTTCCGCGCCTCGGACGCCTTGGCCTTGCGCACGAAGCCGCGCGGTAGGGACCCTATGGGCCCTCCACGTGGGGGGACCTCGTAGAGATCGCGTGGTACCCCTGCGTCCACCCTCCTAGTGAGGAGGACGAGGCCGACTTGGCCCCTCGGGATTTTACTGGCTTCCGATTGGTCCCCTCCTATGGAGGCGGGACCGGGTCGCCATTGATTCTGGGGCCCATTTTGGGATTCCCAGTGTATGGGATTTTCCCCTGACCGGAATTGGCCTTTGGCCAATAATCCGGGATGGGATGCATTTGGGGTTTGGATTGTGATTGTGTATTTTGCGTGATTGTGAGATTGGGGAGATCTTGAGTGTTGGCACTGATGTCCGGCGCGGCTCTTCTCCCCCGTATCCTGGAGATTCCTGCCCCGCTGGCAGGGATGATCCGTGGGAGAGGGGGCCCTCCGGACATGTTGGAGGGTTTTGATTGGCTCGCACGTGGCCCGGGTTGGAGGGTTGCTGGGTGCGGGTGAGAGAGGGTAAGAGTGTGCGTGGGGGTGCGCGTTGCTTCCCCCTTCGAAAAAAAAGGAGACTTGCGTGTGCTTGAACACTGTCGTCCTGGTCGCGGATCCCCGCGTGAACCAGCCAGGCGGTCGGCGGTTTTGTATCTCTCCGGTCTCCCCGCGTTCTTGGTGGGTCGTTTCTCTGTGTGTTCTGGGTGCTAGGCGCCTAAGGTACGTAAAGCCACTTCATTTGGTGAATCAGCGGGGGAGGGGACTAGGTTCCTTCTGGCCAAAGGGGTCTACCCCTTCTTCGTACTCTTTCTGTGGTTGTGCTCTGTCTTCCCTAAGGGAACGCGGTTGTCGTGATGTCAGATAACGAGCAGAATCCCCCTCGGGGAGAGACGGGAGTCCTTGAGGGCGGTTCGTCCGTGACGAGGGAGAGCGCGACGGGAGCTGCTCTTCCGACTCACGCCCTCGGGGCTGGACTGGACGACCTGGCCACCCGTAGGGTGACCACTCGTCTACCCTCGCTGGAAATCGGTTCGGAGGGCCCAGTGGGCGAACCTTTCTTCCCGCCGCGGACGGGACGGGAGGGGGGGAATTCAATCGGCCTCGGCGACCTCCCTGGGGTCCATCCCGTGGCGGGATGGGTTCTGAGGGAACGCCCACCCCTCCTGTTCCCGCTGTGGGGGCATCGTCTCCTAAGGAGACCCCCCGAGCGTTTGTGGCTCCTGGATCGGATACTCCTACGGAGGAATGGAAGAACGCGATGGTGGAAGCTGTTAGCGGCCTCCTGACCCCGCTCATCCAACGGTTGAGTTTTGTGTAACAAAGCGTGACGAAGCGAGAGCGCCAGCGTGGCCGGCGTCCCAGCTCGTCATCTGAGTCGACTTCGGATTATTCCGGAGGGGAGGCTTCGCCTCCCGAGCGCCGTCGGCGCTCGCGACCTGTCGTCCGAGGGGTGTCGCTCAGGCAAGACCGGGGAGAGTCCCCCTACGGGTGATTCCCCCGAAGATTATTCCGGCTGATGACCGCTATGCGAGTCTTCTGGATTGTGAGACCTATGCTCTCAAGAACAAGGACAACCGAGTATCGGGAACCGAGGCCAAAGGCCTGGGAAAGAAGCGTAAGGACCTGTCCAGCATATTTGGTCGCGATTGTGAATGGGGGGGAGACCCTCCTCTGGGAGTCTTCGAATTCCTCAACCGCTTCGTGAAGGCGGCGATGATAACGGCCTCTCAGAGGGGCGAGCTTTGCTCCTCTTCCCGAATTTACTAAGGATCCCTTGAAGAGGGACCTTTATCGAATCCGCCCGTCCGTCGATCACGGCCGGCGTACTGGGGAAGTAACTTCCTATTTGGAACTTGTGAACTGGCTTTTGCGCACGTACGCAGATGAGCATCTCCTGAATGAACAGGAGGCCATTGTTAATGGCGCCTCCCAAGAGGAGGATGAGACAGAGACGGGGTTTCACCGCCGTCTCATGGAACTCCACGCTAAGTGTGGATACATACAAACTTCGGGCCAGGTCCGAGCCCGCTTTATGCAAGGCACATGGTGGGAGACTCGGCACGAGGTGCGGAACTACGTAGCTGACCGCCCTCATGCTCCTATTGAGCTGGTGGTGCAATATGCCCAACGGGCAGGGGATTTTCGACGGCGGATTCAGGCCGCCGCGGCAGAGCTTAAGGTTAAGGAAGACGCAGAGCGCCACGCCCGTCGTATGGCGCGTCGCGCTCTGGCAGCCGTTACGTCGTCCCACCTGGAGGTGGGGGAGGCGTCTGCTTCTTCCTACAGGGAATCACGACCCTCTGGGGGGTCACGGGGGACGGACGGGAAACGAGAGCCCTTCCCCTGCCATATCTGCAATAGTACTTCACACTGGATGGCAGATTGCCCTCACCTCCCTGAGGAGACTCGGAACCGGATGACCAAGGCACGCGCCAAGCGCAGAGCGGCTCGAGCCGCTGCTCGTGCGAGTGGGGCGGTTGCTGCTGTCGTGCCCTCCCCGACGGGGAAGGAAGAGCGAGCGAGTTCCCCTAAGGGGAGCTCATCTGAGTTATCAACTTCGAGAAACGCCTGAAGGGCGGTTCCCCTACGGTTTCCCCCAATGCGTCCAATGATGAGGGGAGACCGATGAGGGTATTGCGCCGCCCTCGGACGAGTAAGCCTGCATTACTGGCACTCCCTAAGGGGGTGAAACGGGAAAATGTTATTTGCGCGTTTATGCCATCATCCAGCTATCAGCTGGCTGTACACTTGTTTGCTACTGAAGGGGTGGAGCATGCTCTACATGCTGTCCTGGATACCGGCAGTGGGCCCTCCCTGATTCGAAGCTCATTGCTCCCTAAGGGATTGAGGCTCCAGCCCGTAGGGGAGCTGGAGAACATATTATACTTTGACCTGAATGGGGGGTGGCTCCCCATTCGAGGAACTGTGCGCTTAGGCGTACAAGTGGGAGACCAAGTTTCCTACGTCTGCTTTGGAGTGATCGATAATCTGGCGGTACCCGTCATATTAGGTAACTCCTTCGGAGATACCGAAGTGAAAACCATCTCCTGTGAGGACCAAACGGTCACCCTCAAGACAGGGATGGTCGTCCCCATCCTTCGGGATATGGAGGACGTGGAATCCGGCCCCACTAGGTGGAGCTCTGTGTGCGCTTGTCCTAAGGCCAAGACCGCTAAGCTCAGGTTGTGTCACAAGCTGAAGCTGAAGCCTGAGGATATCTCCCACGTGAAGGTGAGAGGGCAGTTCCAGGGCCACGGGATTATTTCCGGGCAGCCCCGGATCGCCTCCAGGTATGGGGTTCACGTGGCCAACGGCCCTGCGGAGCTCAACCGGGACGCCCCGTACGCCGTGCAAATGATGCATCCTACGCCAAGGATTGTCCGCCTCCCCGTTGGGGCGGTGGTGGCGTCAATCTCCTCCTATCAAGGACCTATACTGAGTGTCTCTCAAGAAGAGATGCAAAAGCTGAGCGAAGGTCCCGCGGCGAAGCCGGAGGGCGCCCATTCCGAGGTGGACCTAGGAGAGATCCCCGAAGCCCTACGTGGCCAGCTCTTGGAGCTGGTGGAGAAATACAAATCCCTATGGGATGGTACTCTTGGGCTCATCAAGAATACCGCACAACGTATCCGCTTAAAACCCGGGGCAACCCCGGTGAGGCAACATCCCTACAAGGCGGGGCACAAGCATCGCCAGTTGGAAGGGGAACAAGTGGAACGAATGCAAAAACTCGACGTTATTGAACCCGCCGAGGGCGAGTGGGCTAGTCCCGTAGTAGTTTCCCGAAGTCGGACGGTACGCCCCGGTTTTGTATTGACTACCGGCGGCTCAACCTCGTCACGGTGAAGGACGCATATCCCATCCCAAGGATGGATGAATGCTTGGACTCCCTAGGGGAGGCCAGGGTGTTTAGCACCCTAGATTGTAACGCTGGATATTGGCAAATTCCTATTGCACCAGAGGATAAGCACCTGACGGCATTTACGTGCCATAAGGGCATACGACAATGTACGCGGTTGCCCTTTGGGCTCTGCAGTGCTCCAGCGACTTTTCAACGAGCCATGGATATTATCCTGGCCGGCGTGAAGTGGCAGACGTGCCTAGTATATCTAGACGATGTTATCGTCTTCTCTCGCTCGGACGAGGAGCATCTGCACCACCTGGAGCACGTATTGAGCCTTCTCAAGGAGAACGGCGTATCGCTGAAGGCGTCCAAGTGTCACCTCTTCCAGAGGGAGGTCGAATATCTGGGACATGTCATCCGCCCAGGGCGGGTGGCCGTGAATGAGAAGAACACCAAGGCCCTGAAGGGGCTACATTATCCGCGTACGCAGACGCAGCTGAAGAGTTTTTTGGGCATGTGCGGGGTATACCGAAGGTTTGTCCCCAATTTCGCCCGTATCGCTCGGCCGCTGAACATGCTGACTAGTACGCATCTGGCCAAGGAACTACCTCCTCCTACGGGGGAGACTCAAGCCGCGTTCGAGGAGCTCCGCGACTGTCTTCTGAAGCCTCCTATTTTGGCAATCCCTCGGGGAGGAGCCCATTGTATTGTGGAGGTGGACGCCAGCTATGAGCAGCTGGGCTGTGCCTTGCTGCAACAACAGAAGGACGGGGAGTATCTCCCCGTCGGGTATTTTAGTCGGGGTCTATCCCCGGCCGAGCGGAACTACTGTGCCACAAAAATTGAGGCACTCGGAGTGGTATGGTCAGTGACCTACCTGCGTTCCTTCTTGGAAGGGACCGAATTTCTTGTACGTTGTGAACACTCCGCCCTCACTTCGGTGATGACGAATAGTAGTCCCAATCGACGCCTTACGGGCTGGAGACTCCGCTTGGCGGAATATTCGTACCAGATTAAGCACAAGCCGGGTAAGGACCACAAGGTGGCTGATGCCCTATCGCGCCTTCCTACGGATGGCTTGGATAAGACGCCTCTGAATGATCAAATCCCCGTTCTAGCGGTGACGAGGTCAGCAAAGGCCCTTACGGACCGGAGCCCTAAGGGCCTCGGCAAGATTACGCTCCGAGAGCTCATTGAGGCCCAGGCTTCCGATGAGTTTTGCAAGCAGCGTCGCTTGGAGGGGCCTATGGTCTCTCCGAAGGATGCCCGTTGGCAACGCAATGCCTTCTTCTTCGAAGATGACGATGGTGTACTGTGTCGCCATTCCCTCCTCAGGGGGAACAACCAATGGGTCGTTCCAGAGTCGCTTCAAAAGCGTGTTCTGGAAATGTACCATGACGCGCCCACGGCGGGTCACCCGGGGTCTCGGAAGATGTATCGTACGATGCGGCAGTATTTTCACTGGCCCGCCCTAGTGGCGGACGTATACGGGTATGTTTATAACTGCCCAGGATGCACTCGGAATCGCATAACGGACAAGAGGCACACGTCTCCTATGAAGCTGTTCCCCGCCCGGGAGCCATTCCAAGCCGTGGCGATGGACTTGTTGGGCCCGCTCCCGAAGACGGAGAATGGTCACACCATGCTCCTGGTGATGTGTGATCGCTTCACCAAATTGGTGAGGGCCGTCCCACTGTCGGACACCACTGCCCTTAGGGTAGCTTCGGCATTAATTGACCATTGGGTGGCTGCCTACGGCATCCCGGATTCTACGCTCACGGACAACGGACCTCAGTTCGCTGCCGTGTACTTCCAAGGAGTCATGGGGCTCCTGGGGATCGCCACCAACTTCACGACCCCATATCACCCCCAGACCAATGGTCAGGTGGAACGGTAAAACAAGACGATTATGCGACAGCTACGGCCGTACTCGTCCGAGCACCCACGGGAATGGGATCGCTATGTGTCCCTACTGACGACTGCATATAATATGCCGGTACATTCGAGTACTGGGGTTGCCCCACTGACCTTCGTAAGCCCTCGGCGATTGGAGGCCTCTAATATTGAACGTTTACCTAAGGTACGCTCAGTGGACACGGAGGAACCCGACGCCGATTCGGCAGCGGTTCAATACGTGAAAGAGTTGCGCAACCTAATCCCAAGGATTAGGACGAACTTGGATAAGGCCCAACTGGCCTACAAGCGTGTCTATGACGCGGGTATTCGAGAAGACAATGAGGCCATGTCTCAAGGGGATTGGGTTTATGTGAAATCCTATACTAAGGGGCGGACCAAGATGTCGTCTCAGGCGAAGGGGCCATATATGGTGCTACGCACTGACGGTCAACGGTTTCTCATTGAAACCCCTACGGGAGAACAGACCCAGAGTAGTGACAATGTCACACGCGCTCCCCCGCCTAAGGCAGGGGATCCAGTGTGGAAGCGGGCGCGGGAAGCCCGTGACGCATTCAATGAGTGCCCTGAGGAGACCTCGGGGAAGGATGTGTTCGAGCAGATCGTCGGCCACCAATGGGTGGAAGACGACAACGGGAAACCCGACTTGGACTTCCGGGTCCGTTGGTTTGGCCACGGACCCGAAGGGGATACTTGGCACCCCAAGCAGGGGGTGCCACGAGCAGTTCTCCTGAAGTATGCCCGGAAGCACAAGCTCCCCATCAAGGGACGGGACCAAGTGTCCCGACTATGCCCCCAAGGGGGGATCGAAGAAGAAGGATAACAAACTAACTCCCTCAGGGAAATCGGTAAAAGAAACAGACTACTACGTGAGACGCCTCTACGAGGCGCCCTACAATGCATCAGTAACCCCGGTGCCCATAGGGCTGGGACCCATCATGGTATCGAGGGCCATGTCCTCCACCCCCGTATGCGGCTTCGGCTGCGCCCCGGAGGGACAAACTCGGGATCTGCAACATGGTATCCATGTTAGCTCTCCCGAGTTCTCGGTCCAGGCGCTCGGAGAGCGCCGACTGAGATAGTAGTGGCAACGCCACCGGCGGAATATCCCGCCAGTCCCGACGTGTGGTGACAATCGCCGCCATGTCGTTAGCCAGGCTCGTGTAGGCCCGACATAGCCCCATGACGAGGGAGTCTTCGACTGCATCCCCAAGGGATGGGGGGGGTGGATCAAAGACCCGCCCCAATGCCGCTACGGTAGTACCCGGGATAGGTCGAGGCATCGCCAAAGGCGGACCGCCCCAACGGAAGGAAGCCACTGGCTCAGGGACCGTTGCCCGCCGTCTGCTGGGCGACCGAGCCTCCTCACCGGGGGGATAGTTCCCTCGAGGGGGCGCTCCAAAGGATTGCCCAGAAGATGACGCGCCTTGAGCACGACTCCCCCTCGGAGAGTTCGGCCGCATAGACGGGCCATACCGCTCCTGGCCAAACCCTGGGAGACAAGGCCCCTCCTCCTCCATGCGGGGTTCCGGGTTGGGCACCCGCGTGGCGGCCATTAACCCCGAAGGGTAGGGTAGCTCCTCGTGACCCAACCCCTCTTCCAAGAAGAGGACACCGTCCGCGGACAAAGACTTCGCGCATCGTACCAATGCACGAGCTCGAAGAGGAAGACCCAGGAAGGAAGGCAAGGCCTGTTGATGGACCTTCCCGATGAGATGGAGAAGTGCACGCAGGTACGCCGCGGAGTCAGGGTTACCCTGACACAACACGTCAATGGGGCTCTCTTGGAGAGCCCGCAAAAGGGGGATCGGAACAAGCCAAGCATGTCCGTAGTACAACCCCGAAGACAGCAGGACGTCGGCTACCTCCACCATCCAGCAGGCGTTCAGAGCTGCTCTGGCCGCCGAGTCCGGGCCGTCGGCCATCAGCCGACTCCCCCGCACGGCAACTAAGTTGCCAATACGCGCGGCCATGCCGCGTGGAACCTCGTAGTCGCTCCACCAAGAGGGGATGACCGGGTACAACTTGAGGCGCTCTCCGCGGGAGAAGCACTCTACCTCCCGCTGCTCTGCGCAGGCGAAGATGCCATGGCGCCGACGGTGCCGATGCTCCGTTAACGCTTGGCGTAGGAAGTAACCGCGAGGGCGTCGCCCAATGACCGGTAACGGACCCGGGTAATACGCCAGGTCGAAGACCGGCATTGTCCCCGGTGGTAACGGGGGGCGCGAGCACGCATCATCCAGCTGCTGAGCGAGCTTCCAATCCTCCGCAAAGCGGAACACGGTGTTGTCCGTCGGCGTCCCAATCGGGACCTCGTAGAGGTCCGGGTAGAGATGGCGGAATGTTGTCCACACCCCCGTCATGCGGCGTGGATCCACCTGAACCCACCGGTCGGTGACCGCGCCGGGATGCGGGTGAGGGTAGGGCCACTCCTTGTGAAAGGGGATGACTTCCCCGAAGGGGCGCGGCCCCCGTGAGTCCGCCGACGGCGGAACAGGTACCTCGGCCGGCGAAGCCGGACTGGCATCACCCCGGCCACTCCCGGCGTCGTCCATCGGGACGTCGTCGGGAGAGGCGGGTGGCAACCCCGTGTCCGAAGGGCCACGGGGGGAGGAAGGAGCCGGAGGGTGAGCGGACCCGCCACCCTCACCCATGGGAGCGGGGTTGCCCATCTGCCCCGACGGGGTAGCCATGACTGACCGCTCTCCAATGGGGACGGGGGGGGGGAAGAGTGAGGATGCCACCCCCACCCTTAGGGTGAGGGCGAGGGAGACGCACGCAGACCGGTGGCAGCGAGGAGGAGTAGCGGGAGTGGTGGGGACGGAGGCCGTCCTCGCGGCGAGCACCCGTTGCCGCCCCCCTCGCTACGATCCACCCCTCTCGGGTGGACAGGCGGCCCTCTTCTACCCCTCAGCCCCCTGACAAGGGGCCGAGGGGGGGGTGCACAAGACGCCCCTAAACCCCTCGCTCCCGGCTACGCCAGGAGAGCCAGTCCCCTCACGGCCCCACCCAATGCGGGCAGGGCCGTGGGAGGCGACAGGCCCTATCCTTGCTGCGTCCCCCACCCCTCAGATGGTGGTTTTGAGGGGGGTGTCTCCACGTATCCCCCCCCCTGTCGTTCAACGGGGGCGGACACGATTGTCCCCCCAGGGGAGAAAACCATGGGACCGAGCTGACCCAGTGTTATCCACCCCCCCCGTGGGGATGGGTACACTCGGCGGAGGGGACGGCATGCTGCCAAGTGGCATTGCCTCCCCCGCCCGTTTGGCGCTGGGGGGGAGTTTCCCTCAGTGTCTGGGTCGCGGGTCGCAACCCCCTGGAGGTGTGGGAAGTGTAGGGACCCTATGGGCCCTCCACGTGGGGGGACCTCGTCGAGATCGCGTGGTACCCCTGCGTCCACCCTCCTAGTGAGGAGGACGAGGCCGACTTGGCCCCTCGGGATTTTACTGGCTTCCGATTGGTCCCCTCCTATGGAGGCGGGACCGGGTCGCCATTGATTCTGGGGCCCATTTTGGGATTCCCAGTGTATGGGATTTTCCCCTGACCGGAATTGGCCTTTGGCCAATAATCCGGGATGGGATGCATTTGGGGTTTGGATTGTGATTGTGTATTTTGCGTGATTGTGAGATTGGGGAGATCTTGAGTGTTGGCACTGATGTCCGGCGCGGCTCTTCTCCCCCGTATCCTGGAGATTCCTGCCCCGCTGGCAGGGATGATCCGTGGGAGAGGGGGCCCTCCGGACATGTTGGAGGGTTTTGATTGGCTCGCACGTGGCCCGGGTTGGAGGGTTGCTGGGTGCGGGTGAGAGAGGGTAAGAGTGTGCGTGGGGGTGCGCGTTGCTTCCCCCTTCGAAAAAAAAGGAGACTTGCGTGTGCTTGAACACTGTCGTCCTGGTCGCGGATCCCCGCGTGAACCAGCCAGGCGGTCGGCGGTTCTGTATCTCTCCGGTCTCCCCGCGTTCTTGGTGGGTCGTTTCTCTGTGTGTTCTGGGTGCTTGGCGCCTAAGGTACGTAAAGCCACTACACGCACGTGAGCCAGCAGTCTATCTCGCAGGCAGCCCACCGTCGGACTTCCGGGTCTTGGCCGATCGTCCGGGCCTTGTACGGTGGGGGGGTGGAAATCCATGGAAGACAGAGGCTTTGCCGAAGGGAATGCAGGACCCAGGAAGAAGCCGCGATTGACCGCCACCCCCCCAGTGCGCGGCGGACACCCACGCACGGCGGAGGCAGCCCAGGGTCGGCCGACTTGTTGTGGACGAGGTGGCGTGGTTGCGCAGGCGCGACAAAGGCCTCGGTAGCCGAGCCGGTTTTGCTAGCGGTAGGAACGCCGCCGGCAGGCAACACAAAGGGTGCTGCTCCTCACTCCAGTGGAGAAGGCAGCACCCAAAGGCCTGGACGGGCGCCCCTCGGATGAAAACCCGCCTCGTCAGGCGGTTGGCGGCGGCCCCCCCGAGGTCTCTTCGCGGGGGCCGCCGCGTCTGCGCTTGCGATGACCCAGTTCGCGGCCACGCCCGCGGCCGTGGTCGGGGAGGACGATGCCGCGGCCACTGCCGCGGCGCCAATCGTGGCCGCGCCCGCCGCCAGCTTCGGCCGCAAGGTTGGCGGCAGGGCCGCCAGGCGGGACGCGGGCGTGTACGCTGCCCTGGTCGCGGATCACGTGGTAGCTCGGTCCCGGGCGGCAAGCTCGTGGATGCCGAGTGTCTCAGCGTTGGTGAAGTGCGACCCGGCGTCGTTGAAGATTCGTGCATGAAGGCGGCGTAGGAAGCGTCGGATCGCCAGCGCAGGAGCACTTCTTAGCGGGTAACAAGCATGCTGTACACCTGGTAGATATGGCTGCGGGCGGTAGCGTGCATGTCGAGGGAGGAGGACAGGGTGGGAGGGTGGCAAACCGCCGCCGTTTCCCAGGCGGAGAGGGTGTTGTTGAGGGACTGCAGCCACGTGCACGACATGTAGAGGATCTGAGCTTCGATCGCGTTGCGGCGGCCGCCGCACAACCCCTCGGAAAAGTGGGTGTCTCCAGAGGGGCGGAAAGGGACGGGGAGGACTGTGAGGACCCACCTAAAACCGGGGAGCCCTCAACGTACTCGTGGGGGTGTCAGCGGGCCCTGCGAGCCAATGGGGCGGCGGGGCACGGGGAAGAGGACGGTGGTCTCGACGGGGGTGGGTCTGGGGAAGAAGATGGGCGAGACGTCGGTGGGGATCGAGGGTACAAAAGGTAAACAGTGTCTTTGGTCTGTCTGTCCTTTCCCTCTCGTCTCCCCCGGTGGCGCCGACACTCACGCACTTTATACTCGCGTCGGGGCACCCGAGGTGCCCCAAAGCATGCGTTTCCCCATCGCACCGCCGGTAGGCACAGAACGGTCCAAAAACAAAGCATGTCTCTCAGAACAAAGCATGGGCGGGCGTGCGCACTAACGGAGTGCAGCCCCAGTTTGCCCGAAACGAAGGGGGTCCCGTGGATGGCGCCCAGCCCGCCCCACCAGTCAGCTCCACACGCCGGTCGGCCAGAAGGTCCGACTGGCTGTAAGGGCCAGCAAGGCCAAATTCAATCAATCCCTTGACCGGCCAGCCAGTCACCAACCAGCTGGCCGAATTCAATCAATCCAAAAGCCGGCGAGCCAGTCATATCGCACTCAGCCGCCAGCGAGGATGTGCGGTGTCCTCAGTGTCGGTGAATCATGTGACTGGTCCTTGATGCCAGCTTCCAAGCAGCGCAGGGAATAGAATTCAGGCAGCACAGACGGGGATGTCCGCCCGTGGTTGGTCGACGATGTCACTCGCTCCTCGTTGTCGAGTTTCGACGTCCATGACAGGGTTCCGACAGTGCGTTGACGGCGGCTTTCGTGCGGTCGGCCGACGTCCGCAAAATGTCACGGATACAGCGTGGTGTCGCCCAGGGTAGTGGGGAATTGATGTGTCTTGGGGAGAGTTATCGGGGCCGGACATGTAAGGAGAGGTCCCAGTCCATATCCCCTGGGTTCCGGGTGGCGATTTAAGGGGCAAATCCTTACAAGGACGCTGGGGTCGGCAAGGCGGGCGGGGAGCACAAAGCCCTCGAAATGGGGGCCGCCGTAGAACACCGCGTCCACGGCGGCACTTGAAAAAGCAGACTGGACGCCGGGTGCCGCGCCGGTCCCGCCGGCGCTGCTGCTGGCTGCGCCGTGCGGTGTCGTGCTACCGCCCGCACCGGGGGACGCCGGCTGCGGCGTCTCTGGTGCCCACGCGTCATCGTCGCCCAGATCAATGTTGTCGGCGGGCGGAGGGGGTGGCGGGGGCGTGAGTGGCATCACCGGGGCCGCCGGGGGCACGGATGGGGTTGGCTGGGAGGCCAGTAAGGCACCTGCCAGCGTGGAAAGAGCCTTGGTCGTAAGCCCGCTCAACGGTGACGCGACCGGCCGCGGCAGCGTCGGGGCAAGAGCCGGGAGGCTCCGTCGTCGCCGACGGATTGGATGTGCACTCCCCGCCAGCAGGCTAGCCGCTGGGGTGGTGGGTGCGGGCGGCGTTGACGCCGGTAAAGGGAAGGCGGCCGCTGAGCCCGACTCCAACACGGGGGCCAACGAAGAAGAGGGAGAAGAGGACGCCGACGGGGCGTCGGCCGACGCCGCTGCGGCAGCGGCAGCCGCGACGACAACCGCCGACCCTTCCGGAGAGCCTCTGGGCGCCGCGGCAGCCGATACGCCTGAGGCGGCGGCGCCGCTGGCGGCAGAGGCCTTCGGACGCGCGGAGGGCATCGCTCCCACCCGAGGTGTGGGGGGGTATGCCCCAAAGAAACACCGGCAGCCGGTGCACCGAAGTGTGTGTCAAACAGCCTCGAAAGAGGCGAGCCAAAGGCCCGAGCGCGAGCCACCCCACGGATAGGCAACTACGTCGACTGTCCACAGGTGTGGGGCAACGAACACGCAAGAGCAAACGAACGTGCCGGCCGACGGCGGCCGGCGGGTCCTCGCTCGCGCGACCCCTCATATCTCCCTCGGGGTGAAAGACAAGTGGCCTCGGAGGGCCGGTTGAAGATCTACCGGCCCGCACCCATCTCCCCAGGAAGTCCAATCCCCAGCATTCCCATCTGTGGAAAAACCTGCTCACAGTAACCTCCACCAAGTTGGTGGCAACGGTGAGGTTGCCTCTCGTAACGTTGAGAACCGGAAGGGGTGCAAGTCGCACACACGCTGTCTCTGTTGTGGGGCAATCCCTCGACAAGTAAACAAGAAATTGGTGTGTGGGCCAACAGTTTCTTGGTCGGGACGGGGAAGCGAGGCCAAGCCCCGCTGTCCCTCCCCTTATCCCCCCAGGGTCCCCTCAGAATCTCGCCACTCAGAATCTCCCACCCCAGCACCTGCCCACCGGGCCACACGAAAATTCAAGACAATAAAATGCAGAAAACCCTCAAGTCAAAGTTGGACTTACTTCGAAGCTCACTATCCCTAACTTAGGGAATATGAACCCAAATGCATGGGGAGAAACGGGTCAGGCTAGCTGCCTGCCGTCCCTTGCATGGCACATGTTGCCCCCAACCTGGGGTTATTACTGCCACACTCCCCTCTCCTCAGTTCCGACCGACCTGGTCGGCCCCGAGAAGGGGTATGAGAGCGCGTGTTGCACTCGCAGGGGGCGCATCTCGCTGCCCCCCGGTACGTCACGTCGACGTGGAGGTGGTCACGTCGACCGCCCCTCTCCTCAAGCTTGCCCACTTGGCAGCTTGCACTCAACATAGCGCATCCATCACCACCTTCCACCACCACCGCACCCACTCGTGCCCTCCACCTACACCGGGCCACCATACGCTTGGGAGGCCCTTGGTCCACCGACGATCCAGGTCCCCCTCAACTCGAGGTGGGCCTCGGGCAGTTGCGACCGAGTTGTCTCTCCCCAACTTGGGGAGCGGCACGGTGTTTTCCGGGGTGGTGTCTGACTCCCTCGATGAGCGCATGGAAGATGCGCCCCGCATTGTAGCACCCGTCGGGACTTCCGGCGGGAGCTCCGCGGCTTCCCCGGGGGATGGGATGCTTGCGTTACCCGACTGTCTGTTGGCGGCAGGCTCTCCCCCGGAGGCAGGCTCCGTTACTCCACGGGGGGCCCTGTGGAGGTGGTTCCACCCACCCTGGCCCCTGTACGAGCAGGGGTTGACGGCTATCCGCTGCGGCCGAGTCGGCATGGCGATGGATCGCGTCTGGGGCCGCCTACAAAATAAGTTCCCCGGTAGGGTCGGGTTCCCTGCCGACTTCAAGCCTGACCAGTTTGCCTTCCTTGACGACGACGAGGTCGAAGACGTGCAGCGGGTCAAGAACTTGTTGACCCGCGGGGGTACCACCGAGGGCCCCGGCGACATGCCGACCTTCACGTGGGACGCGGTGGCAACTCGCTTCCCGTACCTCCGTAGTTCCAACCGGCTCACCAACCACTTCGACGTGCGGATGGAAAAGGACATCCGGCGAGGTCCCTGCTTGATGACCTCGGCTCAACTTGAGTTTGCGAAACAAGCGACGGCGAACAAGGAGCTGCTCTACCCCAAGAAACCGGAGTGGTGGCCTCCTTATATGGTCCCTTATGGATTCCCCGCGGTACTACCGCGGTCGGTGGACCACTTTGGCTCCGTCATGTTGACGGCTAGCTTGGACCACCTAGTGTTTGCCATGTTGGCAACACTCTGGCTTCTCGAGGTCATGTCGACCTGGGTGGCCTGCGTTCAGAGACGCGGGATGTTCTGGGGCCTCCCGCCCCGCTTGATTCAAGGTTTGGAGCAGCTCACCCGTCGGCAAGTTCCTGAGGGGTCCTCTTCGGGTCACCTCACTCTACTCGAGGAGATGTTGAAGCTACATAATCTCAACGAGTGGGAGAGCATCAAGCAAATGTTGCGCCGACCTTCCCGTGCACCCAAGGACGACGGCACACTTTGCCAGTTCGTCTAGGTCGGCCGTGGACTTCACGACGGCAGCGTGGGACTCAAGGAGGGGTTGGGCATCGGGGACTACCCGTATGGCCCGGGAGTGGAGCGCCACACTGCGCCACCTCCAGACAATATCTCAGTGGTGGGCGTAGCTATGCACCTAGAGTACCTGGCGCAAGGCACGACGGCGGCCTCAACTCGAGGCCGCGGCTACCGTCGGACTCCGCCCACGCGGCGTCTCCCTTCTCCTCCTTTTGTCCCGTTCCAGCCGCACGGGGACATCTCGATCGTCGTTGCGGTTGAGTCATCCACGCCTGTGTCCCCCAACTTGAAAGCTACTCTACTCACGGCCTGTCCCAAGTTTGTGTTGCCGTCCGCGCGCCTGGCTTCGGAGATGCTATTCACCACGTTGGTGCGCACCCTGTCGTGAATGGCCGTGTCTGCGGTGACACTCCAGTCGTCGAAGACCCCTCAACTTGAGGATTGCACTCGTGCGGTCGTCTCGACTGCTAGTTGCGAGTCGGTTGCAGAGTTTATGACGGCCGAGTTGGCTCGTATCGGCTCCATCATGTCTTTGTCGGCCGCACTTGGACGCGGCAAGCGTCGGGCGAGCCGAGCGTACTCGCCTCGTCGTCGTCGTCGCCGCCACTCGCGACACTCTCCCTCCGTGTCGGAAGACGAGTTATTTTGCTCCGAGTCGGAGTCATCCACCCCGTCCGAGACCGAGTCGGTCCGGCGTCTGCGTCGCTAACTTGCGCGTCATACCCAGCAGGCTGCCAACCGCAGTTTTCGTCGTACTCGCGACTGTGCTGGTCATGACGGTTCCGACTTGGATCTGCTGGCTGCGCCTACTTGCGGGGATCGCTATCGACGTGGGTGTCGCCGTTCCTCTTCACGTGGGGGTGGGGAGTCTAGCATGCGTGCCTAGTTGGCAGTTGCCTTTGTTCAGAGAGTGATAGGTTCAAGGCTGTAGTAAAAGCCTCATGGCTTTCCACTTCGACTGGAAGCTCTCTCTTGGCACAGCCACTCGACCTTCCCTCACGTGGAGGGAGGACGGTCAGGGCCGATATCGTTCCGGGCGCTGTAAGCCCGGAACTTTTCAGCCGGGATTTCCTCTACATACTCCCAAGTGAAGTCCTTGGCGCGATAGCAAAACCGACGCACTCTCAACATGAGGCGGTCAGTATCCTCATCCCAGCCGTGGTCGATGAACTTATCAACCACGAACTCCTGAGGCCCATTGTGGCTCGCAGGCAGCGAAGGCAAACGCCGCACTTCCAGCGCACGTGCCCAAGCTGGGTCGCCTGGAGTAGGTGGTGCAACCTTCACCACGTCCTGCCCGTTAACTGTACGGACCCCATCGTCACTTTCGATGGTGAACCTTCGTCCACCTGTACGAATGACCTGGTATGGTCCCTTCGTTTGGAAAACCAGCTTACCCCCAGTTGGGGTGTGTGAATGCGCCAGCACACAGTCACCCTGCTTGAGGACGTGCTTGGCATTGCGAACTTTCTTGTTAAAAGTACGCTTTTACCGCTTCTGCGCCCTGTCAACCTCAGCCCTGACTTTAAGAATGAGGGTTTCTAGCCAAGCAGCAAACCTCACCTTACTCTCAGTATGAATAGGCTTCCTGCCACCGGTCTCCCCAGTTGGGAGCGGCCGCCGTACAGCAATAGACCGCACGCGGCGCGGAGTCACAAATGAAAGGGGTGCTTCCCCCGTAGACGAGTGAACCCGCGGGTTGTAGGCCGAAGTCAACGTAAAATGTATTGGTCCCACGATTTCACGTGCTTACTCACGTAGTGGCGTAGCTGCCTAAGAGTAGTTTTGTTGAAGCGCTCCACCTGCCCATTAGTTTGTGGGTGGTAGGGGGTGGCATAGTTTGCTCGAACCCCCAACATGTCCAGCACTCCCTGGAACAATACGGACGCAAGTTGCGTGCTGTTCTCCGAGAACGTACTGTTGGGGATGCTACACGCGGCGACCCAGTGAACTAGGAAGCCTGACACGACCAGCTTGGCCGTGGTCTCTGCCAGGAAGATCGCTCGCGTAAGCTTCGTAAGCGATCGCAGATGACAAGGAGGTGTCGGTTACCATCCTCTGTCACTTGCAGGGGCCCAAGAATGTCCATCGCCAACGCGGCGAAGGGCTCCTGAGCCGGGAACAGCAACATGGCCGAAGTAGGCCGCCGTTTTATCAGGCGACTCTGCGCACAACTTGTGCAAGCGGGCACCCAACTGTAGATGTCCACCGCCACGAAGGGCCAGTAGGACAGGGTCTTCAGGGTCTGTTAAAGTTTACTAGACCCCATGTGTCTATCTGTAGGAGCGTAGTGCTCCTGCTCTAGGATACTTTCCTTGAGGAATGCGGAGACGAAAAGTTGTTCAGTCCCCTGTATTGCCCCCCTCCTCAAGAGGAGGCCTTCATCTCCGATGAAGAAGCGCATCTCCGCCGCTGCGTCGAGCGCCTCCCTCTGCGACTTCCAGAAGGCATCTTCAGCCTGGGTCCTCACCACTACGGCCAACGTCAGAGACAAGTACTTCTTGTTTTCTGCCGCCTCGGGGTTCAAAGCGTGATCCGAGCGCGTGGCTACTCCGGCCTGTCCAATACTCCGTGAAACAGTGCGGACACTAACTACGGTCCGGTCTTTGACAAAGTCCTGTCAGGGGTGCTATACGCAGTATGGCAGTGCGGGACATCTCCACGCACCACTTGTGCATACAGCAACCCAACCACATGCGTAACTTTTATAAGGGCCAGAACATCCTGGTCCTCAGGATCTTGTGTACTGTACTAGACCTGTGGGGGTTTACCGCACCCCTCGGACTAGGGGCATCCCCCTTCAGGGGGAGGCGGATCGTGGCGACCTCTGCCCCTCACCAATCGGGGGCAGGAGGGGGTCGCTCCTCCCTCGGGAGGGGCACGCCACGTCATCCTCGCTGGATCCCCCCATGAATGGGGGGGGGAGATAGGATAATATCGGGTCGAGCGAGTACGCCCGCCCGATTGGAATTGGCCTTCTGGCTAGTGAAGGGAAGTTATCTAGGGCGGGCTACTTCCGCCCCAATCTGGCCGAGATTTAGTGAGATCCCTCCACTGAGCGTGTTTTGCGTGGAGAGATGTGCTGGAGGGTTCTGAGTGTTTTGATTTTGTGTTTAGTGTAGGGAGTGTTGGCCCGCACTCCGGGGTCCCACAGCGGGCCCTGGACCGGCGGGCCAAAGAGGGAGGAGAGAGAGGATCTGTGCGTGGGGCTGTGCCCGTTGCTTCCCCCTCACAAAAAATAAACCTTGCGTTACCCTCGTGTTCCCCGTCCCGGACGCTTCCACCTTCGCGTGGAGCTCTACGTTCCGGCGGTTCTTACTCCAGGGTTTATACCGGTTGGCTTGTACCCCGAGTGCCCCACCATCTCCTTCTGGAGGATATGGTACCTTCGTTGTACGGGGGGAACCACCACATTTGGTGGAGCAGCAGGGAAGGGGATTCGCCCCGCCTTCTGGTGGAGCCTCCTCTCCTTTTGTTGGGTGGTTTCTTGGTCGTGTGCTCTGTGGTTGGGTTGTAACTTATCGTACCTTTTCTTTCTAGCCTTTACAGGTGGGTCAAGATGCAGTCGGATACTTCTGCTCCTCCTCACAGAGGAGGTCCTACACCTGTGGAAGCGTCAAACGTGACAGCAGGCACCGGCGAAGTTCCCGGTGGCGCCTCACGGACCAACCCTGGTGTTGAGTCGGCCGCTCAGCGGGAACGCACGAGTTTATCCCGTTTGGACGTGCCTCCGGGTGGACTGCCAGGCGCCGGTGAGGCTCCTGGCCTGGCACAGGCCACTCCAGGCGCGACCCCTGATGGGGAGGCAGCCCACGGCTTCGGCGACCGTTCTACCTTTACGTCCCGTGAGTGGGGGGCCTGAGCCGCACCCACGGGTTGGGGTACGTTTGCATCGCCCACCCAGGACCGTATGGTTACGGATAACTTTAGAGGCGCCCCTTTGGGGGGCGTACCTGCTGTAGGGGGGTCGTCCTCCACGGCTATGGGAACTGTTCCCCCGGCGGCTTTCCGCCAGATGTTGACTGAGGTGGTCTCACCAATTTCTGCTCGACTCGAGAAGGTCGAGGGTTCAATCTCTCGATCTGGTCGGCGGACTCGCCGCCGACCCCACGGTTATTCGCAGGCATCTTCCTCTTCAGAAGCAAGTGATGTCGATCCTGAGAGGCGTGGGGCGAGGCGCTTAAGCGCTTCGACCCACCGCCGGGTGGCCCGTGTGCTATCCCCCGGACGTAACGGGGAACCGGAGCGGGTTATCCCGCGCAAGGTAATGCCCGATGATGATACCTTCAAAGGTTTTCTGGATGGCGAGCTCTATGCACTCGCCCACAAGAGCGTACGCTATGATGAAGAGATGGCTCACGGCTTAGGCCTGAAGCGCAAATAGATATCCCTCACGTTTGGTCGTGACGCCCTCTGGGACGGGACCCCCCCTCTAGGGGTGTTCGAGTTCCTGAATCGCTTCCGTAAGACTAGCGATGACAACGACCTCTCAGAAGGTCGGGCTATGTACCTCCTTCCGGAGTTTACCAAAGGGGAACTCATGAAGGAGCTCCTCTCCCTTATCTCCGCTAAGGCGGGGGGACAGGCAAGAGAGGTCACTTCGCATCTGGAGCTGGTGAACTGGCTCCACCGCAGTTATGCGGACGAGGAAATAATATCATCCCAAGTGGCAGCGTTTAATACCGTTGCCCAACAGGAGGATAAAACCGAGACCGCCTTTTACCGGCGCGTCCGCGACGCAAATGCGCTCTGCGGGTACATACATACTGCGAGCCAGCTTAAGGGCCGCTTCATGCAAGGGGTCTGGTGGGAGGTACGGACTGATGTCCGTGAATTCAATACACCAGACACGCCCATAGAGGCGTTGGTACGATATGCTCAACGCAAAGGCGACATATGTCGCCGCCGCAATGAGGAGCTGCGGGTCCAATGGTCCGCAGACGCCGCGGAGCGTCGGGCATGGCGCAATGCCTCTAAAGGCATTGCAGCGGGGGTGGCTACTATCCCCAGCAGTTCCTCCGTACCTTCGTTGTACGGGGTGACCATTCCGATCAGCTGCTGGGAGTACATTTTTAACATGGAAGCCACACCAGACAAAATGCAACAGTATCGGCATGGGAAGCAGCAAGACTGGCCTTTGTGAAACGAGCCCGGGAAGACTAAAAAGCAGTCTGTCAGTACCCAGGACCAAGGAGCTAACGAAGGACAGCCCGGAAAGCACGTTATTGCTGAGGTTGTGCTGTGAGAGCAAAAGCGGTAGGAGACTCGTTCGGAGACTTGGTTCATGCGGCGGTGTGTGGCGCAGGCGTACAATGTTTTCTAACCGCGAGGCTCCGCTGAGAAGTCTCAGCCAGGTCTCGGGCAGGCCACCTTACGGCACGAGTACTGGGCGGGCATGGAAGCCCCACAAGCAGCCTTCGGCTGGCACACGCATCTGTCGAAGGGGGCAGTAGTGATATGGCCAAGAAGACAGCGCGCAGTGGTTTTTCTGTCCACGACTGAGACAGAGGACAGCACCGCTGCCATTGAGGCAAGGAACAAAGTGTGGCTCCGGCCGATGAAAGAAGGCCGTGAAACGCCTCGTCTCTAGCGGTATGCCGTGTATTCGCGTTCTGGGCGGGCGCTTTCTGGGAAGGGGCATCATCCAAGCACAAGAACAGCCGAGCTGCTTTTTGACTGGCAGTGTGTCTACCTCTCAGCGCCTCATTTACTACATTCGTTAGTCGCCCAATAAGCGGCTTGCTATGACAGCCGTTTACTCCTCTTGCTACGCGTAATGGCAGCAGAAGTGCCCCGGCCTGGTCCCAGGAACAGGGAAGGGCTCCCTGGCCGGTGACAGCAAGGGACGCCGGTTCCCACATCGAAGCCCTCATCCCATCCTCCCCACTCCCAACCACAACGCGCCGAGCCATCCTGCCGCCCGTCAGTCCTCCGGTGTACTGCCCACGCAGCCCTCCTAGTACTCGTTCACGCCTGGGATAGTCATTTCGAATCATCATATCCCGCTGGGCGCCACAGGTGGCGTTGCAGGCCTCTTCCGAGAAGAGGCTTGCTTATCCTTGATCAGCCCGCGCAAGAGCTTGTAGCGTAGCTTCATGTCGCTGTTGAGTGCGCTCGAACGTAGCAGAGAAAGATTACTGAGACGTGCACCAAAGAGAGAAACATGTGCAGGGTGAGCCACGACCAATCTCCTTGTACAAAAGCGCAAGCCCGAGGGCATCCCATGTCCGTGCGTCCAAGCGCTTGCGTAGATTACGCTTTTAAGTGTGAGCGAGCGGTTGCTGTGGGAAGGTGCACAATGCGCGACGCAAATGTATTGCAAGGCTCAATTGCCCCGCGACAACAGTTGAGGGGGCAGAGCGCTGCCGCCACGCTGATTCTGTTCAATCTACGACGCGTAGCGGCTGACAATGGCCTTCTATCTAATAAAGTCTGTAGGATTTCTTTTGTACCCTAAAGTTTCTGTTCCACTGCACCCTCCCACTCTCCGTGTGGCTAATTCCACGGCGGCGGCCGTGTGCTGGCGGCCGCGGTTATCCGGTGTCACATGCGGACCAATGAGTCAGTGACATTGCGCAACGTCCGTGATTGCGTGTCACATAGGAGGCTGATTGGCGTTCCCGAGGCGTGTTGGCCGTGCCCTGCTCGGCTGTGTACCATTCTTGTTTGGCCTCGACGCTCTGGACGCGAACAAGATGTACGTCAACAACGCATCCAGCAAGCTCGTATTTGTCGCCTACGAGGTGTCGATCCCCGCTACGCGCAAATACGGGCATGTCTTCCTCAAGTGGGGTCGGGACACGCTTTACTCCATGGTGGAGGCGGAGCGGCTACACCGCCACTTTTGCCACCCACCACCTGAGCGTCTGTTTGTTGTGTTGCGGCAAGCAAGCGACCCCCACGCCTACAAGGAGACCTTAAACCGACTAGAGGAGGTGATCGCCACGTGTGACACGTGTCAACGACTTGCGAAGGAGCCGACCCGTTTCCGCGTGTCACTGCCATCGGAGGACATCGTGTTGAACAGGACGGTTCTCGTCGACCTCTTGTGGCTCGAGAGTGAGCCGGGCCTCCATGTGGTGGACAAAGACACGGGCTCTAACGCGGCTGCATTTATGCGCGACGGGGAGACCGCGGACGCTGCCTGGACCGTGTACCTTAGCATCTGGGTCTACCCCTACCCTGGACAGCCGGACGTGATGCACACGGACCAGGGGCCGCAGCTTACCTCCGCCAAGTGGCGAGCACTGCTGCAAGTGGTGGGCACGAAGCATATTGAGTCGGGCATTGAATCGCACAACGCTCTTGGATCTTGTGATCGCTATCACGCCTACTTGCGGCAGATAAATCGCCGCGTTCGGGCAGACCACCCAACTCTCGCCGCGGAGCACTCGCTCTCCCTGGCCGTCTCTTCGATGAACAACACTGCTGGACCTGCTGGGCTCGTGCCGACCCTGCTTGTGTTTGGCATCGTGCCACGCACGTCGGTTAGCCCTGTTGACCTGCCGGAGCAGAAAGTGCGACTAGAGGCGATGAGGACGGCACGGAACAAGATGCTGCGGACCATTGCGCGATCCCGATTGCGAAGAGCCCTGCGCATGCGAGTGCCTCGAGCCACCGACGTCGATATTGCTGCCGGCATGGCCGTGCTCGTGTATCGCGAGAAACCGGTCAACTGCTGGGTGGGACCCTACACGGTCGTCAAAGCGGATGGCAAACACGTCTGGCTCGACGTGGACGGCACCGCCAAGCTGTTCCCCGTCGATAAGAGGGAAGCAGTACCGTCACAGCACCGTTCCTGAAGATGAGGGAGGTGCGAACGAGCCCACCTCTCCGACCTGCCCTGACAAAGTAGCACCCCCTCTGCCAGACGATGGGGAACTATCTGTGCGCGAGGTGGGCGACGAAGAGCTGGACCAGCTGATGGACGCCATGCCCACGGGGGAGCAGCTGCTGTCCGACGTCTGTGTCGGGCTGCACGCTTTCTCACGAACCGACGCACCTCCTGAGCACATCCTTCCTACGTGTGAAGCGCTGTTCACTCAGGTGCTCAAGGAGAACGCCGCGCGCGTCCTGTCGGAGCCGCTCCGAGCTTCGACTCAACAGGAAGTGGACGGGCTGATAGAGCGCGGCGCGATAGAGGTGCTCAAGAAGCGCTCCTTGCCTGAGGGGGCAAGCATTGTTGGTGGACGCTTCGTACATACCCAGAAGCACGTCGGATCCCCCGAGGAGCGGCCGAAGTCTCGCTACGCTTCACAGGGTCACAAGGGCCGGTATAAGCGGTTGTCTGTCCACAACCTGTCGACGTTGCGGCAGCGCTCGACCAGGATGGTTGTGTCCACCAGTGCGGTTCGTTGGCTTCGACTTTTTGCGCACGACGTCAACCATTCCTATCGCCAGAGCATGGAGAAGATGACCTGTGGCGTATACCTGCAGCCAAGGGCGGCGGACAGAGCATACTTTGGGATTGGTGAGGACGAGGTGTTGCAGCTCGTGCGGCTGCCATATGGGATCTGCGACGCTGGCGACCACTGGGCCGCCACATTCACTGCCCACGTGGAGGACGACCTGGGCATAGTACCTACGACGGGGGACCCCGCCCTTTACGTGCGGGATGGCACGGATGGTGTGGATGGTCTGATGGGCACATATGTGGACGACAGCATCCTCGGCGGCAACGAGAACTTCCAGGTGCTCACGGGCGCAACTCTACGTCAGTTTGACGCCAAGCCCCGGCAGTGGGACAACTTTGAGTTTCTTGGTGTCACCATCGCTTCAACCCGCGGCGCTGATTGCTCGGCTAAGTTGATCCAGGCGAACTATGTTGCAGCCCTGAGCCCCCTGAAGTTGTCGGCGACGTACGACGAGTTTGCGTCCGTGCGCGCCGCTGTCGCATGGCTCTCGCACACCCGGCCGGACCTGTGTTGCGCGATCAACCGCGCAGCTCAAGCTACCCCTAAGTCGTACTGTGAGCGACACATCCGCCAGCTCAAAAATGCCATCAAGAAAGCTAAGAGGACCAGTGATTGGGCGCTGATTCATAGGCCCCTCCGACAAGGATCACTGCGCCTCAAGGTGTACGCGGATGCGTCGTTGCGCCTAATGATGACAAATCGTCCCAGCTGGGCTACCTGATCTTCCTGTGCGGCAACCGCGGGGCCTGTCACGTGCTGTCCTACTCGAGCAAGAAGTCACGTCGAGTGGTGCGCTCCATCATGGAGGGCTAGGTGTACGCGTTTGCTAACGCGTTTGACGAGGCGTTTGTCATCAAGCATGACTTGGAGCGTATCTACAAGCGACACATCCCGCTCATCATGCTGACCGACGCCCAGCAGCTGTTTGACGTCTTCACGCGGGCGTCGCACCTAACGGGAAAACGACTTATCATTAACTTAGCGGCGGCTCGAGAGGCCTACAACGACCAGGAGATCTCTAGCGTCGGCCTGATCAAGTCCGAGCACAACGCCGCTGACGGACTGACGAAACCATACCGCTGCGCTGCGCTCGAGCGCACCCTGACCACTCGGGAGGACAACAACCCCGTACAGCAATGAATCATCCGTGATGCCGCGGCCCCCCAGCCCTGTGAAGCGGAAGGGGTGGAGTGTGGCTAATTCCACGGCGGCTGCAGTGAACTGGCGGCCGCGGTTATCCGGTGTCACATGCGGACCAATAAGTCAGTGACATGGCGCAACGTCCGTGATTGCGTGTCACATGGGAGGCTGATTGGCGTTCCCGAGGCGTGCTGGCCGTGCCCTGCTCGGCTGTCGGGAACGTGTGTGGAGAGTGTCGCTCGAGTGCCTCCGGGACTCGTCGCGTGCGCGCACCTGCGTTTTCAGTGCGTGCACGAGAGGGGGGGGCTTGGCCCGGGCGTGCCCGTGTGGATCCGCCTGCGTGCGTATGGGGGCCATGCGTGCACGGGTGTTCGTGTGGGCGCGCGTGCGTGCCCCTGGCGTGGGGCGCCTGTGCCACCTTTACATGAGCGTGGGCATGGCGCTCGAGGGGGGTGATTGCGCGGAGAGACTAAAAAGAACGACGAAGAAGGACTCTGGAATTTCTGTGTCTGGGGTGCGCACGGATGTCGGCCGTCCCTACTGCACGGATCCACGGCCGGTTGTAGGCCGTGAGTCTGATACTATTTCTGCCTGTATGGCCACACTCCGAGAGTTTTAAGTGTGGTTGCGTCGCTGGAAAGCTAGGCCAGGCGCCCTGCGCACGGCGGTGCGCACCCCTGCGCGGCCATCTGCGTGGAACCTTAGAGGGGGGGGAGGGGCGGCGTGTGGCGGGCGCCTTCCCGGTGCACATGTCCGATATGAACCCCCCGGGCCCAGCCGCCCAGGCATCTGGGGCATTAGATAGGGAGGCCGGGTTCTCCGCCCCGTCACCGCCCCTCCCCATCACAGCACCTCCTTCGCCATCGTACCTGCCATCACGCCCTCTTCCCATCTCTCGCCCCCTTCCCACCTCGCACCCTCCCACAATCCGTCCCCCCACTCTCCCCTGGACTTCCAGCCATGCCACCGTTCCCCCCCCCCCCGTCCTCCCGACTGGGCCCGCGCACCCCCCCCCCCCCGGCCAGCCGCTTTCCCCCGTTCGACCTGTGCCCCTCCTTTTTGGAGTCTCTCGAGGGGCAGGACTTGGCGCGGGTCATCCAGCGCGCTACCCTGGCTCAGGTGGCGGCCCTGGCCAAAGCGGGAACGGCGGCGGCGGCGGCGGTGTGCCGCCGCCGCGCCGCGCCGCGGCGGCAGGTGCTCGCCGCTATCGGCGTGCCCGCCGCCGTGGCGGCCGCCGACATTGCAGAGGCGGCCGCCGCAGAGGCGGCCGCCGCCGCCACCCGTGCCACGAAGGCTGCCGCCATCGCGACGGAGGCGGCAGCCAATGCCGAGGTGGCAGCGCTCATGGCAACGGTGGCGGCAGCGCCTCCGCCGGCCGCGGCGTCGGCGAGCGCGCCAGAAAGCTCGGTATGATCGCAGAGGGGCAGGCGGCAGGTGGGCGGGGCAGGGTGGGGTGCGAGGGGGGGGGGAGGGGGCGCGGCGGGAGGGGGAGGGGAGGGGGCGCGGCGGGCGTGAGGGCTCGCCCTCGCTGGCACGAGCCGGCTGGTTTCAGTGTTGGTTTCTATTTCATGACTCTATGGTTTTGAAGCCCTTCCCTGGTGGGGCCCGCCAGGCAGTGTCGCCGACCGCCAGACGTCCCTCCTTTCCCTCGCGCGGGCAGAGGCGCGGGCACGGCGAAGAGGCGGAAGATCTGTCCCCCCAACCTCCTCATTTCGCTAGGCGGGCGGGGAGCCCTTCCCCCCGCCCCGCGGCTACCCCTCGGAGGAGTCAGCCACGACCCCCGCCCTGCGGGCCGCCCGTTGACCATGACAAGGTCCCCGACAGTCAGGCGCCCGCCCACCACGTCCCCCGCGGTGTTGGCATCATGGGATGAGCGACAGACAGGTGGCCATGCCCATGCTCTAGTTCTGTACAGCCCAGTAGGTACAGTCGGTACCCAAATTTATCCGTACGGCCAATAACGAGATTCGTAGGGAGCGATTTGACAGTAAGCAAGCCCTCGATTCCACGCACTGCGCCCATCAATACTTGGTGCTGGCGCCCTGAACGGCGATGACATCGCGCACACGACGGGGCATCGACTCGACCAGGGCCTTCCAAAAGGTATGTGGGATGGCGTCCCACTCTCGGCAGAGGGCCCCAAACAGCTCGTCCTTGTTCTTGGGAACTGTGCGGCGCTTTCGCAGGCGCCTCTCCAGCTCGGCCCAAGCGTTCTCGATGGGGTTGAGGTCGGGGCTCTGCCCGACCCAAGGAAGAACCCGCAGCCCAAGCTGTGCCTTGACCTCCTTCGACGCCTTGGCCGCGTGGCAGGGTGCTAAGTCCTCTTGCAGCCACGCAGCGTCCGGGGTGCCGTAGTCCGCACAAATCTGGTGCATGACGTAGTCCTCCAGCACACCGGAGCACTTGGCCGCATTCATGGAACCTTCCACGCTCACCACAGGCGTCCGGCCGCGCGCCGAAAACCCCCCCCACACCATCACCATCTGACGCCCGCTCTTGAAGGTAGGGCGCAGGCGATGCGGGGCGGACCGCTCGCCGTTGCGGCGCCACACGCGCGACGAGCTGGCGTCTCGCACCACTAACGAGCTCTCGTCGGTGAATAACACGGAGGCCCACTCAGCCGTCCAGCCCCGGCGCGCTGTCGCCCACACCAGGCGCTTGGAGACGTTCTTCTCCGACAGGAAGGGTTTCTTCGCGGCCGTCCGAGAGTGGAACCCCAGGGCCCGGACGGCCCTACGGACAGTGGAGGCTGACACTGCGCTCTTTCTGTGCCCGCCCGATGCCTGAGAGCACGTGGTGTTGATCATCTCCGTCAGGGCGGCCACAGAGGTAAATCCGCTCTCGTCTATCGACCGTTTGATGCCACGAAGCTCACGGTCCGACAAAATCTTGGGACGGCCGCGCTTGTCCACCACGGCGCGGGCTGCCGTTGCGCGCATGGCCATAGCCGCGTTGGCGACGGTGCTCTTGGAGCGGCCCAAAGCGGTACCGATGGCCAGCAGGGACTTGCCCTGTTGCAGGAGGGCCATGATGGCAGCGCGCTCGCCGTCGGACAGGGGGCGACGTGGTGAGCCCGCCATGGCGCCTGCCTACCTCGGTGTGGTCCCGGGTGCTGATCTATGGGCTGTTTTATATGAGCCGTGCCGTAGCACTTGGGCGCGGTCACGCGCGGAACGCGGCGATCTCGCCCCAGATGACTCATTTTCACGCCGTATCTGTCATCTCAAACTTCTCTCAGAAGCGTACGGATAAAATTGGGTACCGACTGTACATACTGTACGACGGATGGCAGCAGCAGATGGCCAATAGTCCATAAGAAAAAAAAAAAAAACACGGACGCTGCGACCAGCACAGTGCCTTCCTCCCTCCGCTGCCAGTGCAGTGCCTTCCTCCCGCTTCTACCGTCGGCATGCAGCGACCACCGGGTTCACTGGAGGCCACGAAGAGCCGGCCGCGCTTGCCAATGGCAGCGGGCAAACCCCGCACGGCGTCGCGAGGTACACCACGGCAGAGACAGTGGCGGCACGGACTGCCAAGCGGGCTGGGCACGCGCACCAGACCAGTGGACACACGCGGGGGCGGGCAGAGGCGGCAACGCGGCAGCAGCATAGGCGACCTGCCCGTCGGTCACGGGGCTTCTTCGACGATGACGGGGCAACAGCGGTGGCGGCCTCGCCCGCAAGGCTGGCGGCCTCGGCGGCGGGCGCTCTCTCGGTCGCCCCTGGGGCGGGGAAGGGGAAGAAACGTTGTACCACGGGACCGGCACATCGAGCAAGGCCGGCCTCGGCATGCCCGCCACCCATGCGTGTCACCTCCCGATGGGCCCCGCTCATGTTGCTGCGCCGCACACCCCACCCAGAGCTGCGCCTGCAGCCCCTTCTTCCACCAGACTGCCGCCGCGGTGATGGCGCGAGTGGCAGAGTACCCCCCCCCTCCCCGGCGAAGCCGGAAGGGGCCGCCGCCGCCGCCGTGACTGGCGGGGAGGGCGCCCCCCACCTGATGGCCCACCGTCCTGCCCGCCGCACTGGCGCGAGCTGCAGCAGCGGGGAGGGAGACACGTGCCGATGACGCTGCTGAGAGAGAGGCGGGAGGTCGCCGACCGCCCCACAGCAAAGAGCAACGGCCTACTGTCCTGCCCACGCCGGGGGGCGCGGCTAGAAGCCGCGGCGGGGGGGGGGTGACGATGTGAGGGCGCCCGCCCACACGGGTGAGAGTGCAGGCGTATGCAAAGCAGAACCGCGCCCCCGTGGGGACCGTTGGCCGAGGGTCCTCTTCACATCCGCAGCCTTGACCTTGACCTCTTCCGCTGCGCCGCGGTACGGTGACCGCTGCTCGGCACCGTCTTGCCAGTCTCTCCGACGTCCCCCCGTTCTTCCCCCCTTCTCGCTGCCCTCCCCAGTGGCCGAGCCCCCCTCGTCCCCCCCTTCAACCCCCCCCCCCCTCCTCCCTGCACCGGCGCGCACTACGATGCACTTTCGAGTGCTCTTCCTGGCCGTGGCGCTCCTCGCCGCCGCGGCGGCCGTCACCGCGACGGGCGTCAACAAGGCGTGCACCATCAAGGACCCGTGCAACGGCAAGCCCACCCGCATGACCGTCGGCCGCGTGTACGAAAACTTCCTCTGCCGCGACTGGTACTGGGTGACCCGCGGCTGCACGCTGCTGCTGCTCTGCAAGCACCGGGACGACTGCTCGCTGATGCGGCGCGTCACGCCCGTCCGCGGCACCTTCACCGACACCTGCGGCAAGACCTACTACGTCACGGACGACTGCGAGTTTGTCCGCACAGCAGCGGCGTCACCCCGCCCGACGGCAGCGACGTCACCCCGCCCGACGGCAGCGGCGTCACCCCGCCCGACGGCAGCGGCGTCACCGCGCCCAAAAGCAGCCGCATGAGGGTGTCGAGTAGGGGGCCTGTGCTGGCACCCCAAGGGCGCACCGAGGGTGCAGCCCGGGGGGGGGGGGGGTAGTGTCCCTGTGAGGGGGGTCGCCCCGTGAGACGGCCGCGAACGGCCACCGTTCGTATAGTTTGTATTGGCGCCCGCAGACCAAACGCTGCCGCGGGGGGCAGTGGGGGGAGGGACATTTCTGCTGGTGCACGACAGGGAGGGTGGGGGGAGCTGGCCTCCCGCCGCCGCCGCTCTTTACCCCTTGTACCCACCGCTGGCCGATGCTGTAGGCATGGTCACGGCCGCGGTGGGAAAGGAGCCACAAACCGCCCGCCATCTCCTGCAAGACCCCCTCCTCCCCAGCTTGGCCGGGCACTTCCCTCGATCCGAGGACCGGCTGCTTCCCGCTCCGTCGCTCCCCTCCCACCGCCCGTCCTCTCTCCCTCTTCTTTCCTCCCCTCAGGGTGGGCACATCCATGATAAGGACAGCCCCTGCCCTCACCCAACACCACCCCACCACCCCGCCACGACCCCACCGCCACTACCACCACCTCCGCCGGGCCCTCTGGCTCCCTCCCACGCAACATCCACGTGTCGCCCAATGCACAGGGGCGCAGAGCCGCCCCCCCAAAGCAGTGCACAACCGCCACGGTCGGCCACCCAGCCTGCGGGAGGGGCGGGGGTGAGGAAGCGCAGATGGCCCAGCGACGCTCCCCCGGCCAGCCGCTGCGGGTCGAGCGCCGCGCTGGGACAGCGCCGCGCCGCCGGCAGGCCGCTGCCGCGACGCAGCTCCGGCACCGAGGGAGAGGGACGGCCGGCTAGCCGCCACCGGAGGGGCGGGGGGGCATTCCGCCTGCCCGCACCAGGGGTCGACCGACCTATACGGAGGGAGATGCCGCCGCGGCCACCGCCGAGCGAACGCGGAGATGGGCGAGGGGAAAGGCGGCGCGGCTCAAAAAAACGCGCCGTGCGCAGCAGGTGCGTGACTACAGGAGGGGGGTGAGGGCAGCGTGGCGGTGGCAGTTTTGGGGGGGGGAGGGGAGGGGAGAGTGTTTGGGCGGGAAGGGGTGGCAGGGCAGGGTCGGGCAGAGGGTGCAGGGAGGGGCCGAGGGGCATCGCGGGGGAGCAGTGGGGGAGCAGAGTGACATGCCTACACTTTGAAGAGACTCTGACCCTGGCATACAAACGCAAAACGACCGGCTGCGAGACGGTAGGACGGGCGCGGCTCGGCCGGCCTCCCGTCCCGCACCGAGCGCCCGCGCCGGTCAGTTCAACCCCGCCCCCCCCCCCCCCCCCCCCCCCCCCCCCCAACCGCCCCTATGCACGATCCGACACCCCTACCGACTCGTGGACACACAGCAGGTCGGTGTACCCCCCCTGGGCAACGGCCCAGTCATGAAAGGCGCCGGCCGTGTCAGCGGTCACGGCCACGCCCGCCCCCCACAGCGGGTGCACCGCCGGCGACGACGTAAAAGCCAGGTGCACGCACCCAAAGTGCGCTTTCAGCAGGGTTGTCAGCACCTGCAGGCCCGTCTCGCGGCGCCCCAGCAGCCGCGGGTCGTACTCAACGAGCACGTGCGCGACGCGGCCGGCGGCCAGGGCGGCCGCCGCGCCGGCAAGGACGTGCGCCTCGTAGCCCTGCGTGTCCGTCTTTAGCAGCAGCACCCGCTCCTGTGGGGGCACCCGCTCCGCCAGGAGCCCGTCAACGGTGTAGACCTCTACCGGGTGGGATACGACCCCCGGCTTCTTCTTGTCCAGGCAGGTGAAGCAGCCCCAGTCGTCCCGGTCCGTGTGGAAGGTCATGGGCCGGACGCCCCGCTCGTCCGCCACCGCCCCCGCCACGGGGGTGTAGGCGGTCATGCTGGCGTGGACGGGGAGGCCCCGCAGGACCTGCAGGTTGACAGGGTTGGGCTCCACCGCCACCACGTGCGAGACGCCCCGCTGCAGCGCCAGCCGCGTGACGGGCCAGCCGCCATTGGCGCCCACGTCCACCACCGCCCCGGCCGGGGGCGGCGGCGGGGGGGGCACCGCCGCCTTGGACTTGGACGGCGCCGCCGGCAGGGCGGGCGCCCGCCCCCCCCGTGGGCGGAGCACCGCGTCCGCCGCATCCCGGGGGGAGCACGACGACGCAAGGATGGCGACCGCCCGCATGGCATTGGCGCGCGCGGCGGCCGCCTTTGCCGACGAGCCAGCGGCGCCCCCTCCCCCCGCCGGCCGCGTGGCGGTCGCGGCGAGCACGTCGAGGGCGGCCCGCAGGGCGGTCGCACGGTCCGCGGGCGCCAGCGCCGCGACCGCCGCCCGGTCGACCGCCGCGGCGGCCGCCGCCGCTTCCGCCGCCGCCGCCGATGAGGACGCTGCGGCCACCGCCGACAGGGCCGCTGGGGAAGCCACCACCCCGTCGCCGGCACCCCCCCGGCCGAGGCCGCTGGGTAGCACCCGTCGCAACGCAGACGACGCCGACCCCGCCGTCCAGTTGCCACGGCTTGACGACGACGGGAGGCGAAAGGAGAGGGTGACGAGCACAAGCACCAGAACCCCCGCCACCGACGCGCCCAGCGTCAGCACTGCCCGTCGGGGGAGCTGCGCAACCTTGCCCCGCAGCGCGCCGGTTCCTTGCGAGCGCCACCGCAGGGCGCCGCCGGCAGCGTTCATGCCTCGGCCGTCACGTGACCGCCGTCAGGCGGAGGGAGGATGGGGGGGGAGGGGAAGGCGGAGGGAGGATGGGGGGGGAGGGGAAGGCGGAGGGGGGGAAGGAGGACGAGTCAGGGGGAAAGGGACAAGGAATAAAGCGACGGGAACGGGCGGGGCATGGAGCGGCAAAGCGGCTGCGGACGGCAGACGGTCGATGGAGAGAAGACGACACTGGGGGCGGGATCCCGACGTGCGCCCACCACGGGCCCAACGAGCTGGTGCACCACCCGGCCGCGGGCCTTCGCCACCGCATAGTGGGCGGGCGCACAAGCGCGTGGCCACAGCCAACAGAGGGTGGACCACAAGGGGGGGGCGGGGGGGGGTCAGGCGTCGCATCACGGACCGTAAGCGCAACTCGGCGCGGCCAAGGACGGCTCGGAATAGGCCCGCCTTATTGGCGGGCGCTGGCCCTCTCGGTCGACATGGTGTTGCCACCACAAGGGTGAGCCGAATTAGAGCGGCCTGCGAAGCGCAGGATCAGGAGGGGCTTTCACAAATGGGGCCGACTCGTATCAAGTACGCTTCAAAAGTACCCAAGAGCGGCACACGTGACCTGGCGAACTCCACCATGAATTTCATGCCAATGTACGCTTTCCGCTCTGTGGTTCGCTTTGTCTTGCAGAGGATTTTACTCCTTTTCGATAGCGATGGTCGGAGGCCACCCTCCTGCCTCGCGTGCCCGCCCTCACCGGGCAGACGCCCACCCACCAGCCTCCTCCCGCGCCTCCCTCCCCTCCCCCCGCCCCTGCCGTAGATGCCCCTCCCCCTTTGGCTGGAGGAGCCCCTTCCTCATCGGCTGTAGCTGGCGCCCCCCGCTCTGCTGCGGCCAGTCTCCCCCCTCTCTCCATCTGCTGGTCTTCCTTTTTTCCGCGCTGTCGCCCGGTCCCTTCCCCCCCCCCCCCCTGCCCCTATCTGCCCCCTCCACGCGGCGACGCCATGGCGGCCATCCCCCCCCTGCTGCGCCTCTGCGGCCCGTGGGCGGTCGCGGCCCCAACGCCGGCGGGCGGTTCCCCCCCTCCCCCCACCCCCCCCTACCTCCTGTCGCCCGCCGTGGCGGTGGCGCCCGCGCCCCCCGCCGTCGCCGCCGCCTCTGGGGAGGGGGGCGGGGAGCCGCCCCCGCCGCCGCCGCCCCTGCGCGTGGTGGCCGTTCCCTTCGGGGGGGACCGCCTGCTGCTGCTGCGTGAGCCACTCCCCGCCCGTGTCCGTGGGGGCAGCCGCCGCGACGGCGGCGACGGCGGCGGTAGCACCACCGACAGCGCCGACAGGGACAGTGACAGCAGCAGCAGCAGCAGCAGCGGCGGCGGCAGGCGTGGCGGCGCCTCTGACAGCGTCGCCACGGGGGGCGACGGCGGCGCTCGCCACGGGGGTGGCGTCGGTGGGTGGGTGGTTGAGGCGGACCTGCCCCTGCCGCCGCCGCTGCCACCAGGGGCGGCTGGCGGTAGCGGCGGTGGCGGCGGCGGCGGCGGCGCCGGCGTCGGTGGCGGCGGCGCCGGTGCTGCGGCCGGCAGCGGCGGCGGCGGCGGTGGCGGCGGCGGGAGCGGCGGGCGGCTGCCACCCGCGGGCGGCGGCGGGAGCGGCCGCCCCCCGCCGGCGCGGCCGGTGCACCCGTCGGCCGCCGCCGGCGGCACGGCTGCTGCCGCCGCCGCCGCGTCGCCGCCGCCGCTGCCGTCGCTGGCGTTTGTCTCTGCCAGCCGGTTGCTGGTGCTGGCGGCCGGCTCGGGGGTGGTGGCCTACACGCTGGGCGTGCCGCCGGCGGGCGCGCCGGCGGGCACGGCCGCCACGCTCACCCGCGAGGGCGGCTCCTGGGCGGCGGCGGTGGCGGCCGCCACCGCCGACGCGCGGCGGATGGCGGCGGTGGTGGTGGGGGGGGACGACGCCGCCGCCACCGCCGCCGCGCTGCAGGCAGACGCCGCGGCGGCGGTGGCGGGGGCGGCGGCAGGCGGGTCCCCCCCCTCCTCCCCCCCCCCATGGGCGGGGGGCGGCGGGTCCCCGTCCCCCCCCCCCTCCCCCCCCCCCCCCCTGGACGCCCCCCTGGTGCGGCTGGCGGTGGTGGGCGGCGCGTCGGGCGGGCGGGTGTCCCTGCTGGAGCTGTCCCCCCCCGGCTGGGCGGCACGCGGGGCGGTGGAGGTGCCCCTCCCCGTGACTGCGCTGGCCTTTGGGGGGCGTGGCAGCCGGACGGTGGCGGTGACCGCCGGCGGGGGGCACCACCTGGTGCGCATCAGCGCGCAGGGGCAGCTGGCCGTTGCGGCGCGGCTGCCCGTGGAGCCCCCTCGGTCCGACGCCCCGGGCACGGGGGGGGGCGCCGCCGGGATGGCCGCCGCCCGCGCGGCGGGCTCTCGCCGCCACCACCACCACCACGGCGGTGGCGGTGGCGGCGGAGGCGGCGGCGGTGGTGGTGGTGGTGGCGGCGGGGGGGGAGGAGGCACGGGGGCCGCCGCCGGCGACCGCCACACGTCTGCGCTCGACGTGCGGGCGTCGGCCGCGTCGCTCGGCCGCGCGTCGTCTGCGTCGCGAGTGTTTGGCGCCCTGTCCATGGTGTCGGGCCTGTTTGGGGCGGGCCGGTCGCCGCCGCCGCAGCCGCCGCCGCGGCGGGTGGCCCCCCCCGGGGGGGGGGCGCGGGCGGTGGCCCTCCCCGAGGACCGGTGGCTGCTGCTGCCGCCGCCGGCGGGTGGGGGCGCCGCCGCCGCGGGCGCCGCCGCCAGCCGCGGCTCCCGCGCCAGCACCAGCACCGCGTCGGTGGCAGATGCGGGGGGGGGGGAGGCCCCCGACGCGGTGGGGCCGTCGCGGGTGGTCACGTCGTTTGGGGCGGGCGTGGCGGCCGAGAGCTACGACGTTGCCGCCGTCGCGGCGACCGCCGCCGCCGCTGCCGACGCTGCAGCGACCCTCGGGGGGGGGGGGGGGGGGGGGGCGGCGGCCGTGGCGGCGGCGGCGGCAGCAGCAGCGGCGGCGGCGGCGGCCCGTCCCTGGCCCGCCGGTCTGTGTCGGTGGCCGGCGGGCTGACCGACCTGGCCACCCTCCCGGCGGGGCCGCTGTCGGCCGTGGCAGGGGGGGGCGGGGGGGCTGCCGCCGCCGCCGCCACCACCATCTCGTCGGCGGCGGCTGCCAAGGGGGGCGGCGGTGGGGGGGGGGGACGCGGCGGGCCCCCCGCCCCCGACGAAGGGATTGGGGAGTTTTCCGACGGCGGCGGCGGGCGGCGGGTGGTGCCGGTGCCCCCCGCCGCAGCGGCCGCGGCGGGCTCCCTGCTGCTGGTGCTGGGCAGGCGGCTGGCCGCCGCCCCCGTCGACGATGGAGGGGGGGGGGGTGGGGGGGGGCCCGCCGCCGACGCGGCGGCCGGCGTCGGGAATGCGGCGGCCGGCGGTGCCGACGGCAGTGGCGGCAGTGGTGGCCCGTCCGTGGTCTATGTCTTTCCGTCTGTCGTTGGCCGCGGCGTCGCGCTGCAGGCGCTCCCCGTGGCCGCCCCCACCCCGCCACCCAACGGTGGCGGGTCGGCCGCGGCGGCTGCGGCGGCGGGGTACTGCCTGGCAGCGGTGCCACGCCTGTCGGCGGGGGGGTGCCTGGTGGGGAGTGACGGGGAGGACGACGCGGACGCGGACGCGGACGACAACGCACCTGGCGCGGCGGCTGTGGGTACTTGGAACGCTGGGGGGGGTGGCTGTGGGGGAGGCGGCAGCCGCAGCGGCGGTGGGAAGGAGGGGGCTCCTGTGACGCCCACCGGCCGCCCCGTCGGCGGAGCGGGCTGGGGCTCCCCGCCGTCCCCGCGCGCCGACGACAGCGCTGACGAGCTGGTGGCCCTCGCCCGCTTTGCCACCCCCGGCGGGGGCGCCGCCGCGACGTCACACCGCCCCCGGGGCACGTCTAGCAGCGGCGGCGGCAGCGGCGGCAGTGGCGGCGGCGGCGCCACGAGCGGGAGTCTCGTCGACCGCCGCGGCCGGCGCCCGCAGCGGCAGTGGGGTGGCGCGCGGTCCCCCCCGCCCCCCCCCGGCGCCCCCCCCCTGGCCGTCGTGGCCCTGCACGGCCGGCTGGGCATCCTGTGCCGGGGCACGCCCCTCGCCTCCGCCGTGGCGGCAGCAGAGGCGGCGGGCGACGCGCCGCTGGCGCTCGCCCTCGCCCCGCGCTCCGCCACCGCCACCCGCTCCCGCCTGCACGCGGGCGCGGCGGTGGCCGCCCTGCGGGCGGGCCGCCACGGTGCGGCGGTGGAGCACCTGCTGGCGGTGGTGGCGCTGGGTGCCGACGCGGCCGCCCACCGCCGTCGGCGGGCGCGCCGCCGGGCGCGCCGGACGGCCGCGGCCGCGGCGGGGGGCGCCGTAGGGGGGTACCCAACCGGCAGTGACAGCGACGGTGGGGGTGGCGGTGGCGGTGGGGGTGGCGCATCGTCGTCAGCGGTGGTGGCGGCGGGGCGCCCCCCCCGGAACGAGGACAAGGCGACGCTCCAGCGGCTGGGCTGGGTGCTCGACGTGCGGGACGCCCACGCGGCGGCCACCTGGGCGGCGACCGTCGGCGTCGCCGCGCTGTGGGCCGACGCCGCCTACCGTCTCCGCCGCGGCTGTGCGGTCGGCGACGCGGCCGTTGACGGGCGGCTGCTGCACGCGCTGGCGGTCGCCGACGGCGGCGGCGGGCGCGTCGTGGACCTCCTCGACACCCGCCGGGGGCGCCGCCACGCCGTCTCCCGCGCCGACGCCGAGGCCGTGCTTCTGCCGGCTGGGCTGGACGGGGGGGGCGCCGCCGCCGCCGCCGCCCCTGCAGGGGCGGCCGATGCCGGCGGCGGCGGGCGCGGCAGCGGCGGAGACGGGGGGGGCGGCGGCGTGGCGGTGACCCGCTACGGCGGCGTGGCCTACCCGCTGGCGCTGCCCCCGGCGGAGCGGCGGCGGTGCCTCGTTGCGTTTTACCGCAGCGTCGGCGAGCACGACTGCGCGCTGCGGATGCTGCAGGCGGCGGTGGTGGCGCCCGCCGCGGTGGCTATGGCGCCCGCCGGCCGCCGCGGCGGCGGCGGTGGCGGCGGCGGCGGCGGTCGCGAGCGGGGGCGCTCTGGGGCGGGGGGCGGCAGCGGCGCCGCCGTCGCCGCCGCCGACCGTGGCCCCGCCGTGGCGGCGGTCGCCGACTACCTCCGCTCCGCCCTCTTGCCTCTGCTGCTACGGGGCGGGGACGGTGCCGCCGCGGGGGACGCCGACGCCGACGCCGACGGCGGGGCGCTCCCCCCCCCCGCCGACGGCACCCCCCCCGCTGCCGTGTACCTGCGCCACGTTCGGTGGCTGGTGGCTGCCGACGGCCGGCCGGCGTTTGCGGCGCCCGCCGCGGGGGCCGACGACAGCGTCGGCGGCCGCGCCGCGCTGGCCGCCCTCGTGGCCGCCCGCGGGGCGGGGGGGGTGCGCCTGTCGGCGCTGACCGACGTGGCCGCCGCGGGGGGCGGCCGCCTCGTCGTGGCGCTGCTGCTGGCCGTCCTCGCCGCGGGCGACGCGGACGACGCGGCGGCCGCCGCCGCTGCTGCCACCGCGGCGGCGGCGGCAGCGGCGGCGGCGACGACCGCAGAGGACGGTGGGGGGGGGTCGTCCCCGTCCCGTTCCGGGGGTGGAAGGGCCGGCAGGGGGGGCGCCGCGTCGGCGGCGTCGCCCTTCCTGGCCCTATCCCCGGCGTCACGGCTGGGGGCGGCCGACGCGGCCGCCCGCCGCGGGGTGTTGCGGCTGCTGCTGGGGCCCGCCGCGGTGGCGGGGGGTGGCGGGGGTGGGGGTGGCGGCGGCGACGCCACTGCCGGCTGGCCGTGGTGGGCCCGCCTGGGGAACGCAGAGGGCGCCGCGGCCGCCGCCGCCGCCGCAGCCGATGCGGCCGACGCGGCCGGCCGGCGGTCGTCGAGTGATGGCAGCGGCAGCGGCAGCGACGGCGGCGGCGGCGGCGGCAGCGGCGGCGGCGGCAGCCGTCGTCGTCGCCGCCGCCGCCGCCGCCCCACGGCGGCCGCCGCTGCTGCGGCCCACCCCCGCCGTCCCACCGCCGCCGCTGTGGCGGCGGCGGTCGTGCGGTGCGAGGCGCTCGACGCGGCCACCCGCGCGCTGGGGGGTCACCTCACCCCCCCCGCCCCCCCCCCCGCCGGTGCGCGTGCCGCCGGCGGCGGCGGTGGCGGCAGCGGCGGCGGTGGTGGTGGTGGTGGTGGCGGTGGTGGTGGCGGTGGTTGGGGTGGCGGCACGCCAGCGTCCCCCGCCGGCATGTCCGCCCCGGCGGGGGCCGCTACCGGCGGCGGCGGCGGGGGGGTGGTCCCCCCCGCCGACGCGCGGCGGCTCCTCCGATCGGCGGTGCTGCGGCGGGCGACGGCGGCGGGGGCGCCCGCCGCGGCGGCGGGGGCGGTGCTCGGGGCGCTGCCGGCGGGGGGGGCGGCGGCGGTGGAGCGGGCGGCGCTGCTGGCCACGACGGGGGGGGGGCGGGCGGGCGCGGCGGTGGCGGCGCTCCTTGCCGCCCCAGACGGTACCACGGTGGGGGCGGAAGACGGCGACGGCGACGGCGACGGCGACGGCGGCGACGGCGACGGCGGCGGCGGCGGCGGTGGGGACGGCGGCGGGGATGGCGGGAAGGGCGGCGGCGGCGGCGGCGGTCCCTACCGGCGTGGCCGCCCCCTCCCGGCCGTGGCCTTGTCCCTCGCGGCGGCGATGCGGGCGGGCGCCGACCGGCGGGCGGCCGAGGCGGCGCTCCTCGAGGCGCTCGTCGCGCAGCCCGACCGGTGGGACGGGGCGGACCCCCTCTTTGACAGTGACAATGACCATGACGAGGAGGGCGGCGGGGGAGCGGGGGACGACGCCCACGAGGTGGTGGCCGCCGGTCGCGACGGCGGCGGTGGTGGTGGTGGTGGTGGTGGTGGTGGTGGTGGCGGCGGCGGCGGCGGCGGCTGGGTGCTCGCCGCCCGCCTCGTTGCGCGCCGCCGCGGGGCGCTGGACGTGGTTGCCGCCCTGCGGGCGGCCGGCGCGGCCGCGCCCCCCCCCCAGCCGGGTGGCGCGGTCGGCACCCCCCCCCCCCCCCCCCCCTCCCTCGCGGCGGCGCGCCCCCTGCTCCTCGCCGCCCTCTCCGCCGCCACCGCCCGCGCGCGCACCGCCGCCGGCCGGCGGGGGCTCCTCCGCTCCGACGCGGCCGCCGCGCGGGACGCGGCCACCCGCCGCCGCCGCGGCGCGGTGGCGGTTGGCCACGAGCGCGCGTGTGGGGGGTGCGGCCGGCGGCTGGGGGGGGGGGCGTTTGTGGCACTCCCGGGGGGGGGGGGGGTGGCGCACCTGCCCTGCTGGCGGGCCGCCGCGGACGCAGCGGGGGAGGAGGAAGGGGGGCGGGGGGGGGGAGGGGGGGGGGGGGGGTAGGGGTGGCGGTGGCGGCGTGACGGCGGCGGTTCGGTTATAGGAGGGGTGGGGGGGGGGGATAGTAAAGGTTGGATGGGGGGGGTGGGTGCGAGCGACCGCTGGTGTGGGGGGGGGCGGGGGGGGGGGGGTGCAAGGCCGTGCGCCTCGGAAGCGTTTTAGGGGGGGGGGGTGGGGCGGGGTGGGGTGGGGGTAGAGCCATCCACAATGTAGGTACCGACATCCAGACGGTAGGTAGGTACAGAGTGGGGGTGCGGCGGCCGTGGGGCCAGCCGGCTGCTGCAGCCGCCCGCCGTCGGTCGGCCGCTCCCCCCGCCGCCGGCGCTGCACACCGCCCCGCCGCAGCAGCGCCGCCGGCGGTGGGCCGCGCGGCCGCCGCGCGCCGCTCCCCTCACCCCCCCGTCGCCTCCCCCCGCCACCCGCCGCCTCCCCGCGGCGGCGGCGGCGGCGGCGGCGGCGGCGGCGGCGGCGGCGGCCTCGTTTCCCTTCCAACCCGCCCGCCGCCGCCGCCGCCGCCGCCGCCGCCGCCGCCGCCGCCGCCTTTTGCCGCCGCCGCCGCCGGCCGGCTGCCGCCGCGCCGCGGGGGCAGAGCCGCGGTGGCCTCCCCTGGCGGGTGGCAGCGGCCGATCCCCGCGCGCCCTCGGGCGGCGGCGATCCAGCCGACGAACCGGCGGTGACGGCGGCGGGGCGCCGCGTGGACGGCCGGCGGCGGCGGCGGCGGCGGCGGCAGCGGCGGCGGCGGCGGCGGCGGCGGCGGCGGCTGCGGCGGCGGTGGCGCGGTGGCTGCGGCGGCGGTGGCGCGGTGGCGGCGGCCCACCTCTGTCGCGTGGCTGGCCCACCCTGGCGGAGGGGCGTTTGCCACGCCGCCACGCCGCGCTCGCGGCGGAGGTGGGGGTGGGGGTGGGGGGTGGCGGCGGAGCCACCGCTCGTAGCGTTTGTCTGGGCGGTCATGGCCGGCGTGCCGCGCCCGCGGGGGGGCCGCCGCCACGGCCGGCGGGCTGGACGGTGCGTGGGAGCGGCCTGTACAGTATGGCGGCGTGGGGGGGGGGGGGGGGGGGTTGGAGGGGACGGGGGCGGTTTGGGGTAGGCGTGTGCGGCACGCCCAGGGCGTGCACTAGAAGAGCCTGCTCGATTTCTGTCCACCAAGGACGACCTCAGACGTTGCTCACAAACTAAGATTACGGTGCGGTCCCCGTATCTAATGACACGTCTATTGCCTGCTCCACTTGAAACGTGAGTGCTTCCCCGAGGGCAGGTCTTGAGGTCGTTCACCACCGTTGACGCGCGGTCGAGTCCATGTCGGCGGTGCCTCCATCTCTCTTACTGGCGGAAGGGACGGAGGACGGCTACAAGGTGCTCGTTGCAACCCGGCATCATCTCGAACTGCGCGCCAAAGCAGGAGTACCTCTCGCGCACCTGCCGGATGGTACGGTCACACGCGTGCTCTTTCTTGCAGCCAGGGCCAGGGCCCCCAACGTTGACAGTCATCTGGCAATTGGGCTTGATGATGTACGAGTTGCCGCAGCCGTCGTAGTACGTCGACCAGTGGTTCTTGGTGATGGTCTTGGGGGGGTCCAGGCACTTGTCCGTGAAGCGGCACCGGTTGCCGACGGCGACGGAATCGTCGGCAAAGTCCAGCAACGTCGCCGACGCGACGGCGGCGGTGGCGGCGGCGACCGCCACCAGGAGCATCACCCGACGGAGAGCCATTCTCCTTGTCGGGGGGGGGAAGAGGTCGGAAGAGAGGAAGAGAGGGGGAGGGGGTGAGGGGGTGAGGGAAAGCTGCTGTGCAGACGGGAGAGCGGTGGAGACGTGGGCAGGTGATGATGGGTTGTAAAGCCATCGAGGAGGACGGGGTGTGGCTGACTTGTGTACAGCCGACAGCCCCGCCTCGCGGCGGGGCTGTGCGGCTGCCCCGTACCAGCTCCAGCCAGCACGGGCGTGCCGCGCACGACCGGGGGCCGTCCCCCGTCAACGCCCCAACTGCAAGCTGCCGTCGGCCTGCTCCTCTCACGGAGGTGACTTGGTCAGGCCAGCCACACCCACCCCCTGGTGCCTGCCGCTGGGCACAGGCAACGGGGCACGTGCACAGCCGACCACGACCCCATCGACAACCCCGCTGCGCTGTACATCCACGTCACTACCCGCCCGCCCCCGCCCATCCCGCGCGCCCGCCAACCCGCCCGCCCACCCGCTCACCCGCCCACCCGCTCGCCCCCCCTCCACTGTGCCCGCCCGTCCGCTGCCGCTCCCTAAGGTCGACCAGACCCACTTGAGCCCACTGCAGTCATCTGGTATTGCAGTCGCGTCCCCTCAGCGGGTGCTTCAATGGCAGCGGTGCGCCGCTGAAAGTCTCCCACTCCTGGTGCGCATCGACACGCGCCAGCGGGCCACCGAGGCGGGCGCGGCTCCAAGGCCGTTGGGGGGGCGCGCGTAGGAGTCCCACATCTCCCGATCCCCGCCACAGACTCGGGTCCGTCGGTCGGTGGCGGCGACTGCTGCCCCCCCTCTCCGTCTTGCTCCCCCCCCCTCCGCCTCCCTCGCCTCCCCCACCGCACCCAGTCTGTTCTTCCACCAAAGGGTGAACGGACCCCATGACAGACGATCCACACGCCTCCATCCACCACACCCCGCTGGCCACCTCGGCCATCGCCTCTTGTTTGGCTATGGGCAGCGGGGGGGACACGGCTGTGGAATGTGGGTGACGACCATGCCCTCACACCGCCCACTCGGCCCTCGTGGCTGGTGGGTCGGACCCACGACCGTTCACGCCAAAGACGTGGGCGGTAAAAAAAGGTGGGCTGCGGCCGGTCACACGCCGCACCGTCGGCGTGAGGGGTCGGCCCAGCGCCGGGGTGATGGGCGGCCCAACGTCGACGTAAAGGGTCGGCCCAGCGTCGACGTGAAGGGTCGGCCCAGCGTCGACGTGAAGGGTCGGCCCAGCGTCGCCCAGCGTCGCGGTGGGAACGGTCGGCCCAACGTCGGCGCGATGGGTCGGCCGAGGGAACGAGATCAGCGGGGGAATCAGCGACTCGGGGATGGTGTCAAGCGCCACGAAAGTCGACGTGTGAATACTCATTTTCACTGAAACTGAAAGCGCGTTCGCGCAGACTCCCTGGACTTCTTGTCAATCCAGGCCTCACTTATGGAGGCTACTTGTGGTGTGTACAGTACATGCCCGTGGCTTTTCTTATATCAGTCCTGCTTGACGCCGTGACACACTTCCACACTCCACACACACCCGTGCTGTGCAGCATCGAGCGGCCAACGCCCGCACCTGCGCACCTCTCGTTCATGCCCGCCCCCACGTCGACACCCCCTCATTCTCCCTCTAACGGTCGTCCCTATCCATGCCACAGGCGGCGGCCACGCGGCGGCAACGCACCGGCGGCGCAACCCAGACAGAGCCGGCCTCGGTGGCCGTCGCCGTCAGGAGAATGGTTGTTATGATGTTGAGCTTTTGACAATGTCTTCTTTTTCTTCGTGACGTACGAGCAGAAAAATCACGTTGCGACACACTGGAAGAAAGCCTTTGCGACGCTCGTATTTATGAGGGGCAGTTTTGGACACGGTCGAGTTTTGTGGCCGTGAGTCTGTTGCAATACGTGGCGCGATCTGATTGGCCCCTGAGCTTCACGTGTCGGCGCCAGCCACTGCCACAAACTCGATGTGCCGCCACATGCCATCGGCCCAAGCCATGTGGCGCCGCACTTTGTGGCACTCTTGTCAAAAGAGTTAAGCACCACTCTGTAGTACTTTCTGGGAACTCCTCGAGCGCGCGACCCTCCCGGTTGGAACCTGGATCAACCACGCTTTCGCAGCCTGAGCGGGAGTGTCGCGTCGGAGGACGCAGAACCAGTAGACGCTACGGCGGACGCTGCGGCAGCACGGGCGGGCGCTGCGGCAGCGGCGGTCTTGGCGGGCGCTGGAGACATTCCGGCACCGTACGACTGGCCGAAAGGCCAGTGAGACAAAGCTGCAGTTTCAACTGCGGCCTGGCTGCGGAGCCATCTGCAACCACTGCCAGAAGGAGGGCGCGCCATCGGCGGCCTCTGCCGGCGATCCCCCGACGGCGCCCCCACGACCACCACTCACCTGGTGCCGCCGGGCGATGGCCGCCAGGGCGGCCAGTGCAGTGCAATGAGCGACAGTTGTTCTGCGCGCAGCAGCGGCAGCGGTGGGTACTCCGCAGCTTCGCACTCCAGCGAAAGAGTCCTCACTTATCAGGAATTCGTGTCCTTACTGCCGATAAGTGCTGTATGATTAATACGACGGTGGGTTCCGGGGTTTGATTAATCTATGTTTTAATCTGTGATTTAATTAGAAATTAAAATGCATTCGTTAAACTCGTGACAAGCATGGTTCGCACTGGTCCAATGCGGTCGGTTTTCGTTGCTTTTCGGTTCACGGGTTTGACGGCGCAGCGCTGCGCCCCCGTGCGCCCCACCCCCCCTTTACTCCACAAACACGACCTCCCCTGCCCCCTCCCCTGCTCCCCCACCGCCTGTTCACATGCCAGCACCTGTGCGACGCGGTCCAGCGCGCCAACCCTTCCTTTTCTGGCGGAATGAGGTGCGGCCCGGACGGTTCAGCATCACTCGGGGCGGGCGCAAGCGAGTGATGAGGGTAGGTGGGTGCGGGCGGGCGGTCGCAACCGTTTTGTCTTTTGCCCCCCATTTTTTGAGGGGTTGGCAGGGAGGGTGGGGGGCGGGAGATTGGGCCGGAGGACCAACTGTGCGACGAGAGCAGGGGGGGTGGGGCGGGGTCAAAGCACTTAACAGAAACGCGTTAACGAAGGGTTTGAACTATTTTGGCGCCGCTAGAGCGTCAGAAGGGAAATGAAATCGCGTCGCGATCGCCACACGGGTGTGTTCTGCTCTCGTGGACCCATATTTTCTTCGATTGATAAGTAGCATACATACGCCCCCACTGGAGTGTGCACCATGGCGCCTGCAGAACGAAGCTCATGCCTGCAGAATCCGCAGGCCACGCTGCCCTTTTCCAATTTGGAATGTCGCTTCAAAGGCCCTGAGGGAGGGTACTTCTTTCAATCTTATTGGTTGTTCTGTCGGCAGCTTTGGGGGGGTCTTTTCTTGCCGTGCCGAGCGTCGAATGCGGGCTGGAAACGCGTCGATTCCAGCCCACAAACTCATGTGGCTATTTCTCGTCGCAGAAATGACGGTGCTCCTTTGCGCGCCCCCCCCCCCGCCAGAGCATTGCCCCCTAACGCCAGCGAGGCGAGTCCCCTCTGCGCTCGTCGCGCTGCCCTCCTCCTCCGGCCGCGCAGCGCCGTTCCCTGCCCGACCCGCCCTCCCCCGGCGCTGCCCGCTACTCCTCCCCCCCCTCGTGGTGAACGACGAGAGATGCCCCTCCCGGTCAGTGCTGCGCGTTGCCCCCCCACCCCCCCGACCTGAGCGCTGCCCCTCTCACCTTCACCCTCCCTCCACCGCTCTGCTTGCTGGCGCCTGCCGTCGCCACCTTTATCCCCCCCCCCCCCCCCCCCCCCCCCGCGCTGCGCGTTGCCGGCTACCGCCGCTTCCGGTTGTCGCCGTCGCCGGCTGCCGCCGCCGGGGGCTGCTGCTGTCGCCGCCGCCACCGCCGGGCCCGCCAGCTGCCGCCGCCCCGGGCTGCCGCCGCCGCCAGCTGCCGCCGCCGCCAGCTGCCGCCGCCGCCAGCTGCCGCCGCCGCCAGCTGCCGCCGCTGCCAGCTGCCGCCGCCGCCAGCTGCCGTCGCCGCCAGCTGCCGCCGCCGCCAGCTGCCGCCGCCGCCAGCTGTCGCCGCCGCCAGCAGCCATCGCGCTCGTGGTTACCTTTCTCCTCTTTTCCAGTTCTTTATGCTGATGGTGGCCCTCTCGGCAGTTCCTGCGTTTGCGGCGCCCTTTACCTTGACCTTCGTCGCGAGCGCGCCGTCGACACCGCTGATGCGTGCGCTGTCTTCATTCCGGGGTCGCGCAGGCGGCATCCAGCGGTACCAGCTTAGGTTGCCCTTTCCGATATCTTGTCGTGCACGTGCCGATGCCGAGAGCACCAGCAAGGATTCCTCAGTAGATGTGCCCCTCGTAGCTGCGGAAGAGATGCGGCTCGCGGAAAAGGTGGCAGGGCTGGATTCCTCAAGGAGGCTCATTGTCGCAGAGAAGGTGAAGGTGGAGTCGATTTCTCGTGACCTGGAATCCGTTGCGGCTCAGCAACAGGACGAGACCCTCTCTGGCGACAAGCGTGCGCGCCTCGAAAAGAAGGAAGATAACCTGCTCAAGTGGCAGAGTATGATCTTGAACGTGTTGGAAGGTCTCTACAACGATGCATCGAAGCTCAAGCAGGAGATTGAGGAGCTCGATCGGGTATGCTGGCTTGTTCTGTCTCTTTGTCCGTTTCTTTTGTTCTTTACCTGCTTACCTGACCACCTCGCTGTACACTCTTCTCTAGGCAACCGTTCTGATGCTCATTCGTTTTGCTTTGCGTTACAACACTTGTGTTCGAAGAGATTGGCTTTTATCATGTCTACACCTCATGGCTCTTCGCACTGTTGACCTTTCTTGCTCCATGTAGGATTTGACGGCGATGCGTGCTACACCTTTAGCAGCGGCGCTGAGCCGGCTGGGCATTGCGCGGTCGCCATCTGCCTCCCGCGTGGCTGTGTCGGACAAGATTTTCGAGCCCACACCTGCCGAAGGCTTTTTCGGGAAGCCGGACGTTGCGCAGGAGTGTGAGCAACTCTGGGCAGACATCAAGACGTACGTGTTGGATCACCATCATCAGGACGGGCATACCGACGACGCCAAGCTATCCAAGGAGGAGCAGGCGGCGCGGCGGTTCTTGCTCTTTATCTTGGGCTCCCCCGGACGGGGCAAGACCCTTCTCCTGCGAGAGGCGCTGCGGTTCTACTGGAGCAAGTGCTCCCAGAAGACCGGAGATGAGCGGCTTATGGAGTTGTCACCATTCATTGTGAGCTTCAACGGGCTCCTGACCATCAACCCCGTCGATGCCCGTCTTGTGAAGATTACTGGCGAGGCAAGCATTTTGCTCTTCACGCAGCTGGTCTTCTGTGCGCAGGCGGAGCTCGGCGATCAACCGTCCCAGAGCTTTGTGTCGTTTCTAATCGAGGTGTGTGGCAGTATTGACCCCCAGGTAGGGGGGCAACACGTGCCATGCAAGGCGCGGCAGGCCACTAGCCTGACCCGCTCCTCCCCCTGCATTTGGGTCCATATTCCCTAAGTTTGGGATAGTTAGCTTTGTAGTAAATCCAACTTGGATTTGAGGGTTTTCTGCATTTATCGTCTTGAACTTTCGTGTGGCCCGGTGGGCAGGTGCTGGGGTGGGAGATTCTGAGTGGCGAGATTCTGAGGGGACCCTGGGGGGATAAGGGGAGGGACAGCGGGGCTTGGACCTGCTTCCCCGTCCCGACCAAGAAACTGTTGGACCACACACCATCTTCTTGTTTGTCAGTGGGGGGTTTGCCCCACAACAGGGATAGAGTGTGTACGACTTGCACTTCTTCCGGTTCCCCCGACATGGGAGGCAGCCCTTGTACACCGCCCCAACTTGGGTGCCGCGTGTGCGAGAGGTTTTTGCCACATTTGGTGGAGCAGCAGGGGACAGAGGTAAACTTTACCTCCGGATGCACCCGGGTGTAGGGGGCCCTCTGTCTCAGAGGAGCGGTGGACTTGGACCGTGTCATACGGATCGTTAGCCAACATGGCTAGTTCGGACCCCCCGTCGTCCGGGGAGTACACGGGTGACGCACGTACTTCAGTGCCTTCGAATACTGGTGAGACACAGGTAGGTTTACCTGGGGTCGCAGAGGGACTAGAGGTCCCCCAAGCCAGCAGGACTGGAAGTGCGGGCGGGCAACAGGCCACCCCGACTCAGTCGGGAGTTCACTCGGGTGACACTTCTGATGTGGGTGGGCCGAAGTCTGGCCACCGTGTGGTACACTCAACGGGAACGTCCCAAGGGGTGAAGACTGTCCCCGCGGGCTCCACTCGGGTTGGAGCCAACTTTGGCTTGGAGCCGTCGCCAACTAGGCTTTCGGAGGACGGCGGACCTCCGTTGGTCGGCGATGGGCTCGCGCCCATGCCCCCGGTTGAGACCCCTGAGGAACGTGGTTACCCCTCAGATGGACTCCTGGAGGCGGACCGAGACTCAACTGGAGTCGACAATCCACCCCTCGCGGAAACTGTTTGTCGGGAGGCGACCAATGTGTTGCGGCAGACTTTGCCGGACCTGGTGGTCACGATGACGAATACTATTCTGAATCAGATTGTGGCGAGTTTGCCAGATGGCCTTAAATGTCCAGACCGGATTGGGGCTTTCGAGCCCGCAGGCGCAGGGGGAATCCCTCCGCACGCCTATCTCGGGCCGCCCCGAACAGGGGGCGACCCCTGTGACTCCCAACGAGGGAGCCACACCATTCTCGGTGGGGCGTACGCCCTTCACGGGGGAGTTCCCCTCGGAAACGCCGGCGGCTACACCAAGCTCGCCGCGACAGACGACAGGCACTGTGGGTCAACTTACCCCAGTGCCACAGCGGCTTTTCCCTCAACGTGAGGTGCCGCCCAAGATCCAGCTAGCCAACCCGGTCTACCAGAGGATCTTTGAGTGCGAGACCTACGCCCTCCACAACACGTCGGTGGCGTATGGTCCTGTCCAGGCCCGAGCCATGGGCCGTGTCAAAAAGAATGCACTTCACTCTTTCGGGCACAAAGCGGAGTGGGATGGAACTCCCCCCCTCCGTGTCTTTGAGTTTCTACGTCGTTTCACAAAAGCCTGTGACGACAATGCCATAAGTGAAGGCATGGCTTTCTATATGCTACAGGAGTTTACGAACGGCGACCTGCGGACAGAACTTATGTCCGTCATGCCCAGTTCCTCGAGTGGAGGCGCTGGTGAGGTGACGTCCTATTTGGAGCTCGTCAACTGGTTGTTGAGAGCCATGATGGATGAAGCAGCGTTGGCTTCTCAAGTTGAGGAGTTTACCCAAGCTCACCAGGAAGAGGCTGAGGACGAGTTGTCCTTTGCGGAGCGAGTTCGTAAGCTCAACAGTCTTTGTGGGTTTCTTCATCCACAAGCTGTGGTGAAGAGTCGGTTCGTGGAGGGACTCCATGGGTCAGTCCGGATGGAGACCCGGGAGCATATCACTGCCCGGGCCACCCTGGCCGAGTTGGCTAGGTTCGCCCACCGCAGAGGTGAAGCCTACCGCAAGTTGCGGGAGGAACAACGCCAGGAGCGTCAGGCCGAGTTGGCCCAGGAACGTGTGGCAAAAACCTCTCGCACACGCGGCACCCAAGTTGGGGCGGTGTACAAGGGCTGCCTCCCATGTCGGGGGAACCGGAAGAAGTGCAAGTCGTACACACTCTGTCCCTGTTGTGGGGCAAACCCCCCACTGACAAACAAGAAGATGGTGTGTGGTCCAACAGTTTCTTGGTCGGGACGGGGAAGCAGGTCCAAGCCCCGCTGTCCCTCCCCTTATCCCCCCAGGGTCCCCTCAGAATCTCGCCACTCAGAATCTCCCACCCCAGCACCTGCCCACCGGGCCACACGAAAGTTCAAGACGATAAATGCAGAAAACCCTCAAATCCAAGTTGGATTTACTACTAAGCTAACTATCCCGAACTTAGGGAATATGGACCCAAATGCAGGGGGAGGAACGGATCAGGCTAGTGGCCTGCCGCCCCTTGCATGGCACATGTTGCCCCCCTACCTGGGGGTCAATACTGCCACACTCCCCTCTCCTCATTTCCGACCGACCCGGTCGGCCCTGTGAGGGGGTGCGTAAACGCACGTCTCGGCATTGGGGGCGCGACTTGCTGTCCCCCCCCCGAGTACGTAACGCGGATGTGGAGGCGGTCACGTTGACCGCCCCTCTCCTCCAGCTTGCCCACTCGGCAGCTTGCTCTCCTCGGCTCTCACTTGCCCACCACCACCACATCCCCTTCACCTTCCCCTGGGCCGCCCCACGCTGGGGAGGCCACCCGTATACCCTCGATCCTAGCCCCCCTCAACTCGAGGCGGTTCTCGTGCCGCTGTAGCCAGGGCGTCTCTCCCCAACTTGGGGAGAGCCATGGCGACCCCGGGGGTGGAGACGGACTCTCTTGACGAACGCATGGAGGACACCTCCTACGGTGCAGCGCCCGTCGGGACTTCCGGCGGGGGCTCCGCGGTTACTCCGGGGGATGGGACTCCCGCGTCACCCGGCTTTGGGTTGACGGCGGGATCTCCCCCGGAGGCGGGACACGTTGTCCCGCGTGAGGCCTTGGGGCGGTGGTTCTACCCCGCTTGGCCTCTGTATGAGGAGGAGTTGACTGTTCTTCGCTGTGGCCGACTTGGCGCAGCGATGGGTCGGGTGTGGGACCGCCTACGGGAGAAGTATCCCCGTAGGTTCGGGTTCCCTGCCGGCTTCAGGACGGACCAGTTTGCCTTCCTGGACGATGAGGGGGTCGAAGACGTACAGCAGGCCAAGGCCATGGTGGACCGCGGGGGAACTATCCCGGGTCCCGGCGACTTGCCGACCTTTACTTGGGATGCGGTGGCAACTCGCCCCCCGTACCTTCACGAGGCCGATCCGCATACTCATCACTTTGATGTGCGGATGGAGAAGGACTTCCGGCGAGGTCCCTACTTGATGACCTCGGCTCAACTTGAGTTTCCGCAGCAGTCCGCTGCCAGTAAGGAGCAGTACTACCCGAAGAAGCCCGAGTGGTGGCCTCAAGTTGAGGTCCCCTACGGGTTCCCTGCGTTGCTACCACGGTTGCTCGACCACTTCGGCTCCGTCATGTTGACGGCTAGCCCAGATCACCTGGTGTGGGCTATGTTGGCCACCCAGTGGCTCCTCGAGGTCATGTCGACCTGGGTGTCGTGTGTCCAGCGGCGGGGGATGCTCTGGCATCTTCCCCTCCGGCTTATCCAAGGTTTGGAACAGCTCACCCCTCAGCTAGTTGCTGAGGGGCGCTCATCAGGACAACTCACTCTACTTGAGGAGATGCTCCGCCTGCACAAGTTTATCGAGTGGGAGAGCATTGAGCACAAGTTGCGCCGCCCCACTCCTGGGCCCAAGGACGATGGCGCACTTCGCCAGTTCGTATGGGTCGCTCGTGAACTTCACGACGGCCGTGTGGTACTACGAGAGGGGTTGGGCATTGGGGACTACCCGTATGCCCCGGGGGTGGATCGCCACACTGCGCCACCCCCGGACAAGGCCACAGTGATGGCCGTGCCCTCTCACTATGACCATATGACTCAACCCACTGCGGGGGCCCCGAGTAGGGGTCGCAGTTACACCCGGGCACCGCCACCTCGGCGTGCCCCTCCGCTTCCTCCTGTCCCCTACCAGCCGCACGGGGACATCCCGATAAGCGTGGCCGTTGAGTCGGCCACCCCGGTGTCCCCCAACTTGGGGGCCACTCTTCTGACGGTTTACCCCAAGTTGGTGTTACCGGCCACGCCTCTGACCTCAGAGATGATGATCACCACGTTGGTGCGCACCATTTCCTGGTTGGCCGCGTCGACCGCAACCCTTCAAGTCACCGAGACTCCTCAACTTGAGGAGCGCGTTCGTACTGCGGTGGCGACCGCGAGTTGCGAGTCGGTGGCGGAGTTTATGACGGCCGAGTTGGCTCGCATCGGGGCTATTATGCCCCAGCCAGCCCCACTTGGGCGTGGCAAACGTCGTGCGAGCCGGGCATACGCGCCTCCTCGCCGTCGTCGCCGACGCTCGCGGCGCTCTCCCTCCGTATCGGAAGACGAGTTGTCTTACTCCGTCTCCGAGTCCTCCACTCCGTCAGAGTCGGAGTCGATCCGGCGTCTGCGTCGCCAACTTGCGCGCAAGACTAAGCAGAGGGGTAGCCGCGGTCGTCGCCACTTGCGCGACCGTGAGGGGCGCGACTGTTCCGACTTGGAGCCGCCGGCCCCGCCGACTGGTGGGGAGCGTTATCGACGTGGTTCTCGCCGCTCGCCTCCACGCGAGGGCGAGGGCCGTGGGGTTGGAGAGTCTAGCATGCATGCCTAGTTGGCAGCTGCCTTTGTTGTGAGAGTGTGAGGGTTAGGGCTGTAGTTAAAAGCCACTCTGCGTACCACTTCGACTTGAAGCACTCTCTTGGCACTGTTACTCGGCCTTCCCTCACGTTGAGGGGGGGCTGTTAGGGTCTATATCATTCCGGGCACAGTATGCCCCGACCTTCTCAGCGGGAAGGTCCTCCACATACTCCCACGTATCATCCTTGGCTTTGTAGCCGAACGAACGCACCCTCAACATGAGGCGGTTAGTGTCCTCATCCCAGCCGTGGTCGATGAACTTATTGAACACGTACTCCTGCGGGCCATGTTTAGCCGCAGGCAGCGAGGGCAGGCGCCACGCTTCCAACGCACGCGCCCAAGCTGGGTCGCCTGCAGGCGGTGGTGCAACTTTGACCACGTCCTGTCCGTTCACTGTGCGGACCCCATCGTCACTTTCGATGGTGAAGCGCCGCCCATCAGTACGAAGGACCTGGTACGGCCCCTTCGTCTGGAATACCAACTTACCCCCAGTTGGGGTGTGTGAGTGAACCAGTACCCAGTCTCCCTGCTCGGGGACATGCTTAGCATTGCGCACCTTTTTGTCAAAGGTACGCTTGTAGCGCTTTTGTGCTTTGTCCATCTCAGCCCTGACTTTAGGGATGAGTTTTTCAAGCCTAGCAGCGAACCCCGCCTTACTCTCAGTAGGAGTAGGCGTACTGCCACCATCCTCCCTAGTTGGGAGCGGCCGCCGCACGGCAATAGACCGCACGCGACGGGGGGTCACAAAAGCGAGGGGTACTTCCCCGGTACATGAGTGAACCTGCGAATTGTAGGCAGTGGTAAGAATAGAAATGTATTGGTCCCACGTTTTCACGTGCTCACTCACATAGTGGCGCAGCTGCCGAACAATAGTTTTGTTGAAGCGCTCCACCTGCCCATTAGTTTGTGGGTGGTAGGGGGTAGCATAGTTTGCCTTGACCCCCAACATATCCAGCACTCCCTGAAACAGTACGGACGCAAAATTGCGGTCCATTGTCCGATAGTGTACTATCCGGGATGCCATACGCGGCAACCCAGTGATCTAGGAAGGCTGACACGACCGACATGGCCGTGATCTCTGCCAGTGGGATCGCTCGCGTAAGTTTCGTGAAGCGATCGCAGATGACCAGGAGGTACTGGTTGCCCTCCTCGGTCACTTGCAGTGGCCCAAGGATGTCCATTGCCAACGCAGCAAAGGGCTCCTTGGCCGGGAACAGTAGCATAGCCGTAGTAGGCCGCCGTTCCATCAGACGGTTCTGGGCACAACTTGTGCAGGCAGCCACCCAACTGTAGATGTCCACCACCATGGACGGCCAGTAGTACCTGGTCCTCAGAGTCTGGTACAGTTTACTAGACCCCAGGTGTCCACCTGTGGGAGGGTTATGCTCCCTCTCAAGAATACTGTCCTTGAGGGATGCGGGGACGACAAGTTGTTCGGTCCCCTGGAATACCCCCCTCCTCAAGAGGAGGCCATCGTCTCCGATAAGGAATCGCGTCCCCGCCACCGTATCCAGCGTATCCCTCTGCGACTTGCAGAAGGGGTCCTCGGCCTGGGCCTTCACCACCTCGTCCAGGGACAGGGGCAAGTACCTGTTGTTCCCTGGCGCCTCGGGGTCCAACGCCTGACCCGAGCGCGTGACTACCCCCACGATGGGGATGTCCTCATCGACTGGGTTAGTGTCCAGCCCCTCGGTAGGTACCCGAGAAAGGCCGTCGGCAAGGGCATGTTGCCTGCCAGGTCGATACTCAATATCAAAGTTGAAGGGTGCCAGTCGCACCCTCCACCGGTTGAGACGAGTGTTCGTGCAATCCGTCTTGAAGATGAACTGCAACGCGCGGTGGTCACAGCGGATGAGGAACTTCTCACCCTCTAGGTAGTGACGAAGTGACGTCACCGCCCACACCACTGCGAGTCCTTCCAGCTCGGTGACTCAGTAGTTCTTCTCCGCCGAGTTCAGCCCCTTGCTGAAGTATCCCACCGGCAAGTACTCCTTGTCCGGCTGCTGCTGAAGCAGCACACAACCACGTTGGTCGTAGCTAGCGTCCACATCCAGGATGTAGTGGCCTCCCAACCCGGGAATAACCAAGACGGGGGGCTTCAGCAGAAGGTCTCGAAGAGTCTCAAAGGATTCCTGCTCCACCCGACTTGGGGGAGGCAGGTGCTTCGGTAGCGTTGAGCTAACTAGCTCATTCAATGGCTTCGCCACCTTGGCGAAGCCCTTGGTGAAACTTCGGTACACGTTACACATCTCGAGGAAGCTCCTCATCTGGGTCTGGGTCCGGGGGTGCTGAGCCTTACGGATGGCCCTCAAGTTCTTCTCGGTGACACTGAGGCGCCCCGGACGGACAACATGTCCCAAGTATTCCACATCTTGAGTGAAGACGTGGCACTTACTCGCCTTCAGTGACACACCGGCGTCAGCAAGTAGCTTGAACACCTGGCCAAGGTGGCCAATGTGTTCCTCCGGACTTCGGGAGAACACAATGATATCGTCTAGGTACACGAGACAGATCTGCCGCCGTACTCCGGCCAGAATCATGTCCATAGCGCGCTGGAAAGTTGCCGGCGCGTTGCACAGTCCAAACGGGAGTCGCTTGCACTGGTAGGTACCACAGTGACAGGTAAAGGTAGTTTTATGCCTGTCTTCCGGGGCAATGGGAATTTGACAGTACCCTGCGTTACAGTCTAGGGTAGAGAACACGTTTGCCTCCCCCAGAGAGTCCAGACAGTCGTCCATCCTAGGTAGGGGATAACTGTCCTTCACCGTGCTCTCGTTGAGCTTACGGTAGTCGATACAGAACCGTGGGGTCCCATCAACTTTGGGGACGATAACCACCGGACTCGCGCACTCGGCGTTACTGGCCTCGATCACATCGAGGGCCTCCATGCGAGCGACTTGCTCCTTAACGAGGGCCCTTGAACGGGGCCCTCCTCTATACGGTTGTTGGCGTATCGGGGGTGCACCGGGCTTCAACTCGATCCGGTGTTGGGTGGCTCTCATGAGTCCCAATGGACCATCCCACAACTTGTGATATTGGTCCAAGAGGCGTTCAACTTGAACCCTTAACCTGGGTGGAACACCCTCCATGTTCACATGGGGCCGAGGAGAGGCGGCCGTCTTGGCTTGATGCTTCTCCTTCCCGAACTTCGGGTCGCTACTCGCGCCCGCGTTGAGGGTGACCGCTACTACTGGTCCCTCATGCTGGTCGATATGGCCGAACTTGGCTCCCGACTTGAAGTACTTGGGCGACGAGCTCAGGTTCATAACCTGGATCCTCCACGGAACCCTGGCTTTGGAGTTCATCGTGCCAAGGGGAACATGCACTTGGTGCTTGCGAGAAAGACGGGGGTGAGGGTGCACCAACCCGTTCCCCGTATAATCAGTTACAACGTCAACGTGCGCCACCGAGTTGGGGGGCAACGTGACTTTACGGGCTAAACGCAGGGTAGCAGTAAACCCTTCTCTCACAGAGCAAACAGGCTTCGACTGTGAGACTGTCACAGGAGCCACAGACTTTCCCTTACCAAGGATGCGGATGGTCTCCCCATTCATCAACTTGACCCAATACTCAGGGCCACAAATCAAAGGCACTTGTGTAACAACATAAGGGGTACCCAGAAGCAGGGGTACCGATATATTCTCAACTACTCCATAGGTCACGTCGACCTCATGGGTTCCCAACCTAGTTGGTAGGGTCACGGCACCAACGATGGGAAGTACCCCACCATTGATGTCGATCAGATGGTCAGCTTCAGACCTCCAGCTCTGGAGCTTCATCTCCTTTGGTGATAGCGACTTGCGTATCAAGGAGGCTCCTGACCCGGTATCAAGTACGATACGGGCACAGCAGGCACGGCCGGGGGCTAGTTGCACCCGTCCAGCTACCTGAAAGTTCTCACCCGTCAGCACCACGATGACCCGACGTGGGTTTACGTTCTTGGGGAGTCCTACCCGAGTGGGCGGACTCGCTTAGGTCGCCGCAGTATCCGGCACGGTTGGTTCGTCCTCTTGACCCACTTGGCCGAGGCTGCCGTTGTGAGCTTCGGACGGCCAGCTCGAACGGTCATTCGTTTCCCGCCGACTTGGCGTCCAAATCTGGGGGCAAAGGGGAGACGACGAGTCCGAGGACGACGTGTCCGCCTCCTCCGCCGAGGGTGTGGCGACTGCGACGACCGGTCGAGACCCACCCTCGCGGCGTGAACGTACTTCATTCGTAGCCGACCTCTTACTCGCAATCCTATCAAGTTGTTGGATGCGTTTACTCAACTTGGGGCAATCACATGCCCAGTGTCCATCGGAGTTGCAGTTCCAACACCGATTGTCAGTTCCCGGAGGGGTCTTCCCGACTGGGGAAGACGAAGAGGTACCCTGGGAAGTTCCCACGGCAGCTACCACCCTTTTCTTGCGGATTCGGCGCGCCTCCCTCAGCTCTCTGGCCTGGCGCGCCTCCTCGCGATCCTTGGCCAACTCGGCCTGACGCTCCTGGCGTTGTTCCTCCCGCAACTTGCGGTAGGCCTCACCTCTGCGGTAGGCAAACCTAGCCAACTCGGCCAGGGTCGCCCGAGCAGTGTTATGCTCCCGGGTTTCCATCCGGACTGACCCATGGAGTCCCTCCACAAACCGACTCTTCGCCACAGCTTGTGGATGAAGAAACCCACAAAGACTGTTGAGCTTACAAACTCGCTCCGCAAAGGACAACTCGTCCTCAGCCTCTTCCTGATGGGCTTGCGTAAACTCCTCGACTTGAGAAGCCAACGCTGCTTCATCCAGCATGGCTCTCAACAACCAGTTGACGAGCTCCAAATAGGACGTCACCTCACCAGCGCCTCCACTCGAGGAACTGGGCATGACGGACGTAAGTTCTGTCCGCAGGTCGCCGTTCGTAAACTCCTGTAGCATATAGAAAGCCATGCCTTCACTTATGGCATTGTCGTCACAGGCTTTTGTGAAACATTGTGGGATGGTCCATTGGGACTCATGAGAGCCACCCAACACCGGATCGAGTTGAAGCCCGGTGCACCCCCGATACGCCAACAACCGTATAGAGGAGGGCCCCGTTCAAGGGCCCTCGTTAAGGAGCAAGTCGCTCGCATGGAGGCCCTCGATGTGATCGAGGCCAGTAACGCCGAGTGCGCGAGTCCGGTGGTTATCGTCCCCAAAGTTGATGGGACCCCACGGTTCTGTATCGACTACCGTAAGCTCAACGAGAGCACGGTGAAAGACAGTTATCCCCTACCTAGGATGGACGACTGTCTGGACTCTCTGGGGGAGGCAAACGTGTTCTCTACCCTAGACTGTAACGCAGGGTACTGTCAAATTCCCATTGCCCCGGAAGACAGGCATAAAACTACCTTTACCTGTCACTGTGGTACCTACCAGTGCAAGCGACTCCCGTTTGGACTGTGCAACGCGCCGGCAACTTTCCAGCGCGCTATGGACATGATTCTGGCCGGAGTACGGCGGCAGATCTGTCTCGTGTACCTAGACGATATCATTGTGTTCTCCCGAAGTCCGGAGGAACACATTGGCCACCTTGGCCAGGTGTTCAAGCTACTTGCTGACGCCGGTGTGTCACTGAAGGCGAGTAAGTGCCACGTCTTCACTCAAGATGTGGAATACTTGGGACATGTTGTCCGTCCGGGGCGCCTCAGTGTCACCGAGAAGAACTTGAGGGCCATCCGTAAGGCTCAGCACCCCCGGACCCAGACCCAGATGAGGAGCTTCCTCGAGATGTGTAACGTGTACCGAAGTTTCACCAAGGGCTTCGCCAAGGTGGCGAAGCCATTGAATGAGCTAGTTAGCTCAACGCTACCGAAGCACCTGCCTCCCCCAAGTCGGGTGGAGCAGGAATCCTTTGAGACTCTTCGAGACCTTCTGCTGAAGCCCCCCGTCTTGGTTATTCCCGGGTTGGGAGGCCACTACATCCTGGATGTGGACGCTAGCTACGACCAACGTGGTTGTGTGCTGCTTCAGCAGCAGCCGGACAAGGAGTACTTGCCGGTGGGATACTTCAGCAAGGGGCTGAACTCGGCGGAGAAGAACTACTGAGTCACCGAGCTGGAAGGACTCGCAGTGGTGTGGGCGGTGACGTCACTTCGTCACTACCTAGAGGGTGAGAAGTTCCTCATCCGCTGTGACCACCGCGCGTTGCAGTTCATCTTCAAGACGGATTGCACGAACACTCGTCTCAACCGGTGGAGGGTGCGACTGGCACCCTTCAACTTTGATATTGAGTATCGACCTGGCAGGCAACATGCCCTTGCCGACGGCCTTTCTCGGGTACCTACCGAGGGGCTGGACACTAACCCAGTCGATGAGGACATCCCCATCGTGGGGGTAGTCACGCGCTCGGGTCAGGCGTTGGACCCCGAGGCGCCAGGGAACAACAGGTACTTGCCCCTGTCCCTGGACGAGGTGGTGAAGGCCCAGGCCGAGGACCCCTTCTGCAAGTCGCAGAGGGATACGCTGGATACGGTGGCGGGGACGCGATTCCTTATCGGAGACGATGGCCTCCTCTTGAGGAGGGGGGTATTCCAGGGGACCGAACAACTTGTCGTCCCCGCATCCCTCAAGGACAGTATTCTTGAGAGGGAGCATAACCCTCCCACAGGTGGACACCTGGGGTCTAGTAAACTGTACCAGACTCTGAGGACCAGGTACTACTGGCCGTCCATGGTGGTGGACATCTACAGTTGGGTGGCTGCCTGCACAAGTTGTGCCCAGAACCGTCTGATGGAACGGCGGCCTACTACGGCTATGCTACTGTTCCCGGCCAAGGAGCCCTTTGCTGCGTTGGCAATGGACATCCTTGGGCCACTGCAAGTGACCGAGGAGGGCAACCAGTACCTCCTGGTCATCTGCGATCGCTTCACGAAACTTACGCGAGCGATCCCACTGGCAGAGATCACGGCCATGTCGGTCGTGTCAGCCTTCCTAGATCACTGGGTTGCCGCGTATGGCATCCCGGATAGTACACTATCGGACAATGGACCGCAATTTTGCGTCCGTACTGTTTCAGGGAGTGCTGGATATGTTGGGGGTCAAGGCAAACTATGCTACCCCCTACCACCCACAAACTAATGGGCAGGTGGAGCGCTTCAACAAAACTATTGTTCGGCAGCTGCGCCACTATGTGAGTGAGCACGTGAAAACGTGGGACCAATACATTTCTATTCTTACCACTGCCTACAATTCGCAGGTTCACTCATGTACCGGGGAAGTACCCCTCGCTTTTGTGACCCCCCGTCGCGTGCGGTCTATTGCCGTGCGGCGGCCGCTCCCAACTAGGGAGGATGGTGGCAGTACGCCTACTCCTACTGAGAGTAAGGCGGGGTTCGCTGCTAGGCTTGAAAAACTCATCCCTAAAGTCAGGGCTGAGATGGACAAAGCACAAAAGCGCTACAAGCGTACCTTTGACAAAAAGGTGCGCAATGCTAAGCATGTCCCCGAGCAGGGAGACTGGGTACTGGTTCACTCACACACCCCAACTGGGGGTAAGTTGGTATTCCAGACGAAGGGGCCGTACCAGGTCCTTCGTACTGATGGGCGGCGCTTCACCATCGAAAGTGACGATGGGGTCCGCACAGTGAACGGACAGGACGTGGTCAAAGTTGCACCACCGCCTGCAGGCGACCCAGCATGGGCGCGTGCGTTGGAAGCGTGGCGCCTGCCCTCGCTGCCTGCGGCTAAACATGGCCCGCAGGAGTACGTGTTCAATAAGTTCATCGACCACGGCTGGGATGAGGACACTAACCGCCTCATGTTGAGGGTGCGTTCGTTCGGCTACAAAGCCAAGGATGATACGTGGGAGTATGTGGAGGACCTTCCCGCTGAGAAGGTCGGGGCATACTGTGCCCGGAATGATATAGACCCTAACAGCCCCCCCTCAACGTGAGGGAAGGCCGAGTAACAGTGCCAAGAGAGTGCTTCAAGTCGAAGTGGTACGCAGAGTGGCTTTTAACTACAGCCCTAACCCTCACACTCTCACAACAAAGGCAGCTGCCAACTAGGCATGCATGCTAGACTCTCCAACCCCACGGCCCTCGCCCTCGCGTGGAGGCGAGCGGCGAGAACCACGTCGATAACGCTCCCCACCAGTCGGCGGGGCCGGCGGCTCCAAGTCGGAACAGTCGCGCCCCTCACGGTCGCGCAAGTGGCGACGACCGCGGCTACCCCTCTGCTTAGTCTTGCGCGCAAGTTGGCGACGCAGACGCCGGATCGACTCCGACTCTGACGGAGTGGAGGACTCGGAGACGGAGTAAGACAACTCGTCTTCCGATACGGAGGGAGAGCGCCGCGAGCGTCGGCGACGACGGCGAGGAGGCGCGTATGCCCGGCTCGCACGACGTTTGCCACGCCCAAGTGGGGCTGGCTGGGGCATAATAGCCCCGATGCGAGCCAACTCGGCCGTCATAAACTCCGCCACCGACTCGCAACTCGCGGTCGCCACCGCAGTACGAACGCGCTCCTCAAGTTGAGGAGTCTCGGTGACTTGAAGGGTTGCGGTCGACGCGGCCAACCAGGAAATGGTGCGCACCAACGTGGTGATCATCATCTCTGAGGTCAGAGGCGTGGCCGGTAACACCAACTTGGGGTAAACCGTCAGAAGAGTGGCCCCCAAGTTGGGGGACACCGGGGTGGCCGACTCAACGGCCACGCTTATCGGGATGTCCCCGTGCGGCTGGTAGGGGACAGGAGGAAGCGGAGGGGCACGCCGAGGTGGCGGTGCCCGGGTGTAACTGCGACCCCTACTCGGGGCCCCCGCAGTGGGTTGAGTCATATGGTCATAGTGAGAGGGCACGGCCATCACTGTGGCCTTGTCCGGGGGTGGCGCAGTGTGGCGATCCACCCCCGGGGCATACGGGTAGTCCCCAATGCCCAACCCCTCTCGTAGTACCACACGGCCGTCGTGAAGTTCACGAGCGACCCATACGAACTGGCGAAGTGCGCCATCGTCCTTGGGCCCAGGAGTGGGGCGGCGCAACTTGTGCTCAATGCTCTCCCACTCGATAAACTTGTGCAGGCGGAGCATCTCCTCAAGTAGAGTGAGTTGTCCTGATGAGCGCCCCTCAGCAACTAGCTGAGGGGTGAGCTGTTCCAAACCTTGGATAAGCCGGAGGGGAAGATGCCAGAGCATCCCCCGCCGCTGGACACAGGACACCCAGGTCGACATGACCTCGAGGAGCCACTGGGTGGCCAACATAGCCCACACCAGGTGATCTGGGCTAGCCGTCAACATGACGGAGCCGAAGTGGTCGAGCAACCGTGGTAGCAACGCAGGGAACCCGTAGGGGACCTCAACTTGAGGCCACCACTCGGGCTTCTTCGGGTAGTACTGCTCCTTACTGGCAGCGGACTGCTGCGGAAACTCAAGTTGAGCCGAGGTCATCAAGTAGGGACCTCGCCGGAAGTCCTTCTCCATCCGCACATCAAAGTGATGAGTATGCGGATCGGCCTCGTGAAGGTACGGGGGGCGAGTTGCCACCGCATCCCAAGTAAAGGTCGGCAAGTCGCCGGGACCCGGGATAGTTCCCCCGCGGTCCACCATGGCCTTGGCCTGCTGTACGTCTTCGACCCCCTCATCGTCCAGGAAGGCAAACTGGTCCGTCCTGAAGCCGGCAGGGAACCCGAACCTACGGGGATACTTCTCCCGTAGGCGGTCCCACATCCGACCCATCGCTGCGCCAAGTCGGCCACAGCGAAGAACAGTCAACCCCTCCTCATACAGAGGCCAAGCGGGGTAAAACCACCGTCCCAAGGCCTCACGCGGGACAACGTGTCCCGCCTCCGGGGGAGATCCCGCCGTCAACCCAAAGCCGGGTGACGCGGGAGTCCCATCCCCCGGAGTAACCGCGGAGCCCCCGCCGGAAGTCCCGGCGGGCGCTGCACCGTAGGAGGTGTCCTCCATACGCTCATCGAGAGAGTCCGTCTCCACTCCCGGGGTCGCCATGGCTCTCCCCAAGTTGGGGAGAGACGCTCTGGCTATAGCGGCACGAGACCCGCCTTGAGTTGAGGGGGACTCGGATCGAGGGTATACGGGTGGCCTCCCCAGCGTGGGGCGGCCCCATGGAAGGTGAAGGGGAGGTGGTGGTAATGGAGAAGTGAGAACCGAGGAGAGCAAGCTGCCGAGTGGGCAAGCTGGAGGAGAGGGGCGGTCAACGTGACCGCCTCCACATCCGCGTTACGTACTCAAGGGGGGGACAGCAAGTCGCGCCCCCAATGCCGAGACGTGCGTTTACGCACCCCCTCACAGGGCCGACCGGGTCGGTCGGAAATGAGGAGAGGGGAGTGTGGCAGTATTGACCCCCAGGTAGGGGGGCAACATGTGCCATGCAAGGGGCGGCAGGCCACTAGCCTGATCCGTTCCTCCCCCTGCATTTGGGTCCATATTCCCTAAGTTCGGGATAGTTAGCTTAGTAGTAAATCCAACTTGGATTTGAGGGTTTTCTGCATTTATCGTCTTGAACTTTCGTGTGGCCCGGTGGGCAGGTGCTGGGGTGGGAGATTCTGAGTGGCGAGATTCTGAGGGGACCCTGGGGGGATAAGGGGAGGGACAGCGGGGCTTGGACCTGCTTCCCCGTCCCGACTAAGAAACTGTTGGACCACACACCATCTTCTTGTTTGTCCGTGGGGGGTTTGCCCCACAACAGGGATAGAGTGTGTACGAGTTGCACTTCTTCCGGTTCCCCCGACACGGGAGGCAGCCCTTGTACACCGCCCCAACTTGGGTGTCGCGTGTGCCAGAGGTTTTTGCCACAAGGTGGAGCGCGACCTTGTGGATAAGCGGTCGTCCCCGGGTGTCATCCAGCGTGAAGTTGGCCGTCTGGTCATCAAGGTCTGCGGCGGGCGATCCATGGTCCTGGTTATGGACGAGCTTAACAAGCTGGGACCTGAAGCGGGCGGCTCGGATGTGGGCATGGCGCTGGATGCGGATGCGCGAGAGCTGGTGAGGTCGGAGGCTTGCCGCCTGGCTTCCACTTCCGGGAACAGCTCTGCGGTCTTTACTTCTCTTGACCAGAGAGTTCTGGACAACGAGTGCTCTGCGTCGGGGCGTCCTTGCCACCCTGTTGGGATTCTGCAGACGGCGGACGCGGAGCGCCACGTGCACATGATGCTGCGGGCCTTGTCCACGCAAGAGCAGCCGCAGCCACCATCCCAGGACGTGCCAAAGTTTGCCACCCGGGTGTAATGTGTTAGCTGCACGTACGCCAATTTGAGCGGAGGGCATTGGCGAGCCGCCGAGAGGCTGGCTGAAGAGCTGGCTCGTGCGCCCGCGCCGACTCTGGTACAGCTGTGCTCTGCGGTCCACAAGAAGCTTCCTGCCATGTTGACCTTGCCTGATCCCTCGAGCGGGGAGCTGTACAAGATGGTGGCGATCAAGGACCTCTCATCACCTGAACTGCGCGTGTACGTCGACCATGTCCTTGCTGCGGTGGTACTGCAGGAGACGGTCCGGCGCGACGACGTCATTCCTCCTGGAGCGGCTGATGTGCGGCGCAGTTGTGCATCCCCACGCAAGGAGGGAGTACTGGGGATTGCCAAGAGGCGCTACGTCGAACGCCACAACGCCGTGCTGAACGCGCGGTGGGACCTCTTTGGGAGGCAGGGCTTCATCACGGTTTCTGCAGTTGATTCGTTCGAGCCTGACGTCATCCCGCTCTCCCTTGTGTCGATCCTGAACCATCCGGGGATGCAGGCGTCACCGATGATGCAGGCTGTTGGCAAGCTCGTCGACGTGGCCCTCATGGCGGGCGAGGCGGCGATCGTGGGCACAGACATCGACAAGGGCTTTGTGGATGCGCTAGAAATTGTGGGCGTAGGCGCCGTGGGCACCAGTGATGGCGCGACGGACGAAGCAAAGGGAGTTGACGACAAAGCTGTTGCCTCCACGGACAAGAACCACGAGGACAAGGACGACGAGGGCGCGGGCGCGGGCACCCCGACGGCTTTACGCATGAGCCTCGAGCGGGAGTGGTACGTTTGGGAGCGCTTCGTCGTGCAATGGATATATATGATGTCCGTGGCATGGTCAGTGCGACCAAGTGCCGGGGCACCCGCCACACTGCACAATATGTACAGTGTCAAAGCAACCTGGAGCGGAGAAGGGCCCATCTTGCGACGGGTGCGAGTCAATGCGTCCGTTGCGCAGGACCGGGTCGTCCTCCTGGACAAGCCCCTATTTGGCAACGATCCTGTGACGTTGCAGCGAGTGGTTGAGCGGTACCCCTTGGAGCAGCTCTTCAGGACGGTATTCCTGTTTCCGACCAACTGCAAAGTAGTGGACGCCGTATGCATCCACCAAGCTCTGGATGCCGTGGAAGGTGTTGTCAGGGTGGGTGACGCGATGCCCTTCTTTTGGCACATGAAGCGCAGCAGCATAGACCGCGTGACAAGCACGGGGTGGTCTGAGGCGCGAAAGTGCGTGGAGCGGCTGGACAAGGCCGACTCCATATTGGGGGACAGCTGTAGCATCCCTGGCCCCGACTTGGCGCCGACCCGGGACTGCAACCAGAGGGCACCAGGTGCCAGAACACGCCCGCCGTGTGGCGATGGTTGGCGGCCGTGGCCCGTGCCCGGCACTGGGATGCGGTGGACTACGCTATCCACACGCGAGAGAGGGATTTCTGATGTGTTTTTGCATATTTGTGAGGGACTTGATTTGAGAGAATTTGAGTGTGAGATTAGTGAGTGGGAATAGAATTAGTAGTGATAGTGGCCCCCGACCTGACGAGGTTAGACTCGGGTCGGGGCCACTCGGGGTTATGGGGGGGGCTACCGGGCCAACGTGCCGGGGTTCCCCCAGATGCACGTTAAGAGGGACAGCGAGGCGCCCTCGGCCCGCGCCCTCAGGGAAAAAGACAACTGCGCGTTTGCTTTCCTCTTCCCCGTGTGCACTACCGTGCGTATCTGTTTGCTCTGCGAGCAGGCACGTGAGGCAACAGGCATACCATTCTCGTAGTTCCCCTTTCTGCGTTACCTGTCCCTTTCCCCCGAGGGATATTGACACGTGTCTGAGAGGATCGAGTTTTATACCACATATTTGGTGGAGCAGCAGGGGATTGGAGTGTTTGAGAAGAGACATTTGGGAGCAGCGGTTGCGTTGTTCCTATTCTGTCTTTTTCTGTGGTTTGGGAATTATTTGCACCCGTTCACGGGAACCCCATTCCTGGCTCTCCAACCCCTCTCTTGTGGTCTTGCGATCTTTGGACACGCAGGTAACTGGACTGTGGCTGTCAAGAGACCAACATGGCTACCCTCCCTGGCACGACGGTGCCCGAAGGGGTAGACCCCGCGTCCCTTGACGCATCCCTGGTCACCGCGGGGGACGGTGCCCAACCCGGCGTTCTCCCTACGGGTGAAGCAGACCTGGGCGTGACATCCGGTAGTGGACTGGAGTCTACAGGCGGCCAAGTACCCCCTGCTCCCGTTCCTCCGGCTGTTCCTCCTGTGGGAGCCACCCCGGGTTCAACGGTGTTTGAGTCCGCTCGCAGCAGACGTCTCCCTCCTGTCGGTTCTACTCTTCAACCTCCAGGGATAGCCCCTGGTGTGTTTACTCCTGGACCCACACATGGCAGCTGGGTGTATACACCTCTTCCTGTGGGCACTAGCAGTGCCAGAGGCACCGCTATGACTGGTTCTACGGGTCTTCCTGAGACTTCAACTCCTGGGACCGGCCAAGCTTTTCCTCCCCTTGCGTCCTATGAGGCGGGGAGCTCCAAGACCGGTGACCGGAGCAGCCGTAGGCGTCGGCGTCGTCGCCGCCGCTCTAGCACCAGCGAGACCAGTTCCTCCAGCTCTGAGGAGGGATATGACTGGGATGCATCTCCCGGTCCTACCCGGCGCAGGCTAGTCGAGTTCGACTTCCCTGCCCACCAAGTGGGAGATGCCACCCTGAACAAGGTCACGTATTGGGGTAACTACCGGCTGGAGAACCAAGACCAAGGTTACACCCGGAAGATGGCCAAGAAGATGGCATCCCTGAACCGGCGAATGCAGCCGAGCTTTGGGGGACATCCTAAGTTTTCCGGGAAGAGACCGGCGCTTATCTTTGCCTTCCTGCGCCGGTTTGTCAAGGCATGCAATGACAACGATGTGTCCGAGGGCAAGGCTCTCTATCTCCTGGTTAACTTCATGACCGGAGAAGCGGAACAGCGGTTTGCACAGGTTCTACCAGACTCTGCCGGGCACATTGTTGGACGTACCGTCGCGAGTTATCCGGAGGCGGTCAACTGGCTCCTGTCCAACTACGCAGACGCGGACTCCCTGCGTAAGGCAGTCGGTAGGCTGAACCGGGCAACCATGGAGAGACAAGAGACTCCAGAGGCGTTCGCCCGTCGTGTCCGGGAGATGAGCGATGCTTGTGGCAACGTTTACCCTGAGGACAGGCTCAAGATGATCTTCTCGGAGGGGCTTCCTGAATATCTTCAAGTGGATGCGGAGAACTACAACCAGGAACATCAAGAACATACCTTCCAGCAGTTGATGGCCTACACCCAGGGCAAGCACCGGCAAGCCAAGGCCCTCCAGGCTCCTATGGTATCAACTCCCAAGCCGTTGTCGCGAGTTCGTCCCGGACCCGACAAGTATAAGGGAGGTGATAACCCTGTACCGGTACTCGCAGTTGGCGAGGCCTCACCCATGGAGTCAAGGGACAAGTGCGGCGGCTTCGTTTCTAAGGAGCAACCTTCCCTGGTCGCCCCCAAGCAGATCAGGAACCAGCGATTCCGGTCTTGCTGGCTCTGCCAGAAGGAGGATCATATGTCCTACCAGTGCCCGACCATTCCCAAGGATCTCCAGGAGAAACTCAAGCGTCAAGGACTGGTGTTTGCAAAGGCGGTCAACTGGGCTGACCGGCGGGCACCCTCCAAGATGGACAAGGCACAGGTACATGCCATCCGAGTGGCAACCTTACAGAGCATCACGGAGGCTCTGGCAAGGGAAGCTCCTACGGACTTTGACCTGGAGACCGAAACCTCTAAGGACTCCTCGGACCCGGGAAACGAGTAGGGCAGGCGCTCTCCCCAAGTGTCTTCCCGAATCTCCAACGGCAGGGTACTTCTACCTGTTCTCCCCTTGCGTGCCGGGAGAAAGGACGGCAGTTACCTGCTCAACCGGTAGCCGCCTGGACACCCTGTTTGTTCAAGGGGACCTTGCTCGTCCTGCGTAAGGAAAACCTCAAGATTAATGCTCGTATGCGTGTGGGGGATAGCCTCCCCCAAGCTGTTACGCCGGTGGTCGACACGGGAGCCGGACCAAGCGTCATCACTGAGAACCTGTTACCTCCGGGCTGGCGTCGACATGCCTGGAGAGCGCCTACCAAGACCCGGATTGTAGACGCATCAGGTCAAACCCTACGACCGCTTGGCCGTCTTCCCGTCGCCATCTATGTCAACAATGAACCAATGCTTTTTCCCTTTCTAGTAGTCAAGACCTTATCAGTCCCCCTCATCCTAGGCTGGGACTTCCAGAAGCAGCATGTCAAGAGCATCCTACCCGGAGAAGGAAAGGTGCAGTTCAACCATGGGTTTGTGTCACCAGTGCTGGAGCACCTGGACACCAAGGTTCGTGTGGCCAAGAACCAAAAGGAACGCATCCCACCCTCTACCTTGACCCTCATCAAACCGGTGCTCCTACCTCCTCGCTCGGAGACCAAGGTTCAAGTCACGACCCGGACTGCAGGTCAATGCCTGATCTACGGACGCAAGGAATTTCTGGCGAAACACCGATTATACCTAGCCCACGGACACCACAAGAAGGTGGAGAGGCACACCCCGTTCTCGGTGCTGATCGTCAACGTGAGCCGGAAGCCAATAACCCTCGCCAAGGGCACTCGAGTTGGTACAGCAGAGCCTTACCGGGGGTCCGCCCGCGCTATGAGCAAGGAAGACCTCTTCAACCTGCAACAAGAGCTGGCATCCAACTTGACGGCCTTAGACGTATCTCCGGAACAAGAGCAGGCTGGCCGTACTACTCCGAAGCCCGAACAAGCACCGCCCGGGATGCCGAAGGTCAACCAAGAAAACGTCCCTCTCGACTTGAAGGAGGCACTGGAGAAGCTTCTCCAGGAACATCGGCACCTGTGGTCCGGAGAGCTGGGCAAGATGGACGCCACCCTACACCGGATTCAACTCAAGCCAGATGCCAAACCAGTGCACATGCACCCATACCGGGCTGGACCTCATCGCCGGGATGAGATTGAGAAGCAGGTTAACAAGATGCTCAAGATGGATGTTATCGAGCCGTCTGATGGCGAGTGGGCTTTCCCGGTGGTAGTCGTCCCGAAACCTGGCGGTCACTTCCGTTTCTGCGTTGACTACAGACGCCTGAACGAGATGACAGTCAAGGATGTATACCCGATACCCCGGATGGATGATTGCCTCGACTTTCTTGGTGATGCCACCCTCTTCTCGACGCTGGATTGTAATGCCGGTTACTGGCAGATCCCTCTGGCTGACGAGGACAAGGACAAGACTACCTTCACGTGCCACATGGGACTGTTCCGGTGCAAGCGTCTCCCTTTTGGTCTCACTAATGCTCCGGCAACCTTCCAGAGAGCCATCGACATCATCCTGTCGGGGCTAAGGTGGAGAACATGTTTGGTCTACCTGGACGACATCATTGTTTTCTCCAAGACCCCAGCGGAACACCTGGAGCACCTTCGAGAGGTCCTGGCCCTCCTGTCCAAGGCTGGAGTTACCCTCAAGGCCGAGAAGTGCCACCTGTTTGAGACTGAGGTGGAGTACCTGGGGCACGTGCTGAGTCCGGGGGAGCTCCGAGTCAATGAGAAGAACATCAAGGCCCTCCGGCATGCACGGCAACCTAAAACCCAGACGGAACTCAAGAGCTTCCTGGGTATGTGCAACGTCTACCGCCGGTTCGTACGGGACTACGCTCTGATTGCCCGGCCCTTGACCAAGCTTACTAGCAAGAAGCTTCCAGCACAACTCCCGGTGTTCGACGAGAAGCAGACAGCAGCCTTCGAAGAGCTCAAGAAGCGCCTGACCACCACTCCAGTACTGGCGTTACCCAAGCGGGAGGGCCAGTTTGTTCTGGAGACTGATGCCTGTGGCGTCCAGGTGGGGTGCTCACTACTCCAGCAGCAACCTGATGGGCACTTCCTCCCGATAGGCTACTACAGTCGCGTCTTGACTCCAGCCGAGAAGAACTATTCGACGACCGAGCGCGAGTGCTTGGCGGTCGTCTGGGCTTGCTTCCTGTTACGTCCATATCTTGAAGGACAAGAGTTCCTCATCCGGACGGACCACGCCAGTCTAAGGTGGCTGCTATGCATGGACAGCAGTCAAGGAAGGGTCGCCCGGTGGCGCCTACGCCTTTCGGAGTTCAAGTACAAGGTGTGCACCAGAGCAGGGAGGGAGCACCACTGCGCCGACACCATGTCCAGGCTGGAGACTCCTGCAGCCGATACCGGTCCTATCCCGGAGGAAATACCTTGCTTTATCCTCCCGAATGTCGGACGTGGCTGGCACGCTCCCCTGTACGAGACACCTGAAGCTCATCAACCGGTAACCATTCACCGGATGCTGGAGGCACAATTGACGGACCCTCAATGCTTGGAGCTTCGCCACCAAATGGACCTGAACCGGAACAGTCGCTTCTCCGAGTCTACAGACGGACTCCTAGTACGGGTGTCACCCTTCGATGGGGCAACTCAAGTCTACGTACCCCGGAGCCTACGGACTGACATCCTACGCCTGGAGCACTCGTCTCCCCAGGCCGGACATCCTGGTATCAATCGGATGTATGCTTCCATGAGACGACACTATTACTGGGAAACCATGGCCAGTGACGTCCATAAGTGCCTGGAGGCTTGTATTTCTTGTGCAAGGAACCGGTTGTCCCAGAGGAAGAAGACTTCTAAGCTACGCCTATTCCCTGCGGCGGAGCCCTTTGCAAGCTTAAGCATGGACATCCTGGGGCCCCTACCTGAGACCTCCAGTGGCAACATATACCTACTCATCATTTGTGACCGGTTCTCCAAGTTCACTCGAGCAATCCCGTTGAGAACCATCACGGCTCTGGATGTCACGTCGGCCTTCTGCGAGTACTGGATAGCTGCCTACGGCCCTCCAGACTCCGTCTTAACCGACAACGGTCCCCAGTTTGCATCCCTGTTCTTCCAAGGAGTCTGTGACCTGATGGGCATCAAGAACTTGTACACCACGACGTACCACCCTCAAACGAACGGCCAGGTGGAACGATTCAACCGGACCCTAGTGGACATGCTACGGCACTACGTGGAGGAGCACCAAGAAGACTGGGACGAGCTCCTGGCTGTCCTCACTCTAGCCTACAACTCCCGAGTTCACCGGACAACGGGAGTCGCTCCACTCGACTTTGTCACCCCGAGGCGGCTGACCAACTTCTCCCTGGAAAGAATACCGGATGGTCTCCAGCCTGCACTGAAGTCAGGTCCCAAGGCAAAGGATGAGTTCCTGGAACAACTAAAGCTCCTGCTCCCAAGAGTCAAGGAGTCAATTTCAAAGACCCAGGAGCGATACAAGCGGGACTATGACAAGGGTGTCCGGGAAAAGAACAAGGAACTGGGTGGTGGCGACTGGGTTTTTGTGGACAACCATAGCAAGACCCGGGGGAAGCTGGACTCTAAGACGGATGGACCTTATGAGATTCTCAATACGGATGGCTGGACCTTCCTTCTAGACGTGGATGGCTCTCCGTACCGGGTGAGCAGCGACCATGTCACCCGAGCTCCACCGCCAAGCCAACGGGACTTGACCCGGCGTAAGCGGACTGCGATACCCTGGTTATCCCAAGAAGAAGGTCGGGAATTTGTCTACGTCAAGTTTGTCGACCATGCCTGGAGAGATGGACGCCTGTACCTGCGAGTACGCTGGTTCGGTTTCAACCCGGCAGATGATACATGGGAACCCTCAAACCGGCTACCCATCGCGGACGTCTGTGCCTACACGCGACGGAACGGGATCGAGGGCACTCCAGTGGCCAGAGCCGGCAAGATTCTGGAGTCGGACACGGAGGAGGACCAAGAGGACGGGGCCAACCAAGACCCTCGGGACGAGACGAGCTCACCCGCAACGGATGCGGAACAAGAGGATTGAGAAGAAGGGAACGGGTATATCAAGGATAACACGCAACGCAAGCATGGAACAATCAAGGAAAACAAGCACCCGCTCGAGCAACCCTTCTCTCCGCCTCTTCCCTCCTCGCTTCTCCCAAGACCCTCACCCTCCTTGCCTCCAACTACTACTCCCGGCGCGGACGCTGAGCCGCGGGAGTGTCCTCCGGCGCTGCCTCCGCGGTACGACGGGAACCGGAGGAAGACGGGATGACGTAGTGCGGTGGACGCGGCGCATCCCGGTATGACGCCATCGGAGTAGTACCAGTAGTTGCCGGTGGCTCCCGCTCATCCAGATATGTCCGTCGGCGCCGCTGGAAGCCCGTGAAGGTCTCTGACCACTGCTGGGCCAGGCCATGCCGCGTCAAAGTCGCCAGAAGTTCGCCAACCACCGGGTTGTTCGACATCTGGCCGCTGTCCGCGCAAGCAAACACCCGGTCGACCACGTCGTTCAAGACGCTGGCATAAGTACCCAGCACCAGAGAGGACCCGACGCCTTCAACCTGCACCGGAAGACGACCCAGCTGGTCTTCAATCATGCCGACGTCGTACTGGTCGCATGTTGGACCACCTTGGTTCAGGTACCAGTCAGGCACCCGGAAGCGGGTAAGGCGCAGAGTCGGCGCCGGAATCTCGAACCGGCCCGAGGATGACACTACCGGACGGTCCACAACGGCCCCCGAGACCGGAGTACCCAACTCCAGCGGAGGCACAGCGCCGCCGGCGTTGGAAGAAGGCGTCCGGGGTAGAGCGACCGGAGTAATCGGCGACCGCACGGCCACTCCCAGACTCGCCGCAGACAAGCGCGGTGCCGGAGGAGCTTGAAGTACCGGCACAGCAGGAACAGGGCGCGGACGCGCCGGTGACGGTTCAGGCGAGGCAACCGGGGCGACAGGGGCAACAGGAGGAAGCGGAGCCGCCGCAGACGCCCGACCGACCGCCGCGGCCCATCCCGACTCCTGCACCGGCGGCCCAACTGGCAGAAGATCAAGGGCGGCCGGAGCAGGAAAGCTACCTAGCTGCGGCCACGCCGGAAGCGGCGTCGCCAGCTGCACCTTGGCCGGAGAAGACTGGTAGACCACCTGCGCCCAACCGAAGCCATCCCGACGCGGGCGGTTCTGGTCGGCAATCGCGTTCAAGAAGTTCCGGTCATGCACCGGCACCAGACGCCGGAAGTCGATCATCGCCTGGAAGAGCTCCTTGTACTCCTCGTCCTGGCTGCACAGGAAGTCGACGGTCAACTTGTCGACAATCCAGACCATCAGGAGGTCAGGGAGAAACCAAAGCCGGTTGGACACCAAGACCTCATGAAGCCAGTGGTTGGCCGCCAAGACTGTCATCTCGGACGTGTACATCATGTACGGGATTGAGTGGAAGAAGCCCTTGATCGACGCCTGAGTCAAGGCGTCCAAGAAGTACCAGGTGCAAGGGATGCTGGAAGGAGCAAACCCGACCGGGATCTCGACTTCCTGCTGCTGCGGGATGACCTTGGGGTAGTATGCCGCCCGGTTAGCCTTGTCCAGCTTCCAGAACTCCTGGTGGTTGCAGCTCACAAGGAAGTCACGCTGACGCCCGCGTCGCTCACCCTGCTCCCGTGCCGGCGACAACTTGGAGTATTTCCGGGTCAAGAAAGGCGGCTCCAGAGCGACCATGCTCGGACGGGGGTCGCAGTTCAAGCTTCCCGACCCCTTGAGCGCCTCATCCCAGACCTTGAGCGCCCGGTAGACGTACCCTTCCTCCTCCGGCCACCGGAGAACGGACGCGGACACGCGACGCTCGGTCAAGGGTAGATCCAGTACCAGCGCGAAGGGGAGATCCTCCAGACGAGCAACCCAAGAGGAACCCGAGAAGCTCTGGGAGCGGTCTTGTGCCAGGCGCATCTGGTCCGCCGTGTGAAGACGTGCCTTGTCCATCTCGGTCAAGACCCCGCGCTGGAGTTCCTTGCGCCAGAGGTCCATGCAATCCTGCTGGCACTGGGCCGCGCCGGCGTTGCCGACCACCGTGGAGTAACGCCGGGCCGCCAGAGGGTCCTGCCCAAGAAGCATCTCCGGGAGACCCTCCGGGGGGGCCTCGACCGGGTGCATCGCGGAAGCCGGGGGAACTCGATCCGTCCCCGCCGTGGCGACCGGCGCCGGCACCGACATCCGAGGAACCGGAGGCAGGAGAGGGGCACGACGACCCGAGTTCTCCTCCGCAACACTCGCCGCCGGAACCACGGGCCCAGCTTGGATCTCGGAACTGGACATACCGTCCAGACTCCGGGGAACGAGAGGGCCAAGGTGAAGGAGCGGAGGGGGGGGGCAGAATCGGGGCAGGTGATCGTGACCGGGTGAAGACGCTCGACCTCGGCACCGGTGTGGACGTGCTCGAGGCTGTGCACGGTGGCACCTGGTTCGGCCCGAGGACGTGCCGGACTAGGGAGGGAGCTATGTAGCATCCCTGGCCCCGACTTGGCGCCGACCCGGGACTGCAACCAGAGGGCACCAGGTGCCAGAACACGCCCGCCGTGTGGCGATGGTTGGCGGCCGTGGCCCGTGCCCGGCACTGGGATGCGGTGGACTACGCTATCCACACGCGAGAGAGGGATTTCTGATGTGTTTTTGCATATTTGTGAGGGACTTGATTTGAGAGAATTTGAGTGTGAGATTAGTGAGTGGGAATAGAATTAGTAGTGATAGTGGCCCCCGACCTGACGAGGTTAGACTCGGGTCGGGGCCACTCGGGGTTATGGGGGGGGCTACCGGGCCAACGTGCCGGGGTTCCCCCAGATGCACGTTAAGAGGGACAGCGAGGCGCCCTCGGCCCGCGCCCTCAGGGAAAAAGACAACTGCGCGTTTGCTTTCCTCTTCCCCGTGTGCACTACCGTGCGTATCTGTTTGCTCTGCGAGCAGGCACGTGAGGCAACAGGCATACCATTCTCGTAGTTCCCCTTTCTGCGTTACCTGTCCCTTTCCCCCGAGGGATATTGACACGTGTCTGAGAGGATCGAGTTTTATACCACAACAGCGGCTTCTGCGCGTTGTGGCGACCGCGGTGTTCGTATATGTACGTCTCCAACCAGGAGATGACTTCTAGCACCAGCGGCTTGTCTGGGAGGTGCGCTGACAACGCCATCATTGTGGCACAGTCGAAGAACAAGCAGCTGTTTGGGAACCTGGTGAACTGCCTTTCTCAGGCTGTGGGGCACTCTTACTGGGACCCTCAGTAACACGGCGGGGAGGTTGTGGCGGTGGCAGCGGCGGCGACAGCTGTAGCGACTGCCGCGGCCGAGGTGGCAGCGGCAGTGATTGCCGCCGCCGCGGCGGCGTTGGTAACAACCATGGCTGTGTGCGAGCAGTTCATGGGCGGTGGCCGGCGTACTAGGGGTCTCTCATCGGGTGAGACGATGCGTAAGGGTATGTCGCCGGGCGACAGGCGCTGCTGCCGGCGGCTGCGGTGGCTCTGGGCGGGGAAGGGGGTGTCTCCAACGGCCAGCTGCAGGGCGAGGACCGGGGGGGGCGGCATCGGCGGTGGCGGCGGCCGGGCCGCCGCCACCACCACGACCGCCGTCGCCACTGGGGGTTTCGGGGGCGCCGCCGTCGCCACCTCCGCCCCCGCCACCGCCGCTGCCGCTGCCCCTGCCGCTGCCGCTACTGCCACTGCCGTCGTCGCCAAGGCGAGCCGCCTCGGTATTGCCACCACTCGCCGACACCGCCGCCGCCGCCAGGCGCGTCTGCTTGGTGGCGGTGCTGGCGTTCCCCCTCTCCACCCCCCCCCCACCTCCCCTTGCGTCCACCACGACCGGCACAACCGCTGCCGCCGCCGACCAATACCCCGCCGGCGGCGGCGTGCCCCACCCGGCCGACGCGGGCAGGCGACGGGCGCAGCCGCTGGCGGCGCCCACAGGGGAGGTGGGACAGCACACGTTTTCGCCCACATCGTTGGCATCTGCGATGGCCGCGGCGGTGGCGCCCCAGCTAGCGCCGTCTCCGCGGCCGCCATGGCGGCCTTCGCCCTCCACCGACTTCCCGCCTGCCTGGCCGCGTAGGTTGCTCTCGACAGTGCGCGCCTGGCCAGCCGCCTCCGCCTGCGGCAGCTGCTGGCGGGCCCGCTCGGGCGAGCGCTCTCTACCGCAGCCACCGTGGCGGCCGACGTTGCGCGGGTGGCCCGCGTCGTCGGCGCTGCCGCCCCCGACGGCGACTGGGACGACGACGGCGACGGCATTGGCTGCGGCGATGACGGTGGCGGCCGTGATGGTGGTAGTGGTGGTAGTGGTGGCGGGGATGGCTGGCAGTGCCCGTCCATGCGCCCGCGGTACCTCGACGACGCGCTGGCGGTGCTGCTACGCGGGGTGGCCGCCCTGAATGCTGCCGCCACCACCGGTCGGCAGGCCACCGCCGCTACCGTAACGGTTATATTGGCCCTGCCGCGGCCCGCCGCGCCAGGCGACAGGGCCGCTCTGGACGCCCTGACGGACGACGCGCACCTGACGGTTGGCATCCCGCGGCTGGAGGCGCAGGGGGCCCGCGCGGCGGCGGGTGTGGGGGCGTTGGGGGCGGGTGCGAGTGCGGGCGGAGGGGGCGCGGCTGCCAGTGGCGATGGCGGCTGCGCCGGCTGGCGGGTTGACTCGGCGGTGGCGGCGGGGGTGGACTTGGGGGTGCCTCTCGCGGACGCGGCGGCTAAGATGGTGACCCCTTGTGTGCAGAATGGCGACTCGCCGGACGTGTGGGCGACCACACACGGCGGCGGTAGCGGCGGCGGCGGCGACCCTTCTATGCTCAGCGCGCGGGGCTCCTCCGGCGCCCCCCCTGTCGTGGTCGCCGCGGTCTTGGCCACGGACGTGCACTATGCCGGGGTGGAGCTAATCTATGACGCCGCCTCCGCCCTCTTCGGTCCCCACGGGTCGTCCCTTCCCGACGTGGTCGACCGTGATGTCGCTGCCGCGACGGTGGCGGTGGACGTGTACCTGCGCCTGCCGACGGCCGAGCCGCGGGCGTGCCGGTAACTGTCCCGGGGGGGGGCTGCCGCCGCGGGCGCCGGTGATGACCTTGACTCCTTGTTGGGGGGGCGGGCCGGGGAGCGAGACCCGCCACAGCAGCACTCAAGCCTGCGGGAGGAGCCTTTAAGAGTCGGCGCCACTGCCGCCAGGCGCGACCGCGGCGGCGGAGACTACCGCCACCGCAGCCCCCGCAGCCGCATCGGTACCACGCCCCGGCTCTTCCCCGCCGTCCGCACCCGCGGCGTCGCGCACGGTGGTAGGGGCAGCGGTGGCTGCGGTGGCAGCGGCTGCCTTCCGGACTCTCACCGCCATCACCGCCGAAAAGGGGGCCGACGCGCCCTCCACCGTCGCCGCCGCCATCCCCACCAGCTGAGATAGCGCGACGCCGAGCGCCACCGTGGCCCCGCCGGCCTCGTTGAGGCCCCCGCCGCCACCTACGCGGCGGGCGCTGGTGCCCGTGCCGCATCTGATGGCGCGTGACTCTGGGCAGTGGCAGGGGCGGCCCGCAGCAGCTTTTCAGGTGGGGCAGCAACGGGCGCTGCTAGACATGGGGCCGCCGCCGGCCAGTCGACTGGCGACTGACTGGTAGGTGGCGACGTTGCCGCCGCTTTCGGCACCTCCTCCCCTCTGCTGCCCTCTTTCTTATAGGTCGCATCGAGTGCGGTAGAGGGGATTGGTGAGACCAGTGGGGTCGCGGAGGCCTGCCCGGGAAGGTACAGAACAGTGGCACGGACGCGGGCACTGGTGGTGTGGCAGAGAAGAGCCCGTGTGGCGCCGGTAAGGCTGAGCGAACGCAGCCAGGCGCGAGCAGAACTGCTGCGGCGCACATTTCAAACACAGTACAAAAGGGATCCCGGTAGCCGAGGCCCCTGATGACGCATGGAAAGCGGGCCCCCCCCGTCTGAGCACGAGCCCGTCTTCTCTTTTCAGCCCGGTAGAGTCCGTCGGGCTGCCCAAAGTGGGCGCCCACCCGCCTTCCCACCACTGAAGCCGTCCATGTACAAGCCGGTGCGACCAGCAGGTGAGGTAGCGGAAACCGCCGCGCCCACGGCGCCACCCGCGCCCGTCCCCCCGCACTCGCCATGTCCCACCAGCCCCGCTAGCCACCCGCATACCTTCTCCCTTTCCCTGCTCAACCCCTGGCTCCCCACTCACCGTCCAGAGGACCCCCCCTCGGCGCGCCCGCACGTGTAGTTGCTGTGGCCTGTCTTGCAAAAGCTCTAGTCACGCTTGTGGAAGGTCACGCACACCACTACCGCCCGCCGTGCGGTGTTGGCATGCCAGGTGGCGGCCGCAATCCCACCACGTGTCAGCCGCATTGCTGGGGTAAGTCGGGCTTTGTGTGTCATGGCCTGATAGTATTGACACGGAACGATGGTGTAAGGGAGTGAGTTTTTTTGCGGTGTATTGTGTTGTTCTACTTGCGCGTGGGGCGGTGCCCGCGGGAGCATCCCTGGCCGGGCACTGCAGGTAGGCGCTACCGGCACGGCGGAGTGGGACCAGGGGGGCACCACGAGATTACAAGACGGCGGGTAGCGAGCGCCGAGTGGACCCCGAGGGATAAAGTGCGCGTGTTTGCTCAACAGGTTATGGCCCAGCTCGTGCGAGAAGTACCCGCTGTGCTGACCACGCACACGTCGCTCCTCTCCAGACGCTACCACCCGTACCGGATGCGTCCCTCCGCTGCCTGCCCTCGCCAAGATGGAGGGGCTGACGGCCGAAGTGGAGGACCGGTCGTACCGCCGGGTGCCGAAGCTGGACGAGGACTGCAATACGTGGGCTCTACTTTTCAAGGCTCATTTAGTAACAAAGGAGCTGTCGCAGCCGCTAGAGGAGCCACCGCCGCCTGAGCTCGAGGCGGCAGCACTGGAGCGATACAAGAAAAAGTACAGTAAACGTCAGCAGCGTCGGCCGGCGGCACAACGTCTCCAGCGTGTGCCTGCATCGCTCCGTCTGGGGCACCGGCGAGAAGGCCACGGCCGGGCGCGTTCTCAGCCGCCCGGGCGGCGGCCGTGTCGGCCGTCCGCACGATGTCGACAGCGACGGCCGGGACCCCTCTGTCAGCGGCACCGGCTGGCACCCCAACGCCAGGCGCGTCCCCAGCTGCCCCAGCTTCGGACGTGTTCGCCGGCGGCGCGACCTCGGACGCGTCAACCGGCAACCCACCTTTGCGAGCACGGGGGGGTTGTCCTTTGTCGGGCGTGTCCACGGCCGCTCCAGCGGCCGGCGTGTCAGCCTCCCCACCAACTGGCTGCTCCGCGTTCAGCGCGCCAAACGCCACCACAGCGTCTAGCCTGTTCCCTTGTGGCTGCAGACAGGGCACTTCGGGATGCGGCTTGGCGCTAGGAGTCAAAGCTACCCGTTGCTTGAGACGCCACATCTTCGCTAGACCGTCGTCGGACCGCAGCATGTCCGACAGCGTAGATAAAGCAGCAGCGTGCCGAGGCTTGAACGCGTTGACAGCGGGGTCAATCGTAATGGCGATCGCGAATGAAAAAGTGTCCTTCTAGACGGTTTCTCCAAGCGCTTTGATGTTGGGACGTAGGCAGCGTGGATCCAGGGGCTCGTTGGTCGACCTGTCCATGTGGTGGCTCCGTGCCCCAGCTTTAGGACGCCGTGCAGCATTCGCAACCGCCTGGCTACTGCGACCATTGGGGGCCGCTCCAGCAGGAGCCGGCCGAGGAGGCCCATCAACAGCACCTCTGCCGACCGCACCGGCTGCTTCATCCGCTCCATCCTCGGACCCACTGACGTCGCCACCATCAACTTCCCCCATCGCCTCCCCCTTTCCATGTGCGCCACCACCTCCCTCGACGCAATCGCCGCCACCACTCTTTGCGCCTGCCGAAAAACCTCCAGGGCCGGCTCCTCCTTCCCGTTGCTCGAGCTGCAGGCGCCACGCGTGCAGCCGTTGAAAAGTGAGATGATGGCCTTTAATGGCTGCCTCAGACAGCGTGCTGCGCGAGGTCAATAACTTCTTGGTGCACACGACAATGCCGTAGACCAAGGACACAGTCGCGCTGTCCAAGTCCCACAAACGCTCAAGGAGGGCCCGCAGTCGTACCCGCTGCTCACGCCGCTCGTCAGGAAGCTCAGTCTACAGCACGTATGGAAGAGCAGACGGGCAAAGGAGCGCAAGGGCGCGCTTGGCGCTGTTCCAATGGACTGCCTGGATGTACATCTGCTTCGACGGCTGTTTCATGGTCATTCTCAAGAGCCTTCTCACCCACTACGACGGATGCATCGACGCGGCGCGCGCTCCTTCTCGCACAGAGTTGCGTCCCTCGGCAGGGCTGGTGTAGCGCGCGGAGGCAAGGCGCTTGAGGTTGCCCAGCCAGATGCCATTGGCCGTTACGACTCGGAAGCGTTGATCCTTTTCCTGGAACGTCTTGCACCGAAACACCCACAGCGGAGCATCCTTTGTCATCAGCTCCAGCGTCAGAAAGAAGAGGGTTGTGATCGTCTCGCGAGAGCGCATCGCAAAGGGCCGCATCTTTGGGTACGCACCCGAGTCACGACGGTCCATGAAGTGGTTGGTCCAGTGTTTGAAGCAGGCCTTGAAAGGTGACACACTCAACACCATCTCGGACGGGATGTCCCGCATGATGAGGGCCGTCGCAGCGATCATTCAGCTCAAGATGACCAGCCCCTCCGAGCATCCGTCTGGGAATACCGATCGTTGGCAGTCCTTGCCGTCACAGAAGGACTCAATCTGCATGACCGTGAAGCCCTCGCTGCACATAAATTCCCCTTCGTCAATCCTGACGTCGCCCTTGCGCGCCGTTCCACAATTCGGGGAGCCCCGGGGCGCGCGTACGACAGAGACCTCTCCTTCCCGCATTTTGGAGCACATCTTGACGATTGCAAGGACAGAGCGCGGGCCGTTGTACAAGGGTAGCGGCACCGTGGACTTGGCGTCATCTACGACGGTTCCACCATCGTCACCCGCCTGACCGGCGGCGCCACGAGTAGCACACTTAGTGAGCGGCTCTCCGCGCCGAACGCTACGGGCACGCACAGCGTGCACGCACGAAAAATCAACCACGCTATCACAAAACTCAGACGTGCTGGTCTTGCGGGGAGCACCGCACCGTAGCAGGAACCTTGCACAATCCCGTACCGGGCAAGACTCATGTGTTCACTTTGATATTGAAGCTGAACTATGCCTGTCTTCTGTCAGGCAAGTTTGGTTCACCGCCAGGGCAGTCAACAAAGCACTTCCGCTTCAGTTTTTAGGCCTCTCTCCTTCCCTCCGCTACTGGCAAGTCGCTACGTAAAATTGGTCTGTCTGTCCCCGGCTTGTTCCATTGCGTTCTTTTCCCTCATCTGACGTTGCTCACGCCCCAGCCTCCAAAGCTGCAGACGAGTGCGCCGCCGTGGTCGGCTCTGTCGTAGCCGCTCCCATTGAGTCGGGTGGCTGCCAACGCTGGCTGCAGCTTAAGAAGCGGGTGCCCCCGACGTGGCAGCAGCGGCAGATGTCCGCCTTGGTAGCCACAGACGCGGCCCGCCGCGAAACCAAGGCCTCCGCAAATGCGCACGAAGAAAATGCGCCGGTAGAGACGGTGGCCACCCTGGTCACGATCCTCTCCGCGCCCCCTCTCGCCGCACTGGTGGCTTCTGAGGCGCAAGGGACCAAGGCGCCCCCCGCGGACGCGGAACCTCTTACTCATTGCTCCGCTGCTTCAAGAGGGGTGTGATTTTCAGGCGCTCCGAGAGTTCAGTATGGACTCGCCGCCGCACCGCGGGAGCGTGTGTAGGGGCCAATAGCCTCGGGTCGGGTCGGGTTCTGCTGAGTTCTTTGCAAGGGAGGCTAGCGGGCATAGCTGGTGTTGCAAGTTCTCTACTTGCTTCTTCGTTCTGTCTTTGTGGCACATTTTTCCTCTCTGTTAAGAAGTGTACTTTTTCGGGCGCGGGGGGGAGGGAGGGAGGGGAGGGAGGGAGGGGGGGTGCCGGCGCCAGCCAATGGCGGGCCTCCTGAGAGGGGAGGGAGGGAGGGAGGGGGGGGAGCGATGATGATTACCACTACACGACCGGCGTGACTTTGGCACCAGTGTTGCACTCGTCCACCCATGTACTTTAATCAAGCTTAAGTCATCATATAAGTTTGGCAGCCTACTAAGAGTAGATCAGCTGTGCATCATCAATCATCGGCCATCGACCGATCGCTGACGCCTCACGTGTGCGGGGCGTGCAGCTCAGCGGTTCGACACCCTGACCGCGGTGTGTAGCTAGGCTAGGGCCCCTACGCACAGTCGCCACGAGGGACCCCCATTTTTTTTTTCTTCGAGGCGGCCCTGCTCCCAAAGCGCGCGCAAGAACACAGAGCCGTGGAATGCGACGTGGTAGCATATGCCACCCCACCCCACCGCACCCTCCCTCGTAGTCCTGCCCCCACCTCACCGCCTCCCCGCTCTCCACACCCCGTATGCCCCCCCCACTCGGCCTTCATTTACCGCTTGCTGCGGCTCACCCCCTTCCTCTAGGGGGGCGGCTATGGCGCTCACTGGGACGCTGAGGCTGGCGGCGCGCGCCCCCCCTCCTGCGCTGCAGCACCCGCAGGCTGCGTCATTGCTGGCACGCTGGGTCGCGGCCGACGGGGAGGTGGGGGTCGGTCCGGTGGCCCCGCCCCTGACAACTCCTCGGTCCGTTGTGGGAGGGCAGGAGGGGGGGAGGGGGGAGGCTGCGGCGGTAGAGAGAGCATGTGTGGGTGGCCACGTGTCCCTGCGCCCTCTCCCACGCCGGCGGTGCGCCGCCGCCGCTGCCGCTGCCGCCGCTGCCGCCGCGGCCGCTGCCGCCGCCGCCGCCGTTATTGCCCGCGCGCCGGCAACGGGCCGGTAGGCTGCGAGGGAGGGGAGTGGGCTCGCGGAGGGGGGGGTCACTCACGGGGCCGCGATGCTTGGCAGAGGGGGAGGGAGGGAGGGGTGTGTGTGGACGGCAGGCGGACAGCGGCCGGTGGGTGTGTGTGCGGCGACGCTGCGCGGGCGGGCTGGGAGGCGGGGAAACTTGCGCGTCCGTCGCGGGGGGGGGGGGGCTGCCGCCTCCTCTGCTCGGCGGCCGCGGGCGGGTGTCTGCCGGGTGGCTGCCGCCGCCGCCTCAGCAGCCGGGCGGAGCGGCCGCAGCGGGGTGGCCACAGCAGGGTCGCCGCAGGGGGGTGGCTGCGGCTGGGGGTCCCATTATAAGGGTGCCCCTGCGGCCGAATTGGGCAGTCTGTTTTGCCACCCATCCGCCACACAACCCGCAGACGAGAGCCAACACACCGCCGTCGTTCTCACCACCGCCACCTTCCCCCTCCCTGTTCCACCTTCCATCGACCCTTCCCGTTTGCTCTGCCATCCTCCCCCCCCCTCCTCTTCCAAACCATGGCCGTCACCAAGCTGGTCCTGGCCGCCGCCGCCGCGGTGGTTGCCACCACCACCTCGTCGGTGGCGAGTGAGGATGTGCGGTTCGCGTCGCGCGGGGCGGGCGAGTCGCACCTCCCCCTGTCGTTCAAGGTGGAGGACCCGTCGGTAACCAACCGCCAGTACTACTCGCCCTACGGGTATGGCACCGGGGACCCCCACTTCTACGGCTTCAACCACGCGTGGTTTGACTTCACGGGCGCTCGCGACCAGGTGTTCAACCTCATTTCTGACGCGGCCGTGCATGTCAACGCGGCGTTTATCGGGGGACCAAAGGTGGGCCAGACGTTCATGGGCGAGGTCGGCATCCAGGCCGGCGGTGGTGTGGACCGGGTGTCCATTGCCCACTGCGGGTACAGCTGCATTGAGGCGACCGTCAATGGCGCCGCGCTGGTCGCCGACAAGGAGACGGTGACGCCGTCGGGCGCGCGGCTGCTGCTGACGCGCGGGGAGAACGCGACGGTGGAGTTTGAGGACGCGACGTACCGGCTCAAGGTGTCGTCGCCCATTGCCGACACGGTGTGGAAGGGGGGTGCCGAGGACACCCCCCACCTGGACATTGCTGCCGAGCTGCTCGGCTACCCCACCGACCCTCACGGGGTGCTGGGCCAGACCGCCCGCCACCTCACGTCCGCCGCCGTCTCGCGGTCGGCGGTGGACAAGGACGCGGCGACCGACAGCTTTGCCATTGAGGGCGTCGACGCCGACTACCGCGTGTCGGGGCTGTTTGAGGCGGACTGCGTGACGAGCCGCTTTGTCGCCCGCTCCGCGCGGGAGGTGGCGGCCGTCCGCGCAGCGGCGGCTCGGGGCGGCCGCAAGCTGCTGTCGGTGGTGGAGCATGGCCGCAAGGCGATTGCCACCGCGGGGGTGTACATGTAGAGTGCAAAACGGTAGGCACAGGGGGGAGGGGGGGGGGGGGGTTGGGAAAGGGGGAGGGGGGGGGGGGGGGGGGTGTACCCCCTCTCCAGCAGCATCAGCAATCGGGCGTGGGCGTGTAGTTTGCTTTGTTTCCGCGCGTGAGCAGTGGGGAGCGGCACCACTGGTGGGAGGGGGATGGCAATGGGTCGATGCCCGCCGCCGCCGCGCGCCACAGCGCATGACAAGAGAAAAGAAACAGACGACGTCAAAGTGCAAAACGAGGGCGCTCATGCAGCTGAGTACAACGGCACTCGCGGAAGCTACAAGAGGAGAATGACATACCTAGGCTCGCCGAATGTTGACCATCTTCAGGCCAAGAAGAAGAGCAGTCCTTGGTCAGCAAGGAGGTTATCAGTTCAACAATCAGACGGCTGCCTCGCCACGAATGGACGGGGAAGTGTGTGTGTGTTGTCGATGGCGCCACCTCTCCCAAGTTCCCCCCCCAGCTGCCGGCGTGGTACTACTAACTTAGTATACGAACCGCAGTTGACTCAATGGAGTATCAAGACAGGTGTACTTGATATCACTAATACCGACCTCAATGGAAGCGATGAAAGAGTATATATGTATTTGCTATCTGACTTTCCCATTGTGCGTTGCACCGTCATTACCCGCGAAAAAAGTGTGATTTACCACGGAACTGCATTGTCAGCCCGCGGATGCACCCTCTATTCACTAGTCCTCTGCAACGTTTGCTGTCGCTTGTCGAGCTTGGTCGCTTGCGTCCTGCTTGGGCCTGACTTTTCTTAAGGCTTGTGCAGCACGCCCCGGCCGGGATTAGGCGTGTTTTAGGGCGTGTCACGCCCACACGCCCGAGATTTCGGGGCGTGCACTGGGGCGGAATCGTATTTACCTTCAATAGACTTGCATACGTTCTGATACTTCGCATCGCGCAATGAAGCCCTAATTGAATGGTTGTCAAGGGCCCAGCCACACAGGCCATCCAGTTCTGTATACAGGGCGGGAGCAGTGCTACGTGCATCCAGTCTGGGATTGCCTGTGCCCAGCTCACGCACATGCCGTGCTTGTCGTGAGGCGTTCGAGGCAGTCGCGCCGGACGTGGCTGTCTGCTTTCTCGCTTCCATGGCGCAGTGGGGGCCAGAGCAGGCATGTGTGCTCCACGGGCGCCGCCACGAGTGACTGCAGCCAGTGTGCCCGATTCTGACAGAAAGAGTCCGGCACGACCCAAGCAACTACCTGAAGCCACCGTCCACGGTGGCAGAGAATCTTCATAATTTGCACTCGTCTGGTAAAATTGTGTTAATATCTTGGGGCGCGCAGATCGGGATGAACTTTTGAGGGCGTGCTTAAGGCGTGTTTAGGGCGTGTCACGCCTGCACGCCCCCGAAAAAGGGGCGTGCAGCACAAGCCTACTTTTCTTGGATTTACTGACATAGCGTTGGTCTTCGCAGCCTGCACCATGTCTGCCAACATGGTCTTCCCCCAGCAGCCGGTACGTGCATATGCGCTTATGGCTCCTGGTCGAGGAGGCGTGACCGTCACCCAGCGTCTGTTCCATGCTGGGCTGCCTGAGCTGCTTTTGTTTCACGCAGGGCTACCAACGTGGTGGCTTTATTGTTTTTATCCTGATCTAACCACTGTGTCTAGCCGTATGGACGTTGTCTGCTTTGCTTTGGTTTACCGCCTCCTTATCGGTATCTGGGACCAGCTCGCTTGCGATTGTCTGTGCAGGCTGGTGGGGGCTTCATGCAGGGCGGAAAATGGAGGCGGCGGTGGTGGCGGAGGTGGGGGCAGCTTCTACCAAACTAGTTTCGGTCAGCCTGCCGGTGTACGCTCGATCCGCTGGCCGCATCGGGTCCGAAAGACAGTGCAGGGCGTTGGTGCTGGGGTTGCACCGTGAGCGTGCAGACTGGTGGGAACCAGGTGGGAGTGTGACATGCTTGGGTTTCCAAGGGAGCCTGCTTGCGTCGAATGTGAGGGCCTTCGTTCTCACGTTGACAAGCGAACGCTGACAGGTGTGATGGCTCTGTTCGTGTTCCTGGTCACCACTTTCCAGTTGTTTTTTCGTTAAACTTCTGCGCGCATGTGCTTTTTCTCAACCAAGGTGCCAGACTACTACATGCCCGCCGCTCCTGCGCCATCTACGGATGACTTTGAGAATGAACCACCCTTATTGGAAGGCATGTGGACTCTTGTGTGACACCCGTATTTGCAGCTGGTCCTGGTCGTGACACCCGTTTTTGCAGCTGGTCTTGGTCGCTTATGTATTTGTTAGCACTGTCTTCACTGTGGCTCGCTCGGTCCCTGGCCGTCTCTGCGGGATGTCTGCGGTACGGTCCGCAGCTAACCGAATGATGTTCTTGGTCTTGTGTTCGGTCGTGGCCATTTGTGTCGATGACCGCAGAGCTGGCCATCAACGTGGAGCACTTTTTTTTTTGCATGTTTAGGGCGTGTCACGCCTGCACGTTCCCGAAAAAGGAGCGTGCAGCACAAGCCTAAAATTTAGTTTGGGGCGACGCTGCAGCCGCGGGCGCGTCGCTGCGGTAACTCAATTTTTACATTTTTATCGAGATAGGTATCTATGTACTAGCGACGTATCTGTTTTGGGTGGGTGGAATGGAAGGGAGAGCGACAGCGCCACGCTGGCACGGTGGCCACCTTGGCCACTTTGCAACCTGTGCCACGATGCCATTGGCGATTGGATGGGTGGAGGGGGGAGAGGGGCCAGCGGGGGGAGTCGGCGGGGGGGGTGGGAGTCAGAGAGAATAGAGCGGCCACGCCCCCTCCGCCTCGACCTCGTCATGCGCCATCCAAGAGGTCCATCACCACGCGTCGTCTAGTGGCGGGCGCGCACTGCGGGGGCGGCAAACCGCCTCCCTCTGGGTCGCCCTTCAATGGTGAGGCCGTCCGCCCTCCCTGCCTGTTGACGCCATCGCGCCCCATGACGAGGCCGTACGCCCCCTTCTTCCAGGCCGTGCGCCCCACCCCCTGCCAGGGGGCGGGCCAGGGTGACAAAGACGACTGCCGCTCTTGACGTCTGCTTTCTCCGCTCTACCCCCATGCAAGCAGTGGGCCTCCTCGCGTTGCTCACCACAGAACTCCTTGGATGGGTCGAAATGGGCAACCCTCAACACTTTTTTAAAGGTTTTATAACAGTGTAAATGTGACGTGGACCAATAAAAGCATGCGAAAGCCCACCCACGCTGCTGCTGTGGTGCGGTGTGAAAGCCGGCGAAGCCTGCACCCTACCGCCGCCGCCGCCGTGGAGGCGTGCAAGACACCTTGAAAAGGGTCCAAAGCTGCCGTTTACTAAGACATCGACAAAGTTCTGTCGCCGCCGCGGTGAGGTCCAGAACGTTCCATGACAGGGCTCCACCCACGCTACTGTGGTGCGGTGTGAAAGCCGGCGAAGCCTGCACCCTACCGCCGCCGCCGCCGTGGAGGCGTGCAAGACACCTTGAAAAGGGTCCAAAGCTGCCGTTTCCTAAGACATCGACAAGGTTCTGTCGCCGCCGCGGTGAGGTCCAGAACGTTCCATGACAGGGCTCCTGCGTCGCGATGCACGATCGTGTACATAAGGAAGGAACAGTCGGGTCGGGACAGTCTCAGCCAAGGCTTGCTGACGACGATGTGCGCACCAACTCGGGACGCGACCGACCGGCCCTCTTCGAACTGTCGCGCCACGCGCCTAACGAGTAGTGAGACCCGCACAGTTGGGGTGCCTGACGCACAAGACGCGCGCAACTGGTGTGTCCACCGCTTGTGCGCATTGGTCCCCACTAGGGGTTGCCAAGCGTAGTAAGCGCAAGAAGTGCACTGCTGGCACATCTAAAGTACGTTGTCTCGCAATGTCATCCTCTCCTTAACTCGTCTCGGCTCAACCGCCAGTTGCACCGGTGTGATGCGGTGCTTTCCGTACGTCCTCAGCGTTTGCGTGGGGTGCGACGTATCCGAACGAGCGCCGCGGCAGTCATGGCAATAACGTACTGAAAGATTGTGGGACATTATTGCATGTCCGGGCATGTGCATGTGATTTAAATCAGAACGCCTTCGATTTTAATGCATCTCTGCTCAGCTGCCTCAGTCGTTCCCTACCTGGCCGGCCGCGGCCCTGCTGGACGCGGCCACCTTTGCCACCCGACCCGTTTGCCGCCACGCCCCCCCCTCCCTGCCCCACTTCCCCCCTCCCCTACCCTCCCCCTCGGACCCGTCCTACCCCTCAGGGGCGTGCGGCGGCATCGCCTCCCGGCGTCACCTCGGAGGCGATTGCGGCAAGGCGCTCTCGGCGGAGGGTGGTAAACGGGTTGGGCGCCCCGCCGCCATCCCCGCCCCCCGCCCACCGCGTGGCGGCGCGGACCGACGTAAGGAGGTCATCGACAGTTAGGCCGACGGCGACGATGTGTTGGCGGGTGCCGTCGACTGCAATTGGCAGGGGATGGTGGGCGCAAGGGTGAAGGAGTGGGGTGGAAGCGATAGGCGGGTGGACAAAAAGGGAACGAACAGAAGAGCAGAGGGGGAACTCCACGACGACAAGAGTCAGCGTCCATCCACAGCCCATGACGCAGTTTGAAAACGGCGGCTTCACGTCCACCCCGTGCGGTCGCGGGAGGCGGCATCCGCCGCTGCTGCAGCAGCACGGCGACTGAAGGAGCAGCAGCCACACAAGCCACGGGAGCCGCGCCAGCAGCCGCCCGGCACACCGCGGCGAGGCGTAACCCGCAACCACCAGGCGATGCGCGTGGTAGACACGAGGGGTTGAGGTGGGCGGCAGGCTGGCACCCACCTCCCCCCCCGCGCCCTCCGCCTCCTCCTCGACTAAGCCCCCCAAAAAAACGCACCATACTCGAGGTCAATCGTCGGCGGCGCGGGGGTGGCAAGCACCTCAGCAACAACGGCCAGTTTGGGGTTCTCCTTGCGCACCGGCGGCGTCTGAACGCGCGTCAGGAACTCCCTGTGAGCGAGGGGAGAAAAACGGAGGGCAAGGAGGGACGGAAGAGAGCGCACTCACCGGGCCATCCCCACAGTGCCAACCGCCGCGGGTCCAAGCAGGCAGGCAGACGGGCAGACAGGCAAGTCGGCAGACAGGCAGGCAAGCGGGCAGACAGGCGGATAGACAGACAGGCAGCACCACACCCCCATGCATGCACAGGGAGACAACCACAGCCACGTTGGGGTTAGGCGGCCGCGGCGGGTGGGGCGGCATCGGGGGTGCAGATTGCTCCCCTCCACCACCCCCACCACCAGAAATGAGTCCCTCACCGAGGGGGGACACATCCAGTGGATGGCACCGCGCGGCTGAACCCAGCAGCAGCCGCAACGCAGCCGCACGCGCGCATCCCCCTCCCCTCCTCCCCTCTACCCACCCACTCACCCACCTACGCACCCGCTCACCCACCCACCCACCGTACCTTGCGGCCACCGCACGCGGGTCAAACGGGTTGAACGCGACGGTCGCCTTGGCAACGTGCTTGAAGAGGATGCGCGCGCGGCTGCCTGCTCGCAAGGAGCGGACGAGCTGGCCCATGGGGGCGCCCCGGGTGGGAGGGGGAAGGAAGAGAAGGAAGGGGGGGGGGTGGTGGGAAGGGGCGGAGGGGGGGAAAGGGTGGCAGCCGGTACACAGTAGAGTGTGCAAACAGAAGGGGTGACGCGCGGGCAGGAGGGAGTGTGGAGATGGTGTGGTGGGGGACGGGCGGGATCATCACCAACCGACTTTCTTCGCTCGAAGCCGGGATTTTGAGCGCAGTTGATCCTATCAAGATACGAGGTCTTGAGCTGAAGTTGACATGTGGTTGATACGGGATCAGCCGATACGCCCCGGGATGCGACATCACGTGATTGGAGTGTGATTGACAGCGCCTACACCAATGAAAAAGCAGTATTTCATGAGAGGAACACACGTCCCAGCAGCGGTCAAACTGGGGTGGACGGTCACTGCGCGGCCGTCCCCCCCGCTACTCCCCGACCCCGCGCTACTGCCGGCCGCGTAGCGCGAGCCTCCCACGCTACCAGCGCCGCGCACCACCACCACCGGAAGCGTGGGCCCGTGCACCACCACCACCGACAGCGCGGCGCCGCGCACCACCACCACTGGCAGCCCGACGCCGCGTGCGGCCACCACCGGCCCACGCCACCGCCGGGAGCGCGGCGCCAGCCCCCCACGCTGCCGACGCCAAGTACCACCTCGGCCGGCGGCGCGGCGCTGCGCACCACAGTGGCCGGCAGCGCGACGCGACCACGCATGTCCCCGCCGGCAGCGCGGCACCTCCGCCCACGCCGGCAGGGCGACAAACCCGCCCCCCCCCCGCAGGGCCGCCCTCCCGCCCCGCCCAGCAGCACGAAACCGCACAGCCACTCTCGACCCACAGCGTGACACCCCCGCCCCCTCCGGCAACGCGGCACCCCCACCCAGCCAGCAGCGCAGCTCTCACGTGAGCGCGGGTGCCCCTCCCAGCACACACAGAAAAGAAAAGATGAAAAAGGAAAAGATACGAAAGCCACAGGAAAAAAAACATAAAACACTGCACAGGGAAAACACGCCACGCGCGTACACGCGCCACGCTAGGCAAAAGAAAAAGCGAGGGGCACCGCCGCCTCGACGGATCGGCGTTGGTGACGCCGGTCGGCCACCCCCTCCTGACTAACACCCCCCCCACCCTACCCCACCCCTCCCCACTCCCCCTTCCAGCCCCCCCCACGTCCGCTCACCCATCCCTCCCGTGCTATCCCCCTCCATCTCCCTGCATCCCCTCACGCCTCTCCCCAACGCACACTGCCCACTCCCCACGCGGCTCCTCCGCCAGCAGGAGGGAATTCGCCAGCTCCCGCTCCCCGCAGTCACCGCCCAGCGCACACCCGTCGTGTAGCGTTCCGCCAGCCGAGGGTCCGCAGCCGATGGTGGGGCGCCGCCGACAGTCGGCGCCAGAAGTGGTGAAGGCCGGCGATGACCTACGCAGCGATGACAGCGATGACGGTGGTGGCGGTGGCGGTTGCGGAGGTGGTACCGGTGACGGTGGCGGCGGTGGCGGCGGTTGTGGTAGCGGTGGCGCGGTGAGGTTGGCGGCAGTGGCGGTGGCGGTGCAAATGGTGGCGGAGGAGGAGGAGGGGCGGCCGACTGCTGCGCGTCAGCGCCTGCACTGCTGCGTGGGCTGCAGCACAGCCCACAGTGCTGCCCTGGCACACCCACTCTTTCGCGCACTTCAGGGCGACTGTCTCGCAGTCCCCCAGGCTGCCCCAGGCTGCCTGAGGAGGGGGACTACGAGACAGTCCCCTCGGGAGTGTCTGAGCGCGGCGATAACTGGCAGCCTCAAGCCTGCTGCACCGTCAGCAAGCGCTCCACCCAATGAAATCGCGCCGCTCAGATCGCACTCGCGACTGGGGTCTCTCGCTCAATCGATCAATTTTGAGCGACAGGCGATGCGCATCAAGTGTCGTGTCAAACCCCACTTCTGAGCGGAGATCCTCGATCAAGAAAGTTGAAACGGGCTTGAGCAGAGAAAAGCGTCTGCTGACGATGGTCGTAGGCAGAGACGACGGACGGGGGAGTCGAAGGCCTAACACGAGAAACGCTGTTTACATGCTGGAGTGTCGATACTTTGGTCTGGTAGCGGGTACACACGCGAGGATGACAAATGGGGACGCTACCAAAGACGGAGGTTGCCAGCATTTTGTTCTCCTCGGCAGTGCCAGCACTCATATCAATAAAGGACAAACAGTGTTCGTTCGTTCGCCTACAGTACGTGGCATGGTGGTTCTAGAATGAATTGATACGCCCCACCAATAATGATAGTCACACAGATAGTACACCCAGGGAGCGGCCCCCCGGTCGCGCCTCTCAGCGCACTCCCTCTACAAGCTCACCTCAAGCCACTCGACCGCCCGCCCGAAGGGCTCCTGCAGCGGCCTTGCGTTCTCGTGCCCACCGTTGAGGGCCTGCAGGTGCCGCAACTGCCGGCGGCTCATCGACCCAATCTTCGTAGTCACCACCCACGACAGCCCCTCCGTGCATGGTGGGGTGGTGAGGCTGCCCTTGTACACGCCGCACCCCACGTCGGCGCCCGAGAAGAAGTGCGCCTTGATGTCCTCCGCCGTCGTGGACAGGTCGGCCATGTCCTCCATGGCATCGAGCGTGTTCTCCACCAGCGGGTTGACGGTGCCTTGGTCAAACAGCGCCGACATGACTGCAATCTTGCCGTCGGCCGCAAACGACACGATGTGCAGCTCCGCCGCCGTCCGGCGGCCGTCAATCGTATGCTCTGACGGCGTGTGCCAGTGCATGTTCTTGATCGCGTGGGGCTTGCCGCCCACCCGGATCTCCCCACAGTCGCCCTTGCACAGCAGCGCAACGGTGCCGGCATGGGAAGGCGTCGCGGTGAGGCTCAACGCCGTGGCCGGCGCCAGCAGGGATGACACGCTACCCGGCTTGACCACATCCGCATCGGTGTGGCGGAGGGGCATGGGCGACTGCGAGTTGCCCTTGCACGTGGCTGGCCACGCGGCGGTGTTGCCGTAGGACCAGTCATTGACGGGCTCTGCCGGCTTGGTCGCCGATGGCGTGGCCGTCGGTGTGGGGGTGGGAGTTCCGGTTGGGGTGGGCGTGGCGGTTGGGGTGGGCGTCGGCGTCGCGGGAGACGGCGTGGCCGTCACGGGGGCGGGGGTCTGCCGGGGGCGCCGCGGGCCATCGTCGTCGGCGCGCACGCCAGTGACAGTGGCGGCGGCAGCGACGACTAGGGCGGCGCCAAGGAGGAACGCGGGGGAGCGACGACGACGGGCAAGGATGGCCATGGAAGAGGGGTGGTGGATTGGTGCTCGAAAGTGGGGTGTGAAGACGAGAGCGGGCGGCTAGGGCGGCGAGCGAGTGGGCAATGAGGGTGGTTGAGGGTGGGAAGGTGTGTGAAGGCCGGCGGCTGTGCTGGGGTAGCGAGTGTACCAGCAAGTTGCGGCTACACCCGGTGTTGTAGCCGGGCCTTTTATGCCTCAAGGCGGGGGTCCGCGGCGCACCTCCCGCCGCGCCTCCCTCCCAGGTCGGGGCCCGGCGCTGCCGCGAGGGGGGTCCCGCTGCCCCCCGCCTCCCCCTGCCCCCGGACAGAGCAGTGATGGACGGTCGCGGAAGGCCGCGGGCGCTGCCTTCGTCCCGCCCGCACACCCAACCCTGGGCGTTGCTCCCCTCCATTCCTGTGGTCCGCTGCCACAGCGACGGGCAGCCAGGGCTCACCCCCCACCCCCCAACGGCGGGTCTGCCGTACAGCTCGGGGGTGGGCGTGGGGGGGGGAGGGAGCAGGGAAGGGCACGGTGCCCAATGCCAGGGGGGGGAGCTGGATGGCAAGCGACGCACAGCGGGCCCGCGCGATGGCGCGGGGCGACAGAGATATCGTACGCCTGCGAAACTGGCGGCGCACCCGGTCTGTGCGGTCGCAAGCGTGTGGGCCTGCCCAGCACCTCCCCCCCCCCCGCCTGCTCTTCCTACCCCCGGCCCCGAGCCGGCGGATCCCGACAGCTGTCAAGAGATTGGCGGGGGCGGCGGACGGCCGCACATGGTCATCGCCCACTCTCCCCTACCCCCCCGCCCCCCGACGCACCGCCCTCAGCCCGGGCCGCCGGGGGGGCTCCCACAGCCACACACGAAAAACGAGACCGCCAAGGAGTTCTTGTAGCAGCAGCGCCACATCCCAGTAGGCGCACACACGGTAGGGCGCAATGGCATTCCTCTTCGGATGCTTCGGCCGCGGCAGGGGCGGGCGGATTTTTTGGGTGCCCGTGACGCGGAACGGCGCGCGCTTGGCGGGCGGCCGAGCGCGCGCCTGCCGGCTGACGACCACACGGGGGTGGCGCGAGTGGTCCTGTGGTTGACAAGGCGTGGCTCATAGAATATGAGGCGCCGCGGGGTCCCACGGATAGCCACACGGTGGCGACCCGTCTGGTCAGGATGCGCCGCTTGTGCCCCTCTCCCTCCCCTCGCCGACCCCCGGCCTCTTCTCTCCGTACAGTATGTATGCCAAGCCGTTTCGTACAGAACACGGTACAGTATCTCTTTTACTGTACACACCCCGCTCATGCATAACCCAAGCGGGGTCGCGACACCCTTTCGACGCGCCCGCCCCACACCAACCGGTGCGGGTACCAAGCGACAATCGCCCCACACAGCCACTCACGTTGCTCCGACGACCGCTTGTGGGTTCAATGGGACATAAGTGAGGGTCCTCGACCAAGGGACACTTTTTGCGGCTTGTCTTGATTTTATCCACCCGCACCCTCCCTCCATTCGAGGTGCGGGCATATGTACCCCAGGCCAGCGACCAATGGCGTCACACTGCGTAGCAGCGTTCACCGCCTGCACGGACACTGACGCCGATACGTACCGAGGGTACATACGTACACACGGCTGCCCCGACTCGGTCCCCCCGCACGAGCGGAGTCAGACCATCCGCAGACTGGGCCGATCCCCCCCCCACCCGCCTGACCCGAAGGGGGAGAGGGACGGCAACAATTGGCCGCTGGCTCCTCTTCCCCTCCTCTGCTGCAAGGTCTTCTCAGCGGACCGCACAGAGATGCCGGCTGGTCGACAGCTCTGACAGCTGGTGGAGCCTTCTCCACAGGCACGCGACAGTCGTCACCCTTCACCCCCCCACCTCTCTGAATGATCCTGCCAGCCGCCTGCACCCAGCCGCACACCACCACCAGAATCGGATGCGCACCGAACGCAAGCCCCCCCAGCGCAGTGGGTCTAAAACCGAGTACCTACATTTCCGTGCAAGACGGCCCTCACGGGGTCGTGAGGGCCTGCTTACAGAAGCCGACCCTCCCACAGAGGCCGTAAAGGCCATCTTGCACGGAAATGTAGGTACTCGGTCTTAGACCCACTGCGCAGAGAGCAGAGCCCCCCGCTCTTCTTGCCCTAAGGCACTCGTTGAATGTATCGGCGGCGTTTGCCAAGCAGGACCCCGCGCGGGGCCCCCCACACGGGCGGGCGGGGGTGGAAAATCTGCGACGGAAGCGGCGGCGCTGCGCCACCCGCTTTCGCCGGCTCGCCATTGAGAGATTTTATTCTTTTCAAAAACGCCTGTGACGAGGATTTGGGGTGACCCCCGCAACCCCAGGTTCGTGTGTAGGGAGCTCCCCGCCTCCGTCTCGAGTCACTGTGCGCCGCTTACGTACCGGCCGCCGCTTGCCGGAAACGACGACCACCGACGGTTCGCGGCTGTCCGCGGGGCCGGCTCCTCACGAGGCAGATGCCCTGCCGCCGCCCATTTTTAGGGGCCCGCTGTGGCCTCACAGCCCGAACAACCGATCAGACGCGCCTTCGTGTGCGCAAAACTGCGCTGGCTTCCTCTGGCGATTCTTCCACGGCATTCCCCGTCTGCACTGTTGTAGCTTCACACCTCCATTCAATGGCCGCCAGATGGGGTATGGAAGGAAAGGGATGGCGCCAACCACACGTGCGATGACGGTTGGACAGGGGGCGCGGTTTCCGTACGTTGTATGCTTGGCGCGCGCGCCGCATGGGGCGGGGAGAGCGGGCACTGCCCGATGCAGGCGCCGGACCCGCCGTTTCCCTTGCTTTTTCTATCGACGGTGCCCTCATCGCCGCCCACCCTTTCCCGGTCTGCGTTTTGTTCCAGCAATGACGCGCAATGCTGGTCCACTCGCCGCGCACTACGCTTGTTGCGCTGCCGTCCAGGGGCGAATGACACCCCAAAATTCCATAGGGGGGCACCGAGGCTGTGGGGGAAAAGGGGGGGTGGGGGTGTGGGCTAACCACGTACGGCCGTCAGCCGACGCGCCAGGTCTGGGGTGTGGGCACCCGTGCGGCTGCGTGCGCGCTAGAACAGGGGTTCCAAGGCGGCGTAGCACAGGGGGGTATCTATGGGCCTGCCAGAGTGGTCTGCAAATGCGCCAACGGTTGATGGTTAAGCGGGGGAGGGAAGTATTCGTGGTGGTCGTGTGGTGGTGCGCCGTTTCTCCATTGCCGCGGGAAGAGCGCCGTTGCCGCCTGCGCCCCACCGCCCGTTCCTTCTCCACGGCGCTTGCCGTCGTGGAACGGGCGGGTCCCACACACGCACGCAGCCGGTCGGTGGGGAGGGGGGCGTTGCGCGCCCCACGCTTGCGCTGCCGCCTGCCCGCGTGGATTCATTGCGGGCATATGCAGCGGGGACGGCCACTTGCCTGCCTCCCACGAGAGACGGCCATTGCCAGCCGTTCATCGGTGTCGCGTGCACGCCACCGCCTCGGGGGTGGGGGAACGGTACGCCTCACGGCTCTGTACGAGAGCAGGCAGCGAGTTCCACACGGCCGATGCTTGGTGGCCACCTCCGTGGATAAAGCAGGTGCCCCACTCTCGATGGTGGCGAAGCGCTCCCAACAGCAGATGCTCGTCGTCACCACGTGAGCACCCTCCCAACTTTCCTCGCACCCAGTATCCCCAGCCGCCCACGGCCCTCCTTGCACCTTTCCCGCATCGTTGTGCAACACTCCCCTCTTCCATGGCTTCCCGTCCGCGGACCACGTACCCCGCCCGCCGCCGGCGTCCCTCTACCTTCCTCGTGGGTGCCGTCCTGGTCGTCGCTTCCGCCGGTGCTGCCGCCGGCGTCCGCGCCGACCGTGAGCCGTGGCAGACGCCCGACCCAACGCCCGCCCCCGTGACAGCCACTCCCTCCCCGACCGGAACGCCAACCCCCACACCGACGCCCACACCATCGGCGACCAAGCCGGCAGAGCCCGTCAATGACTGGTCCTACGGCAACACCGCCGCGTGGCCAGCCACGTGCAAGGGCAACTCGCAGTCGCCCATGCCCCTCCGCCACACCGATGCGGATGTGGTCAAGCCGGGTAGCGTGTCATCCCTGCTGGCGCCGGCCATGGCGTTGAGCCTCACCGCGACGCCTTCCCATGCCGGCACCGTTGCGCTGCTGTGCAAGGGCGACTGTGGGGAGATCCGGGTGGGCGGCAAGCCCCACGCGATCAAGAACATGCACTGGCACACGCCGTCAGAGCATACGATTGACGGCCGCCGGACGGCGGCGGAGCTGCACATCGTGTCGTTTGCGGCCGACGGCAAGATTGCAGTCATGTCGGCGCTGTTTGACCAAGGCACCGTCAACCCGCTGGTGGAGAACACGCTCGATGCCATGGAGGACATGGCCGACCTGTCCACGACGGCGGAGGACATCAAGGCGCACTTCTTCTCGGGCGCCGACGTGGGGTGCGGCGTGTACAAGGGCAGCCTCACCACCCCACCGTGCACGGAGGGGCTGTCGTGGGTGGTGACCACGAAGATTGGGTCGATGAGCCGCCGGCAGTTGCGGCACCTGCAGGCCCTCAACGGTGGGCACGAGAACGCAAGGCCATTGCAGGAGCCTTACGGGCGGTCTATTGAGTGGCTGGAGGTCAACTTGTAGGGGGAGTGAGCGGTGAGGGGCGACCTGGGGCCGATCCCCTGGGTGTACTGTATAACACTTAATATCTGTGGGGCTGTGGTGTCGTAGGTGGTAGCCATTGCGTTCAAAGAACATGTGCGAGAACGATCTGCTGCGAGCCTCGAGAGGACAGACAGTACGACGGCGTCATCCTTAAGCAGCGGAGCGATAGGGAAGCGCCGACGCTTCCGATACGCGTGGGTCATCAGTGCCACGAACCCTGACTCAGTCACTCATGCTCCGGCCCTCGCAGTGCCGGCTCTCGCAGCGCGAGGGCCGGAGCATGAGTGTCAGAGTTATGAGCCTCGCACCCCTCATTGTCAGTCGCTGGAAGACAAAATCCATGATCCGTGTTAAAGAAGTCTTGTGTACTTTCCATGTACACGTGTCAGATCCGCGAGAACGAGACCGACACGCTCACCAGGCCATGACGCTTCCATCGTCACGTGGTGAGAGTCGACGAGGAGAGCGCGTCCTCCCTACAAGCCTCCCCTTCAATCCAAGGCATTGGAGTGACTTCGCAGGCTTACGCCGTGCCAGCGGCTGGTGGCCCAGAGCTCGGATTGGCGCCCTTCACCCTCATTTTACTTCGGGTATCAACGCGGCCATCCCCCATGCCGTCTACCTATGCGTGCTTGAGCGGCGGTGAGGGGCGGGGGGGGGGGAGGGCTGGGAGGGAAGGGATATGCTCAGAAAGTGAAGGGACTCCCTTCCCGACGAGTTCGACTGGGCGGCACTACCGTCAATGCGGAGCGGCTGCCGCCGCGGCAGCGGCCTCCCGCCGAGCACCAGGCCGCTACCACATGAGCCCGCGGCGACCGGGACCTCTGTCCCTACCACGCGCAGGGGGGTGGCATTGACACCGTGGTGCCCGTCCCGGCGCCCGCGACGACGGTCACTCTGCCGCTGCCGCATCAGCAGTCTCGCGGGCGCGTTAGGGTGTGTGAGCTCGCCTGGGAAGATGGCCCCCCCCCCCTGCGGGAACCAGTTGGCCGCGTGCGAACGGTGGGTGGCAGCGCAGGGGAGTCGGCTCTCCCAGTCAGCGAGTCGCCGAAAAAAAAAGGGATTGGCAGAATATCCCACTGCAGCAAATCTCTGGGACCCACCACCCACAACGGCAAAGCGCCTCGTTATGGCATCTTGTTGCATCTTACGATCTCGGCGCTCTCGCGACGGCAGGATACCGACAACTGCCAACGAACAAAGGTGTGCCACACAGCGGGCACACAACCGCGCCCTACCTCCCTATGCAGAGACCATTCTGGCTGGCGAGATAGCGAGATATTCGCAAGAGCCTGGATGCCAAGGCTTGGGAGCAAGGCCTGGTCACCCCGGACCGCACCTGAGCAAACGCACGATACCCCTTGGGAAGTGTGGCCGTTGGCCCCTTGCGCGAGGACCGCCGCCGAGAGAAACGCCTACCCACCCACCCATGCACGGCCAACAATTGGCCAAGCGCTACCGCCTCCCGCCTCCCCCCCCCCCTCCTTGACCCACGAGGGTCCCCCACCTGCCGCTCCAAAACTGTGACCCAAAAGGTGGGGCACCCAGCGCACACCCCCGCCGCCCCTCCAATGGGACCGCGCCTGCCGGTAGGGCGGCTGTGTCAGCCAGTGAGAGGGCGGCCATCGACCAAGAAGGAAAAAAAATCCCACAATCTCGTGATGGCCCAGCACATCCCTCTCCCCCGCGTCCTCCTTCCACCGGCACCGCACCACACGGGCGAGCAACGGTGGCTCTTTGTGGCTGGCTGGGCCGTGTTGCCCAAACGGGCCCACTGGTGCGGGGGGGGAGGCGCTCGGCCTGGTGACGACGCGACGGAAGGGTGGTGCGTCGGCAGCCGCAGCAGCAGCGCCGCGGCCACCGCGGACACCGTTGGTCCCCCCCCTCCCCCCCACCCCCCTCCGCCGTCGCGCGCTTTGGCCACGCCGGCCTGCGCGTCTGCGGGAGGGGAGGTGTGGCCTCGCCAGCTGGGCCATGGCTGCAGACGGCTGGCCGGGCAGCTGGCTGGCGGCCCCCTGCCGCGACGGCGTGCGTTTCAGCTGTGTAGACAGAGGGTGCGAGGGAGGCGGCGTCCGCGGCGGGGCCACGCGCGACGCCTCGGCTGTGCCGGGGGGGTGCGCTTGCGGGGCGCTCCTGGGGGGGTGGCGGGCAGGCGCGCCACCCCACCTCCCCACTAACCCAGCGGGGACTGGGGAGGAGGCCTTCGGTGGAGTGGCCACAGTCGAGGCGGGGGGGGAGGGGTGAGCCGCCCCGTCCCGGAACCGACACAGAAATTCGCGTAAAGGGCGGGGCGTCGGCGTCGGCTCGGACGAGCAGCCTCTGTCGCGTGCGGTGCCTCTCCGTACTCACCATTGTGCGCCCACCGGTCATCCACTCTCCCTCAGCCCACCCACGTCCTGTCAACGCCCTCCCCCACCACCCTTCCTCCTCCCAAGCCCGCCCTCGTGCCTTCACTCAACCGCCTCACATATTCACCGCCCTCTCCTCCCCTGCCTGCCCCTCGGCCCGCCCGTTGCTGCTTCTTGTCCGTGACACGAAGGCGACGCTCCTGCACTTCCGTCGCCCGATAAGGTGAACATCAAGTCGACGACGGGCGGCCAAGCCGACAACCCATCTTTCCTTTTCTCCCTCATCCCGTCCCCCCCCTGCTCCCTCCTCTCTCTTCGTCCTGCAATGGCTGCGTTTGCCGCCCCTGTCGGGGCGCTTAGCACCCCCACCCGTTCGCTGCCAGCCCGCACCTGTCCCCGCCGCTCGCGCGGGGGTGTGACGATGACGGCCCAGCCCCCCCACCGCGTGCACCACGTGGACGCGTCGGCCGTGGCGGGGACGTCGTCGCCGTCGTCGTCGTCGCCATCGTCGTCGTCTGTGGCGGTGGCCGCCCCCCCCCCTGCCAAGCACAAGGGCGTCTGCAAGGCAGGGATTGTGACGACCACAACCGCCCCTGGCATCACTGAGGTGCATCACCACATGGGCGCGGTGGGTGCGCCCGACGGGCGGTTCCCCGCGGCAGTGGTGCACCACGCGGCAACGCTGCACGCGTTGGAGCAACGCCGTGGCGGTGCCGCTGCCAGTGAAGACGCTTTGCCGGATGCGGCCACCTCCCCCCGGCGGCGGTGGCTCCTCCGCCGCCTCCCCGAGCGCCTTGACGACCTGCCGGGGGCGCTCCCCGCGCAGGCGCCCGCCGCCCAGGCGTTGGTGGTGATGGAGGCGTGGGCTGAGGCCCCCGGCGGGCACCACCCCGCTCCGGCGGCCGCCACCGCCGCGGACCGGTGGTCGTCGGCCATGGCGAGCAGCCGCCGCTCCTTAGCCACCACCCCCGTCGTGTCATTGTCGTACGACGCGGTCTACACGGTCGGCCGGGACGGCGGGGTAGGGGACACCCTACCCCCCGGTGCGGTGGTTGTGTGCGAGGCGGTCAACGCGGCGGCGGCAGGCGAGGCGGTTGCCGACGCGCTTCAGGCGGTGCTGACCGCCACGGCCCAGGCGGTGGTCCAAAATGACCAGGCCCTGCAGGTGAGCATCCTCTGCGCCGACGATGGGGCTGGCCGTGGCGCCGCCTTTTTCAAGACCGTTGAGGTGTACCGGTCGGCCGCCCACTGGCGGGACCACTGTGATGGCCTGGACGCGGCGTTTTTGATGCGCGTCAAGGGGCTCCGCGCGGCGGGCGCGCGTAAGAGGACAGTGTTTGAAGCGGTGACGTCGGCCTAAATAGGCCTGTTGCTACTCTGGTGTCGTGCCACTCATTCCTCCATTCCCTTCTCAGGCCTCCACCATCGCTTAATTTTTGTGTACAGGAATATACACATCTATTCTCGCCTCTCTCGCATCGCGTCTTCCCTTCCACCCCGCCGTGGCAGGCACCCCCACCTTGGCGGTAGTCATTGTCCCCCGACAGTTGGGTTAGCCATAGGGAAGTGGAACGGTGGACGCGGAAGTGGTACGCTTCGCCGGGACCCTGAAACACGTAATTGAATCGAGATGGTGTACTTTCTCTGGCATCTCTCTATTGTCTACTTACCAGTACCTTGTGTCAGTAGGGCTGTCGCCATCACAACGTGTCCCAAGCTGGGTCGCGTGCGTGCTCTGGGCCCTCGTCAGCGGCTGTCGCAATGCATGTAGGATACGCCAGTGTTGCATCCACTTCGACCGTGGACGTAGAATTGGCATCGCGCTGTTCTGTTTGGTGTGCCGATCCAACACCCCTTCCCCGCTCCTTACCTTTGCGCTGCTCTGTCTCCTCCTGTGTGACTCCTCCCCTCCCATACCTTCTTCCTTCGGCCCCGACCGCCTGCCCGCCTACCATGGTATCCTCACGGCGCAAGTCTGCAGGCGGCCCGCCCGCGGCAGTGAAGCCCGTCCGTGTGGGGCGGGCGCCCAAGCGGGTGTCCTGGGGCCAGCTGGCGGCTGCCTGGGGCGTACACGCCTACACGGGCCTGGGCCTGCCCATCAACATGATCGCCTGCCGGGTCCTCTTTGCGGGCGACTTTCCCAAGTTTTGCCTTCTCAATTGGCTTGCTATCTTTGTCGACGCCACCGACGGCACGCTCGCGCGGGCGGCAGACGTGAAGCGGGTCATCCCGGGCTTCAGCGGCATTGCCCTGGACAATGAGATTGACTTTCTCACCTTTGCCTTCCTCCCCGCCCTCGCCGTATTTACCTTCGACCTGGTGCCGGGTTTGCCGCTACAGGCGGCTGTGGCCACCATGTCCCTTTATGCGGCGGGCTACCAGTTTTGTCAGACGCTGGCCAAGACGGACGACGCGTTTGTGGGCTTCCCCTCCTACTGGAACGTGGTGTGCTTCTACGTCTACCTACTCCGCCCGCCGACGGCGGTGGTGGTGGGGACCTACACCTTTTGCAGTGTCCTCTCCTTTGTGCCATTCCGCTTTGTCTACCCGACCCGCACCCCTACGCTGCGGGGTGTGACCATGACGCTCTCGTTTGTGTGGGCGGCCGCCATGTGCGTGCCTCTGCTGCTGCCTGGGTGGCAGTACAACCGGGAGCTTCTGCTCGGCAGCCTCTCCTTCCCTGCCTACTACGTGCTCCTGTCGCTGTACCTCAACATGAAGCGGGGGGCCTAAAGGTCGCCGTCGCCGCTCGCCGTCTCCGCCTCTGCCGCCACGGGGGGAGGAGGGGGTGGCACCGCGGGTTGCTTGTCCCCTTGGCCGGCTGGCGATTGCCGCACCTGTTGGAGACCGCGCGGGTCTGCGGCCGGCCCAGTGTCATGTGGGCGCCACGCCGGGGCGCTGGGACCGGAGGTGTGACTGGCGGGTGTACGTCGACTCGCTTACTTTCCTCTCCCCCCCCCCGTCCTCCTTTGTCCTCCTCCCGGTTGCCATGCCGTAGTGGATGCCAGGCTCTGGGGGGGGTGGAGCGAGGGTGCGGGGGCGGGGAGAGGGGGAAAGGGGGCGACTTGCTACTCATGGGGTCGTTCACAGTGGGCAGCGTGGGTTGGGAGCGGTGTCGCGGCGTGAGATGGCGCCGTCCCCACCTCCAGTTGATTGGGTGGGCGAAGGGAGGGTTGTGGGGGGAACTTTGGAGGGGGGGGGTACTACGCGCGGGTGGTGGGGGGAGGGGCAGCGACCACGGGCCGTTTAGTCGAGGAGAGCCCCCCGCGAGCACGCCCCCTCTACAGGGAAGAGAAAAGCAACCAACCGACAATGCACCACCCTCCCCCCCCCCCCCAGCGGGCCAACAAACGGATCACCTTCCTCTATCCAGCCGGTGTCGGTACCGCCCCCGGTGCTGCGACCGCCCCCGGCGAAGCGGCCACCCCGTTGTTGGCAGGTGGCGGCGGCGCGGTGGTACGGCGGGGTCGAGACGGCCCCGAGAGGGCGGTGGAGGGCCCAGTGTTAGGGCACCCGTCCCCGCCCTTCTCCGTGTCCTCTCCCTCCGCCCTCTATTTAGCTTGGCTTTCCTCCTCCCCCTATTTTAGGCAGCGCTATGGACGGGGCGGCCACAGCGGCCAGCCGGCCGGCCGCCTGCCGATGCGTCTCAGTGGGGGTTCCAACGCCGCGGAGGACACGTCGGGGAGGGGGGAGGGGGGAAGGGGAAACGCCCCCACGGGCGATTGTGACCTGACCCCCCTCCGTCCGCGGCGTTTCTTCCCCCTGGGCCACCCGCTGCGGCATCTTGATGCCAGACGCGGCCACCACGCACTTCCACCCCACCCTCGTTCTCTCCCCCCACCCCACCCTCGCCCGACCCTACCATCTCCCTTCCCGCTTGACAACCTCTCTACCCCTACCCCTCCTCACTCGTGAGCTCTCAGTCCCAGCGGCCGCAGGTCGGGTGATTAGCGGCAGCTGGTGCGTTGTACGTCAGGTCCAGATTTGTGCAAGGCGAGGCAGCTTTGACTACGAGGCTGTGTTTGACCCTCTCAGAGAGCCTTTCCTGCCACATTAGATTGGACTGAGTTCTTAAGTGCTCTGGTTTTTACCAGCAATCGTAGTCTTCAAACCCTTCTCCATGTGCACCATCTCTACGACGTACCCTTTCCGATGGTGTACCTATCTATTGATTTTGTTCCTGTGAATTGCCGCTGTGCTGTGAGCATGCCCACTGCTGCAGCAGATGGAGCTACATTGATATCGCCCTCTAGGCAACCGTACGGGCCGGTTGCCCTCTCACAGAGCACGTGAAGGGTGGTGTAAAGAGTGCAACTTTTGTGTGTTTAGAATTTGCAACTTAGTGAATACGACTCATTGGTGTTCTTTGATTTTGAAGGGGACGTAGAGAACTACCTCGTCTGGTGAGGTGGTCGCTTATTGGGGGCGGACAGGCTACCCCCCTTCCCTGGACCCCCCTTGTTCCGTTCAAGTATACGCAGCCCCCGGGTCTTCAGCGCCGCCCTCTGGGGCGTCCCCGGCCCCCTCCCCCCCGGCCTTGTCCGCCTCGACCCCCGCCGCCACCCACGCCACCCCCGCCGACGCCACGCACAGGGGCACGAGCGCCCATGCAAAGACCTCGACGGCGACGCCCGCAGAGCGGCGGCGCCCCCACGGCGTGGCCGACGAAATCGCGACCGCCGCGACAGCCCACCAGACGGCCCAGACGGCCCAGGCGGCCGCCTCGACGCGCAGCGGGGGTCCCCAGCGGCGGCCCCGCGCGAGCCCAACTCCCCACAACCCGGCGATGGCAGAGGTAAAGAGCCACCCGACCACCCCAGACGCGACGGCCAGACTGCAGAGGTAGGAGCGGCCAAAGTAGCAGGTCGACGAGGTCGGGCCGAGCCGCCGCAGGCCGGCGACCGTGGCCGAAAAGATGACGAGCGTCAGCAGCCAGTGGGTGGCATAGAGGAGGGGGCGGGCAAAGACCTGGGAACAGGCCCGGAGATTGACCATCTCACTGGCGGGTGGGGGGGAGGAAGGTGCCTGCTGGGGGGGGGGGAGGGGAGACGCACGGGGGAGGCGCGGGCAAGAGGCGGCAGGATGGGGGGGTGGCGGACAAGAGTGGGGTGCGGGAGGGAGACGTCGCACGCGACAAGGGCAGGGAGGTGCGCAGGCGCCAAGGCGGGGACACAGGGTGGAAGGCGGCGTGGCGGGGAGACGGACGGACGGAAAGCACCACCGCGGTCATATGATATGAAAGAGGCCAGGGCGGTGAGCCAAGATGGTCAGCCACTTGAAATGTACCGGAGCCCGCCACACCCTCGATGCGTGAGCGGGGCCAGCCGCGGGCCAACGGCGGTCAACCAGCTGGTTACCGTTGGTGGACGACACCCTTCCTTCCGCCCCCTGGGCACCCCGGGTCACCACGCCCAAGGAGCCCGGCGTGGCACGCGCCTTCCTGCCGGCTCCGCTCCCCGGCGTGCGGTTGGCCTGCCCCGTGAGCCGCGGCTGCTGGCCTGCCCGCGGCCAGATCGGCTGCAGCACAGCTGGGCCCCTCGGGCATGACCCCTTTGCACAAGCACACCGATCTCACGTAGAAGCATGAGGATTCTCTAGGTACTGGAGTACTTTGCCACACAAGTGACAGGGCTCCGGCCGGCAGTCTTGCGTTTGCGCCCCTCTTTTTTCTATTTTTTTCTATTTTTTTTTATGTGCCAAGCAGACACCACCCCTCTGCGCTGCTCCGCCTCCCCCCGCTTGTCGCCCACCCAGCACCTCTCACCTTTTTTGCCTCCCTCCCCGCCCTCGCCAAGTTTTCCTGCAACCTGGTGCCGGGCCTGCCGCTGCAGGCGGCGGTAGCCACCGTGGCCCGCCACGCAGCGGGCTAGGATTGACGTTTTGCCAGACCCTGGCCAGAACGGACGACGCGTTTGTGGGCTTCCCCTCCTTCTGGATCGCGGTGTGCTCTTACGTTTACCTCTGCCGTCCGCCGACGGCAGTGGCAGTTGGGGCCTACACCATTTGCAGCGCCCTCTTGTTTGTGCCCTCCCGCCTTGCCTACCAGACACACGCACCTGGACACTGCAGTGAGAGCGACATGATCACTCCTCCCAGCTGCGAGGGGTGCTCATGACGCTCTCATCATTTATTTGGGCAGTCGCCATGTGCGTGCCGCTGCTGCAGTCTGGGTGGCAGTACTACACATCCGGGAGCTGCTGCTCGGCGGGCTCTCGTTCCCTATCGACGCCGTGCTCCTGTCGCTGTACCTCCTAGGCGCCCAAACGTCGGCGCTGCCCGCCGCCCGCTGCCTTTGCCACTGCCGCCACGGGGAGGAGGGGGTGGTGCCGCCGGGAGAGGGTATCCCAGTGGCCGTGTTTGCCGTGCCACACCCCCACCCGTTGGGTGGGGCGGCGCCCGCCGGCGGCTGGCGTGACGCCAGGTGGGCGCCACGCCGGCGCCCCTGACCGCGCTACGAATGGGGGTGGTGCGACTGTGGGGCGGCGTCAACTCTGGTGCCCCCCGCATCCCCCCTCTTCTTCCCCCCCCTTTGGGGAAGGCGTGTGGAGCGTGTTTTCCGTGTCTTGCCTGTTTGAACGAGGTCACGCCGCACGCCCACCAAAACTGGGCGTGTTTGCCAACCCTACCTGCCTACTACCCCCCATCCACACGTCACCGCCACTCTTCTCCACACCGTCTGGGCGAGCAAGACAAACAGGAAAGAGGCGATGCTCTCTCCTTGCCACCCTCCTTTCCGTCAGAGTGTTGCCCGCGCGCCCCCATCATCAGCTTCACAGATGGCGGGGTGGGCGTGGTGGTGGTGGTGGTGGAGGGAACGAGGGGGGGGGGAGGGAGGACGGTCGGGGGGGGCGAATAGACACAGAAAGAAAACACGCCCCGCAGGCAAGTGGCGGTCCCCCCCCCCTCCCAGCGCGGCTGCAATGACAATGTCCACGCGACACGCTATTTACCAATGTCACGGCAGTGGCGGCCCCCCCCACCCTCCCGCCCACTCCCCCCCCCCTCCCCCCCCCCCCCCCCCCCCCCCCCTCCATCCTTCTCTGCGCACGAAAAGAGAGGCGTCTCCCCCACCATGACTGAGAGTGGCGAACGCCTCTGCCTACGGCAGCCACCCCCCCCCCCCGGCCGCGCACTGCGCGCACGCCCCCCAGCTGCAGCTCTGGGACTATCATGTCAATTATCGGCCACTGGACCAATCAAACCCACACTGCACGACCTGTGCACGTCCACTTTTTACGGGACGCACAATACCTATGGATGTACTGTACACAGCCCCCCCCCCACCCCCCCGCGTGTGCCTGCCTATGGATCCTCCCTCGGCCCTACGGGCGTGCGCGGTCAGCCAATGCACTGGGGGGACATGGCCACACGGCTGCTCTCGGGAGCGGCCCGCACGCATTGACGTTGGTGTAGCAACACAAAGGCTTTCTCCTTTTTTTTTTTTTTCGCCTTGCCTTTTTTCCCCCACCGCGATGCGCAGCAGCGGGGAGGAGGAGGGAAGGTGTGGGGGGGGGGGGGGGGGGTGGGGGGGGGGGGAGAGCACCCCACGGGACCCCCCCTACGAAATAGACGGAGTTGGGGGTATCTAAATTAGGGGGCGGGGGAGGGGGGGGTGTGGGGCACACGCGTGTGTGCCAGAATGGGCTGTGCACACGGGCGGCAGCCGCGCTCCCCCCCCCCCCCCCCCCCTCCCCCTCCCCCTCCCCCTCTCCATCTCTGCCAAGAGCGCATCCAGTAGCGGCTGTGGGCCACCCACCGCCCCAACCGCTTTGACGGCAGGGACACGCGTGACCACCCGCACTGTTCCTTGCAGAGGGATTCAAGATGGGTGGAGGGGGGGGGGGGTGAGCCCGGGGGGGGGGGGGGGGGGGGGGGGAGGGAGGGGGGGGGGAGAGCAGGTGGGCCCGTTGGATTAACCAGCCCCCCCCCCAGCCCACCCCAGCCCACCCCACCCACTCAACCCCACCCCACACCCCAGCCCGCAGCCCCAAGCCCCACCCCCCCCACCCCGTCTCCTTGTCCTGCCCCCCCCCCACCCCCCCCCCCCCCCCCGCGTGCCCCGCCCCTGTCTCCTCCCGTGACCGCAACCGCCAGCGTCTCGTGGGCAGCGGCGCTTCTTTGCGCAGCGACGGCCACCCGGGTGGGGGCCCCGCCCGCCGGTCGTGGCTGGCGGCCAATCTGCGGGGATTGGGGATTGGTGGCGGGGGCGGCGCCCCCCCGCACCCCCACCACCACCACCCCCCCCCCCGAGAGACCCCTCCCGGTGGCCTCGCGCCGACCGCCCCAGCGATCGCTGCGGGGGGCGGGGGGGGGGGGGGGGGGGGGGGGGGGGTCCTGGGGGGGGGGGGGGGGGGGGGGGGGGTGGTCGCCGCCGGCGGCAGTGGCGGCCGCAGCCCCCGACCCGTCGTCGGGGCGGCACCTCGTCGGCCCCCGTCCTGTCGCCGGCAGGTCCAACCACCCAGCGGCGCACCCGGCCGGCCGGGCACCACATCCCCCCCCCCCCCCCACACACCCCAAGGCGCGCCCTCCCCGTCGTGCCACGCCCGCCGCGGGCGCACGCGCGCGCGTGTGGGGGCGGGTCACGCACACGCTCTCTCCCCCCCCCCCCCCCCCCCCTCTGCTATAGCGATTTGTCGCTGTTCCTACCCTCCCCCTTCCCGTCCCGTCCCGTCCCGTCGCCCCTTTCCCCCCCCCCCCCCAGTTACTCCCTCCACCCCCGTCGCCCCCTTCCCCCCCCCCCCAGTTGCCAGTTGCTCCCTCACCCCCCCCACCCCCCCCCCCCTCCCCCAACCCTGTCAACCATTCTTTTCCTCCCTTTCTTTCTTTTTGGTCCAGTCCCCCAGCAAGATCTGGGGAGGGGGGGAGGGGGGGGGGGGCACCCACATATGTACCGCAGTCCCAACACTGCCGACGGCGGCGTCGGCTGTGTCAGCGGGGACCCCACCTGTGGTCAAAAGGGGGGTGGGGGGGTGGTGGGGGGCACAGGGGACGGGGGGGGGGGGGGGGGGGCGGTGAGGTGCTTGGCGACAACAACGACGCGGCGGGCCGTCACGGCGCGTGGCAGGCGCTTCCCCAGCCCCAAATACGCCCCCCACCCCGCGCACCGCCCCGCCCAACCTCCCCCCTAGACTTCCTACCGCTACCGCCCCCCAACGCCAATGCCAACGTCCAACGAACGCCCCACACCCCCCCCCCCCCCCCACACCCCCCCCCCCCCCTCCTCTACCCCAACCCGTCCCGCCCGCTCTGACAGTGTGGGGCACCGCCCGGTGGACGACGAAGCGTGGCACCCTCCCGCACTCCCCTCACCTTCCCCCCCCACCCCCCCCCCCCCCACCCAGACGCCGTTGCCGCTACCGCCGCCGCCTCTGCCGCCGCCGCCGCGCCCGCCGCCGCCGCTGCCCGCTCCCGTAGCGCTCGTCGGGTCCACGGCGGGGCAAGGCCCTGGCGGGGCAGACCCCCCCCCCCCCCCTGTCTCTGGGGGGGCGCTCCACGGCAGTAGCAGGTGGCAGGCCGCGGCAGGCCGCGGCAGGCCGCGGCAGGCAGCGGCGGCGGCGGCGGCGGCGGCGGCGGAGGCGGCTGCGGCGGCCACGACGGTGGACGTTGCCACCCTGCCCGCCCCGACCCTGCCCGTTCACCCACCCACCCCCCTACCAACCCCCGCCTCCCCGTCGCTGCGCGGCCGCTCTTTCCGCGGCTGCTTGCCGCGGGCCTCCACCCAGACGGTGCACCACGCGACCCGGGGCGGTCCTTCCCCCCGCGGCGGCCCTTCCCCCCGCGGCGGCAACGCCCCACCCCCCTGCGCCTGCTGGTGCTCTACCCCCGCTGCCGCCCCCGCCCGCGCGCCGCACGCACCGTTGCCGTGCCGCACGTGTGTCGGTACCGCCGGTCGGTCGGGGGCTGCCTGCCGGCACACCCCCCCACCGCCGACGGTGACCGTCGCCCGGTGCTGGTCGGCACTGTCGGTACCGCCCGCCCGTCTTGCACGCCCCCCACTCTCCCCCCCCCCCCCACCGCCTCCGTCTCTTTGCCCCCCCGTCACTCGTCTCTTGCACGGCGCCTCCGTCCCCCCCTCCCCCCGCATCCCCCCCCCTCGCGCCTCCTTGCATACACACGCCTCTCCCTCGCAACCCACCCCGTACACCCACACCCACACCCACACCCACACCCACACCCACACCCACACCCACACCTAGCCGCCCACCCCCACGCACCTTCGCACCCGCCTACACGTCCCCTCTTCCCCCCCCCACCTTCCACCTACCGCCGCCTCTTCTTTGTCCTTTTTTGACTGTTGGAGGTGGCACCACCCTCACCACCCTCACCACCCCCCCCCCTACCCCCCCCCTCCCACCCTTCTCTCTCGCCTGGTCCGCCCCCCCCTCCCCCCCGCCCCCCTCCTCGACGGGCGAGAGGTTTGTCGACATGCAGCAGCCGCAGCGGACCCGCTTTGCCCCGCCCGGCCGCCGGCGGTCCCGCGCCGCCGCCGCCGCCGCGCGGGTGTCAGCCGCCGCCGGGATGGGCGGCGCGGGCGGGGGGCTGGCGGTAGCGCCCACCCCCACCACCGCCGCCCCCGCCGCGCCCGCCGTCGCTACCAGCGGCGGAGGGGGGGGCGGCGCCCCATGGGCGGCGGTGGGCCCGCTGTGCGGGACCCCCCGGGTTGGCCCGCCGGCCGCCCTCCCCGCCCCCGCTGCAGGGACGGGTGCGGGCGCGGCGGCGGGGGTGCGCCCGCTGCAGCCACCGTCGCCGCCCCTGCCCGTGACGGCCGGCGGGCCCCCCCCGCTGGCGCTGCTCCCCCAGCCGCTGCGGCCGCCCCAGCCGCTGCTGCCACAGCCGCTGCTGCTGCGCAACGCGACGCACCCCGCGTCGGCGGCCGCGTCATCGTCGGCGTCGGCAGCGGCAGCGGCGGCGGGGGCGGCGGCGGGTGCTGGGGCGGGGGGAGGGGGCGGGACCGCGTGGCCGGCGGCGGCGGCGGCGGGGGCGGGGGCGCAGCCGACTTGGTCGGGGCCCGCGCTCATTGCCGAGTCCCCAACGGGGCCGTCGAGCCGTGGGCGCCCCCGCGGCAGCGCCCGCCGCGCCGCTGCGGCCGCTGCCGCGGCAGCAGCCGCGGCGGCAGCCGCGGCAGCAGCCGCGGGAGGGGAGGGCGCCCCCGCCGGGTCGCCGGCTGTCGGCACCGCCGCCGCCGCCGAGGCGGCGGCGGCGGCGGCGGCTGCGGCTGCGGCGGCTGCGCCCGCCCACACCAGCCGCCGTGGCCGCGCGCGCGCGCGTGCCGCGTCGGTGGCGGCGGCGCGTCGCGCGGCGGGGGGGGGGGGGGGGGCGGCGGGGGGGACCGCCCCGCCTGGGGGGGGGGGGGGCCCGGGGGGAGGGGCGGGAGGGGGTCCCGTACCGGGAGGGGGGGGCGGGCCAGGGTCGGGAGGGCCGGCAGGGGGGGGGGTGGTGGGCGCCGCTGGTGCGCCCGCCGGCTCGCCGCCGCCCCCGACGTCGCCAGTGGCTGGCCGGGTGGGCGGTGGGGTGGGCGTGGGCGTGGGCGTGGGCGTCGGCGTTGGCGTGGACGCTGCCAGTGACGGCCCGCCCCGCCGCCGCGCGTCTTCGCCGGCCGGCCACGCGGCGGCCGGGACGGCAGGGGGTGTTGGCACCGCCGGCCCCACGCCCGGTGCGGGGGTGGGCCACGGCGCTGCCGCTGCTGCCGCTGCCGCCGCCGCCGCCACCACCACCACCGCCACCGCCGCCGCCGCCGCCGCGGGCGCGGGCGCGGGCGCGGGCGCCACTGCGCGGTCGCCCAGCGCTGCGTCGGCCAGTGAGGCCACCGCCGCCTACGAGGCCGCGCGTGCCGCCGCTGTCGCCGCTTCCGCCGCTGCCGCCACTGCCGCCTCTGCCGCTGCCGCTGCCGGCGCCAACGTCGCCCGCGCCGCGGCCGACGACGCGGCGGCTGCCGCCCCCCGCCTCACATCCAGCCCGTCCGAGCCGACGCGCAGCGCCGCCTGGGCCGCCGCCATCCTCCCCCGCAGCCGCAGCAGCAGCCTCTCCCGCCGCGCGACGAGCGGCAACCCCACCGCCGCGGCCGCCGCCGCCGGCGTTGGCGGCTCGGCGCTGCCGCCGCCCCCGTCTGCCGCGTCGGTTGCCAACGCGGCGCACCTGCAGCTGCCGCTGCCGCCGCCGCCGCCGCCGCCGCCGCCGCCGCAGCCGCAGCTGGCGGTCCTCCACGGCGGCTCCCTGCCCGCACAGCCGCCCCCGCGGTCGCTCGTGCGGGTGCGGTCCCGGTCGCGGCTGCCAGACAACAACAACCCGCCCGGGGGGTCGGGTGCCCGGGGGGGGGGCGCCGGCGGGGGGGGGGGGGACCCGGCGTGCCGGGCCTGCTGCCGCCCGCCGGCACGGCTGGCGCCGGCACCGCCGCCGCGGGCCCACCGACGCAGCCGCCACAGCCACAGCCGCCGCAGCCGCTGTCGACGGAACCGCTGCTGCCGCTGGCTCAGCTGTCGGCGGGCGGGGGGGCGGTCGGCAACGGGGAGGCGGCCGCCCTCGCGGGCGGCGGCGGTGGGGGGGGGGTCACCTCCCTGGGTCGCCGCAGCGCCCGGTGGCACCGGATGACCGCTGCGGCCGAGATGGCGGCGCCGCCGCCGGCGGCGCCGCCGCTGGGCGCGCCGCCCTCGGGGCTGGCCGGCCTCGTTGCGGGGGGCCACCCCCACCAACACCCAGGGGGGGGTCCCGCCGGCGCCGCGGCTGCTGCCGCCGCCATTGCCGGGCGGGCGTCCCTGTCGGCGGCGGGTGCCGACCCAGTGGGGGGCGGCGCCGCCGGTGGCGGCCCGGGCGGCCGTGGCGGCGGCGGCGGCGGCGGCGGCGGCGGCGGCGGCGGCGGGGGTGGGGGGGGCAGGAAGCCGGGCCTCTTTCGGCGCATCCGGTCGGCGCTGCGGCCGAGCCGCGGGGCGGGGGGCAAGGGCGCCTCGTTGGATGACAGCGGCGTTGGCGTCGGCCGCGGCGGCCGCGACCGCGACGGGGACGCGTCGTTTGTGGGCCTCGGTGGCAAGGGCCGCTTTGGCGGCGGGGGCGGTGGTGGAGGTGCTGCCGACGGGGGCGGCGGCGGCGGCGGGGGGGGGGGGGGGGGCACCGCGACGCGGAGCCTGCCCAAGCGGGTCTTTTCGTCGCCGCCCAAGATAGGTGGCTTTGTCGGCCGCAAGAGCCGCGCCCTCAATGCCGGCGCGGGGGGGGGGGGGGGCGGCCGCGGGGACCGCGTGGAGGGGGTGGGGGGTGGCGGCGGTGGGGGTGGTGGTGGTGGCGTTGACGCGGCAGGCGGCGGCCGCCGCCTCACCGACTTTGCCGACCCGTCGGGGGAGGTGGCGGCGTATGGGCCGGGCGGCGGCGGCGTTGGCGTTGGCGTCGGCGTTGGTGGCGGGCCGGGTGGCGTCGGCGGCGGGGAGCACCACCTGCCCGGCGGCGGCCTCGACGGGCCGGGCGGGTCGGCCAGCCTGGGCAGCCTCGGCCTGCGGGCGGCGGGGGTGGGCGGCGGCGGCGGCGGCGGCGGCGGCGGCGGCGGCGGCGTCTCGGCCGACGCGCTGGCGGTGGTGGCGGGCGCCGCGGGGGTCGCTGACGGGGGGCCCTACGCCGGCCGCCGTGGGGGGCTTGGCTCTGGGGGGAGTGGCAGCCTGGCGGGGCTGCCGCTGGGCGGGGCGGGGGGGAGCTTTGGGAGTGCCGCCGTTGCCGCCGCTGCTGGGGTGCTTGCAGCGCCTGGTGGTGGTGGCGGTGGTGGTGGGGGTGGTGGTGGTGGTGGTGGCGGTGGGGGGGGGGGGAGGGGGTGGTGGCGGGGGGGGTGGCGGTGGGGGTGGGGGTGGCGGCGGCGGCTCGGGCCCCCGGTCGTTTGACTTTCGGCACAGCCTGTCGTTTGCGAGCGGCGCCCTCTCCGGCCTCCGGTCGCTGTCGTCGGCGGACAAGCCCGGCGCGGCCTTCCGCTCCCGCCTGGACGCGGTGGCGAGCGGCAAGGCCCCCCTGGGCTCCCTCCTCGACGCCATGTACGGCCTGTCAGAGCGGCTCCCGCACGACGCCAAGGAGGCGCTGGTCAAGCTGCTCGTCAAGCCCGCCGCCCTGGAGGGCCTCCTCGCCCACCTGACGCTCCTCGCGCCCCCCCGGGGGGAGGACGCGGACCCCGCCGCGTCGGCCCGCCGCTACCCGTACGTGGTGTCGATGCTCCTATCGTCGGGGCCCATCCAGCTGCGCCGCGCCCTCTACCTCTCCCCGCGCCACCTGGACGTGCTGTTTGGCTGCCTCGCCCCGTCGGCCAACCCGGCAAAGGCCGTTGGCGGCGGTGCGTACGCCACGTCGGGGGCGGGCGCGCCCTACGGGGCGGGGCCCCCGCCGCCGTCCTCCTTTTCCTCCTCCTCCTCCTCATCGGCGGCTGCGGCGGCGGGGGGGGCGGCGGCAGCCCCACACCACCACCCCCCCCACGGGGGGGTGTGGGAGGAAGAGGCGGTGGGGGGTGTCAAGGCGGACCCGTTTGTGGTGCGGGCGGTGACCAAGGTGCTCCTGTCGGTCCTCCGGGACAGCGCCGACGACGCGACGGCGGCGGTGGCCCGCCGGCCGGGGGTGATTGACGACCTGCTGCGGCACGTGGGGTACGCCAACACCCCCGAGGTGCTGCTGCACCTGCTGTCGACGGTGCAGGCGCAGGCAGAGCTCCGCTTTGGGCCCACCCACACCCCCATGATCCCGGTGCTGGCGCAGGCGGGCATCCACGGCGCGCTGGTGCGGCGGTTTGCGGCGGCGGCGGCGGTGGTGCCGCCGACAGAGGCCGCGTCGGCAACGATTGAGAATGTGAGCCGGGTGCTGGTCGGGATTGCCCTCCGCGTGATCGTCACGCCCACCATGGACGGTGGTGGGGCGGGGGCGGGTGGCGGCGGCGGGGGTGGGGCGGGCGGTGGTGGCGGCGGCGGCGGCGGCGGCGGCGGCGGCGGCGACGGCGGCTTTGTCGCCGAGTACAATGCGTGCCTCGACTCGCTGGACGTGTTTGCCCACCCCGAGCCGGTGGTGGCGCTCCTCGACACGGGCCTGGCGGCCATGGCGGCGGGCGACGCCCGCGGCTACGCCCTCTCCACCGCCCTCACCGCCGCCCGGTATCTGCTGGTGACGGCGGTGAATGGGGCGGAATCGTCGGCCGCCGGCATCCGCGCGCTCGTCCGCCGCACCGACACGCGGGGGTACGAGGCCGCCCTCCGAAGCCGGGTGCCCGCCCTCGTCACCGTCTTGCGGTCGCCAAAGACGGTTGGCACGGCCGCCGCGTGGGTGGCCCCCCCCGCCGCCGCTCCCCCGCGCACCCCCACCCCCACCCCCACCCCGACCGCCAACCACACCACCGCCGCCGCCGCCGCCGCCGCCGCCGCCGCCGCCGCCGCCGCCGCCGCCGCCCCATCCACCCCGACCACCGACGCGGTGGCCGCCGCGGCCGCCGCCTCTGCGGCGGCGGCCACGGCGGTGGTGGACACCATGTGGGCGCCCGTCGTGTCCCCCCTGGGCCTGACGCGCCTCAAAATCATTGAGCTCCTCATTGTGCTCCTCCAGTTTGGGGGCGACGCGTCGGTTCGGGGGGTGGCCGACGCCGGCACCGCGCCGGTGCTGCTCGCCCTCTTTGAGCGCCTCCCCCTAAACTCCCTCCTCCTCCACGTCGTTGCCGTGGCCGTCGAGACGGCCTTTCGGGTGCGGGAGCCGGCCCTCCGGGGCGCCCTCGTCGGGCCCGACGCGGCGCTCGTGCCAACGCTCCTCCGCCTGTGGCGGGGCGCCGCCGCCGCCGAGGCCCGCCGCGCCGCCACCCCCGTTGCCTGCCGCGGGCAGCTGCTGCGGATGGCGGCGGCGGTGCGGGACTACCTGCAGCTGGACCCGCCGGCAGAGGACGCGGCGGCGGTGCGGGGGGCGATTGGGGGGGGGGCGCTCCGCGCGTTTGCCGCCTGGGCGGCCGCCGAGCTCGACGGGGGGGGGGGGGGGTTGGCCCCCGGTGTTGGCATCGTCGGCGTCGGTGCCGCCGGTGCGGGTGGGGCCGACGCTGGGCACGGCGGCGGTGGCGAGGGGGTGGGTGGGGGGGGGGGGGCAGACCGGCCCGACCTCCCGCCGTCGGGCGTGGTGCCGTACATGATGGCAGGGGCGGGCGTTGGAGGGGGGGGGGGTACCGTCGGCGTCGGCCCGTAGGCAGGGGGGCGGAGGGGGCGGAGGGGGGGAGGGGGGGGGGGAAGGTGGTGTCTGCCCGAGTGGCGGGCGCTGCCGGTCCTCCGACGGACCATATGGGGTCTCACTCTCTCTCCCCATGCATGCGGATTCTCTTTTTCCTCCCGTCTCTCGCCGCGTGACACACACACGCCCAACGTGAGCGTGCGCACCGTACATACAGTACTGAACAGTACATATTACCTACGTACAATCTGAGCAAGTCGGCGGCGGGCCACCACAGCCGCGCCGGGGTAGCGGCGGTCACCGCCACCGCCACCACCACCGACCCATCCCCCTATGGTGGACAGCGGGATGTGCAGCGCGCCCGACCGTACACGGTCCAGCCACGGCCCCATGGGGCGGCGCTGGCTTGCTTTTGCTCCCCGCCCCGCGCCCCCGCCCCCCCGCCCGCCGTGCGAGGCGGCACGCCGGCGCCCACCCCAGCGTCTTCCCCCCACCCCCCCCAGCAAGTCCACCCCCCGGCCACATGACGGCCCCCTCTGCTCGTCGCCCCCTGCCCCCCCCCCCTCCCGGCCCCCCGGCGACGCGAGGCCGCCGCTCACAGGTCATCCCCCGCGGCACCCGCGGCGGCGGCAAGGATCGCATCCACCTTGGCGCGCTTTGGGTCCCGCCCCCCCGCGTCGCCGCTGCCCGCCGCCGCCGCCGCGTCCCCGCCGCCGCCGCCGCCGCCGTCGCCACGGTCGTCAAGGCCACCGCCGCCGCCGCCGCCGCCACCCCAGCCGTCGCCGCCACCACCACCGTCACCGCCACCACCACTGCCGCCGCCGCCGCCGCCAAGCCCACCGCCACCGCCACTCGACGGCAGCGGCTCGGGTGGCTCGCGTGGCGGCGGCAGCGGCGGCGGTGGCGAGTCACCGCCGCCGCCGCCGCCCTCGGCCGTGTACCCCCCCCCATTGGCGTGCGCGCCACCCTCCCACGTGCCACCGCCGCCGCCGCCGCCACCATCGGCGCCGCTGCCATCGCCATGGGCGGCGGCGGCGACGGAGGCGGCGGCGCCAGCCAGAGGCGACGCCGCGACGAGCGCCGGGGGCGCCAGGAAGGGGTTGGCCACCGCCCCCGCGGCGGCGGCGGCGGCCGCCGCCGCGGTCGTTGACGCGGCCGCCGCCTTGAGCCGCGCCAGGGAGGTGGTCACTGCCAGCCGCGACGCGACCGCCGCGGCGGCCGCCGACGGGATGGAGGGGGGGAGGGGGGGCGCCGCCGCCGCGGCCCCGGCCGGTGAGGGGTCGGCGGCCACGCCCCCCACCCCCGCCCCCGCCCCCGCCCCCGCCCCCGCCCCTGACACAGCGGGAGTGGGGGAGGAGGGCGCGTGCTCGTCAGCCGCCGCCGCCCCCGCTGGCGGGCCCGGGACGGCCGCAGCGTCGCCCGCGCCGACACCGCCGTCGCCGTCGCCGTCGGCGGCGGCCGGCACAATCACCCCTGGCGTGGCCATGTACGTGTGCGCCGGCGGCAGGGGCGGCATCCACGCCTCCATGTACGGCCGCCGCCGCGCAGCGGCAGAGGCGGCGGCGGCAGCAGCAGCAGCAGCAGCACCCGCGTCGGCCGTCGCGGGCTCCCCCCCTGCCGCCACCACATCAGCGGCAGAGGCGGCCGCCGGCAGCGGCGGCGGCTGCCGCCCCCGCCCCGAGTGGGCGGCAAGAAACGCCCGCCGCCGCGCGTCACGGTCCGCATCACGGGAGCGCTTGCGGGCGCTGCCGCCCTCCCCGTCCCCTCCCCCTCCCCCCGCCCCCCCTGACACGCCGCCGCCACCACCACCACCCCCCGCCCCCCCCCCCCCCCCGCCGCGCCCGGCGCGGCGGGAAACGCCGGCAGCTCCCCCCCGGGAAAGGGGACCTCCTCAAAGCGCGCATACTCGCCGAGCGCCGCCGCCGCGCGGGCGGCGGCGGCGGCGCCCTCGCGGGGCCCGCCCCAGCCCCCCCCCCCCGCCCCGCCACGGGAGAGGCCGTCGAGGACGGCCAGGACGTCGCCCGCGTGCGGGCGGGAGCGCCCTGTGGCGGCCGCCGCCGCCGCCGCGCGGGCGCCGGTGGTGGTGAGGAATGTGGCGGTGAGGGCGGTGAGGGTGGCGAGCACCGTCTCTGAGGTGGTCAGGTCAGAGAGGGTAGGCGGCGCACCGCTGCCGCCGCCGCCGCCGGGGGTGGGGGGGGCGGGGGGCGGGGGAGCGCCCCCCGCGCCGGTAGGGGGAGGGGCCCGCGCCAGCCGCTGCGCTTGGGCGTACAGGACTTGGGCGACCGCCACGCGGGTGGCGGCGCGGCCAAACGCATCGGGGCCATCGTCGGGGGGGGCGGGCATGGCGCCAGCCCGCGGTCTGGATGGGTGCCGACGGGGGGGGAGGGCAGGGTGGGGCGGCAGTGGCGAAGGCCAGGCAGGGGCGAACGCAGCAGCGGCAGCGGCGGCGCAAGGCACGCGCAGGGACGTAGAGGTTGGCACAGAGAAACGGGGAGAGAGACTCGTGGAAGGGAACAAGACCGGAAGCAGCGCGAGTAGGCACACGGAACAATGCCGGCAGCAGCGCGTGTGCGAGACACAACACCGGTACCAGCGGCGATGAAGAGACGTCGGCCCGCGCCGGTGCGACCGCGAACCGAACGGGGGCGCGTCGAAGCCAAGTCGGTCCATGAACGTCGCTGGTGCGAACACGGGGGGGGGGGGCTACAAAGACAGTTGAGGTACTTGAATTCGTTTCTCATTATCCAAGTACGCTCCGTAGTCTCGGTCCAGCCGCAGCAATGCTACCATCGTCCCGCGCGGGTCTAGTCGGCAGGGAGAGGATGACATCCACATTATGCTGAGCAGCGGACCCCACCTCCCGCCCCCCCCACCTCTCCGAAACGCCGTCGTCGTCACGACGTCATGCACTGCCAGCCGCTGCTCTGGCAGACGGGCGGATAGGTAGCGAGCAATTGCGCCTCCAGTCTTCCTTGGTCGTTTTTTTCCCCCTCTGACGAGCAGCGCCTAGCGTGTGCCTTCGCCGACGCCCCCCCCCCCCGCCCCCCCGCCTCCCTGCCGACGCCCCACGTCGTCGCCGGCGCCGCGGCACCCCGTTTCTCTGTGCCATGGCCATGGCCGCCCGCCGCCGCTTTGCGGCATTTTTTGACCCCGCCACCCCCCCATCCTCTGACGCGGACACGGATGAGGAGACCCCAGAGGAGGCAGCCGGAGGTGGCGCCGCCGCCGCTGCCGTCGCCGCCGCCATGACCGCCGCCGACGCGGTGGCGGTGCTGGCGGCGCCGCTGGTGGCGGCGGGGGAGCCTCCCCCCCCCGCGCCTGCGGACCTGGGCACCCTCCCCGCGGCGTCGGTGGCGGCCGCCCTTGCGGTGGACGCGCCGTGGCCGCCCCGCGAGGCGAGCGTGTGGGGGGCCGTCCGCCGCTGGGCCGCCGCTGCCGCGGGCGTGGCGGACGACGCGTCCGCCGCCGAGGCGGCGCTGTGGTCGCCCGCCCAGCGGGGCGCAGTCGCGGCCCACCTTCGTCCGCTGCTATCGCCCGACGGCGGCGGTAGCGGTTGCGGCGGGTGTGTGCGGCTGTTGGACCTGCCCCCTGCCGTGATGGCGGCGGTGGAGCGGCTGGGCGATCCTGACCCGGCCGAGCTCCTCGCCTACTACCGCTACCACGCGCTGGTGGCGGAGGAGGCTGCCGCCCGTCGCCGCCGCGGCTGCGGCTGCCACGGGCACGGGCGGGGCGGCTGGGCGGCGGCCGCGGCGGCCGCGACGGTGGCAGTGGTGGACCGTTACTATGGGCGTCCGTCGGTCGTCGGCCGCCCCTTTGACTGCGCGTCCCTCCGGCGACGCCTCCGCGCGGCGGTGGTGGCGGTGGAAAGCGCGCATCCGCTACCCGCCGGGATGGTCGTTGGCCACGCCGCCGAGGATAACGACAACGACGACGACGACGACGACGACGGCGCTGGGGCCACCCTTGCCGCAGCCACGGCCGACGGGTTGCCCTTGTTGGCAGACGCGGCGGCACTCCCTCCGGGCGCACGGCGGCTGCGCCTGCCGCCGTGGGCGTCCACTGTCCGGCTAGTGGTGGACCCCCGCACTGCGCTTCCGCCGGGGGTGGCGCTGCGGTTCTACTGCGGGCCTGCTGTTGGGGCGGATGCGGGCGGGCGGCTGCCGCCGGGGTGGGTGGGCACCCGGATTCTGCGGTCGCCGGTGCTCGGGTACAGGCTAGTAGCGATGAGGGGGGGAGCGAGTGGCAGGGGGGGGGGTGGTGAGCACCGCCGCCCGTGGGGCTATGCATTCACATTAGAGCCGCTCTTTCGCGAGGGCTAGGTGGGCGTGGGAGGGGTAACAGCAAACATACCTTCTGTGAGTAACAGCTGGCCCATGCAGTGACTGGAAGGGAGGATGAGATTGGGGGCAACTGACACCAATGACGGTCGCGCGTGAGGACTGGGCGCCCCGCTCATCAAGAGGTCTACATAAATGGCGTGTGACACTGAGCCCCTCACCACTGGAGGGGTGGTCCAGCTGAGTGGTTTGTGTGCTCACACGCCTCGTGCTGTTGCTTATTGAGTTCGTGGAGAAAAGATGACGACCTGTTACATATGAATGGAAAATACCACAAGCAAAGCACACACGCTACGATGACGCTCTACTCAGCGTACACCGACGCCTGCATGAAAAGAGACGTCAAGCCCGTCCAAAACGGTCAAGGCATAGACACTGCTTCGACCAACAGGCACCGCACAGGCTGCCTCACGTCAGGGCACACAACACTCTAAGCTACTGCGCCGTCGTTGCCGGGCGGGCCGCTGTCGTCGGCTTCCACTGAGGGGCCTTAATCTGCTTGACATTGGACAGCCCTGCCGACGCACTCAAATCCTGCAGCGCCCGCTCCGAAGCCAGAGACACCCGGTCCGCGGCGCCCAGGGATGGCAGGGAGCACGCAAAGAACTTGCGTGGAACCATCGTGGCGGGCAACATGCTCTGTGCGTGCAGCTTGAGCCAAGCCTCAGACAACCGCGCGCCCTTCTTCGCCACAATGGCACAGTAAACGTCATAGCCATAGCGGGTGTCGGCCTTGCCAAACGCCCGCACCGCCGCTACCGCCGGGTGCTGACGCATCACCGCCTCGATGTCGTCCAGCGACACCTTAATCACCTTGGTCACCGACTGGGCGTCAAATGCCGCGAGGGATACGTCCCGTGAGGCTGACTCGGGTACCTCCTCCACCACCACTGCCGGGTGCGGGATGGGAGGGGGGATTGCACGGATAGCCTGCTGCGACGACTGAGACGCACGCTCCGAAGTCTCAGCGGCCTTCTTGGCCGCCTCGGCGGCCTTAAAGGCCTCGGCCGTCGAGGCTGCAGAGTCTTCGGCAGACGCCGCCGCAGCAGTGACCGCCGCCTCAATGCCATCCATATTGATAGAGAGCAGCTGCGGCGTCATCAGCACAGTGTTGACCGCCGGCATGGACCGCGCCTCCTCCGTAGCACGGCGCTGCTCCTCCGCAGCGGCTGCCGCCTCCGCCTCGGCCGCCTCCAGGCGAGCCTCCAACTCAGCAAGCTCCTGTGCATGTCGCGCGGCAAGCTCCACCTCCAGGCGCTTCTGGCCCGCCTCAATTTCCGCCATGCGCGCCAGAATCGCGTCCGATGTTTCCTTGTCCAGGCCGCTCTGCACCACCTGGGCCTTGGCAGGGCGCACTTCTTCCACCTCCGTGTCCCGGGGCTGGTTCTCCCAGCGACGAGCCAGCACACGTGTACCCTCCTCGGCGTTATTCGCTCCCTTATCGGCGTCTCCATCGCTGTCGTTGCCCAAGCGATCATGCGCCACAGCGGAAGCGGCCGCAGTAGCCACCACCGCAGCAGCAGCAGCCGCAGCCTCCTTTGCGCGGCTGTCATCTTCGGACTCAGCAGTGGCAGTGCCTTCGGTCTCAGTCTCTTCGTCCGACTCCTCTGAACCCGACTCCTCCGAATCGTCGTCCACCACCTCGGACGAATCCGACGCGGCTTCCGAGCCCGTACCTGACTGCTCCTCAGACGCAGCCTCCGACTCCTCGTCCGAATCGGCCAGCTGCCGCGCCATCGCAGCAGCGGCATACTCCTCGCCACTGCGGCGGGTCTCCTCCTCCAGGGCGAAGCGCTCCAACTCTTCCAGGCGGGCCTTCTCGGCTTCGATGGCGACCAACTCAGCCGCACGCATCTTGCGTGAGTCTCCAGACACAAACAGGAAGCCGTCTTCGTCCATATGGCCTCGGTCGCCGGTCAGGAACCAGCTCTTGGAGTTCTCCTCATCCGACTCATCCACAATGATGTAAGACGCGTTGGCCTCGCCGCCGTCCAAGAAGCCGGTTGCCACGTTTTCACCGGCCACACCCACGTCCCCGACAGTGCCAGCCTCCACAGGCAGGCGAGTCTCAGGGTCGAAAACGCCCACAGCACAGTTTGTCGCAGTCTTGCCGAACGACTGAGCGCGCCGGCTCAGTAGCAGGTTGGTGCACGAGTTGCCAGACGCCTCTGCAGGGCCATAGGCGCAAAGGACCGGTGTGCGAAGCGTCTCGGCCATGGCTGACATGAGCTCAGGGGCCACGACCCCGCCCGTGCAGCGTACAAACGCCAGCTGGACGTCGCTGTGCTTGCTGCTGCAATTCTCAATCTGGGTCGCCGTCTCGGTGTGCAGGGCAACCACGTCCTCGACATCTGCAGACAGCCAGGAGATCTCATAGAGCGCCGCAACGTTCCAGAATTCGGTCACGTCAAAGACGCCGTCGCCCGGCAGGACGACCAAGCCCCCAGAAAGGAACGCGGCGATCAGCGTGAGAACGCCTTGAATGGTGCTCAGTGGCGAACACACCATTGTTGCCTGGCCAGACACAAGGTCGTAGGTCTCCACAAATGACTTGGCAGCCTCAGCCAGGTTGCGATGCGTCAGCGGCAAAACCGCCAGTGGGGCAGAGGCAGTTGCTGCCAGGTGCACAGCCACCGCGTCAGGGTCGACCTTATAGTCGGCAGAGCCGCCATTCCACGCCGCGCTCTCGCTCGCACGGACGCCATGCATCTCAATCTGCACGCCGGTATTGACTGTCCGGTACAGGTGCCAGGAAATCAGCCCGAGCTCGCGGGCCGCGCTATCCACCTTGCACCACAGCTCATTGTCGTCCCTCTCGTCCTCATCCACAAGTGGTGACGCCACAATCGACGCCTTGGAAGACTTGAGCGCCGACACAATCTCCTCCTTGCTCAGCGACGTATCGATAGGCGCTGCGACCGCCCCAATCCACTGAACCGCCATGAAATACACCACCAGATCGAAGCTGTTGGGCGCCAGCATGGCACACACGGTGCCGGGGCGAACACCGCTCTCACGCATGGCAGACGCAACCGTCTCCACCATCTTGTATACCTCGCCATGAGAGTACATGACCGTGCGGCCCCGGCCATTGGGCATCGCGGCCACAGCAGTCTTGGAGAAGAAGGCGCTCTTGGGCAGCTCCCGCAGCGTCACAAAGCGGCGTTGGTCCTCCCATGGTTTTCCGCGGACGCCCAGCGTGTCCATACGAGAAATCGACATGATAGCGGCAGTCGGGAAAGCGCACAAGCCCTCCTTGCCGAGCGAGCGTACGGTCGTGAGCGCAACGCGGAAGTGGCACGAGGAGAAGCAGCGTGCGGGGGGTGGGGCGGGTCAGGGGGAATGGAGCTGGTTGACGGGCTCGACGGCCGCGGCGACGGAGGGAGCGGCGTCGTCCGAGTGCCGCCCTCTCACCCCACAGCCAGGACGTCCACCACGCCTGCCAAACCTGGTTACTCGGTACGGAGGTCAACCGGGCGGCACCACAGAAACGCGCGCGGCCCCCGAGCACGGGTGGTGACAGGCGGGTAACACGGGTCACGCCAGAAACGGGGTTACCGACGGCAGCGACACAGGGTCGCAGGGCCGGTGGAACAACAGGGGGAGGCGCCCTTGGCTGCCGCCAAAACCATGGTCGTTGGGCCGCCCTGTCAGCGGCGGCATGCCACGACCAAAAATCCACAGCGCGGGATTGGGGCTGGCACCGCGACACGGTCAGGAGAGCGGCATCCCAGCCCTCATCGTCGTCAAACGAAGCACCCGCAGCCATGCACTTGGACTGAACCGGGGGAAGTGAGCTTGAGGCGCGTGGGACCACCCTGGGGCACAAACATCAAGCGCGAAACGCAGCTGCATCGAGGCAGGCGGAGGGGCAAGACACGCGCATCGGCGTCCAAAACGCAACGTGGAAGTTCCCAAAGCACGCGGGGCAGCAACAAACAGCACAGCTACAGAGCCGTCACGGCGTGAGCGCCCAGGGCGGCGTGGAAGCGGACACGGGGGCAGCGACGCTGGGGCTGACAAATAATATTATTCTCATCCCAGACGAGCGGGCAAGGCCCACGCACGCCCTCGCCGCAGAAAGAGTCGAAAAGCTGTCATCGTGACTACATACGTGCATACATACATAGGTATCGCTTGGACAGCAGCCAAGAGACGCACCTAAAGTGACTTCGTGGTCATCAAACACACATCCTAAGTAGACAGGAGGCACGGGGCAGCACACGGGCTGGCCAGTGCAGTGAAATATTTCTGGCGACTGCAGCACCTTGGTCGTCTCGCATGCCATCTCGACCCACGCGGAGGGTGGCGGCTGCAGTCCAAGCTGGGGCTGCAGCGTGCGATGATGAAGTGGGTGCGCCACGAGGGGCACAGAGAACGATCAGCCGACGAGCGAACAGGTGTTGCAGCAACTCTGTAATCTGTCGAGTACATTGGATATAAGTGTTGCGGGAGATGCTTAAAATTACCAGAGGGCTCCATCGCCTTGGCAGTGCCCCCACCTTTCACGCTTGTGACGCCGCGGGGTTCTCTGCGACCGACGCGCCCATGGGCCACCCGGGACCCGGGAGAACAGCCGTACCCGGCAAGGTGGTGGTTGTCGCTGGCAGGTTCACAGCCGTCGTCACGGGCAGGACGCCCGCCGCGGCCTTGTAGCCGGCCTCGGCGTTCCCCCCCCGCGCCTCCTGTTACGTTGCTCCGCTTGCCGCAGCAGCGAGCGCTGCAGCACGAGATGGAGGACGTGATGGAAATGGGAATGAGCAGCCACAGCAGCAGGACGACAACGTATCCCTCGGTGTAGTCAAACGCGCGTGTGGCCACCACCGACGCTACGGCGCCGACCGTCCAGTACACGGTCCACTCAACCCAGATGCCCATCTCGGCCATCAGGGGAAGCTCCCAAATCCCAAGAGCACCGATCACAAAAGATGCTACCAGGGCAAATGTACCGAGCCAGCCTACCACGCCCCACGCAATGACGACGCGGCACATGCCGACTCTCGACCAACAGCACCAAGTAAAGGAAACGCCAAAGATGGATGACTTACCGATGAGCACGGCGGCAGTGATGGAAAAGATGCACAGGGAAGAGAGCCAGTGCAGGCCGTGGAGGACGAGGCGGGAAGCATTGAGACAGGAGGCCTCAAGCTTGGCCATGTCTTGGAAGAGCCAAAAGGGGGCGAAAGAGAGTCGGAAGGCGCAGGGGTTCTACCATGCGCGTGTTTGCGGTGGCAGTGACGAGAAGCCGCAACCACACCCCAGAAGGGGGCAACGAGCGGCGTCCGGCAGTGGAGGCGTGCTGGCGCTGCGGCCCGAGACAGGGGTGTGTATGGTGGTGGAAGTGAGAGGAGGACGATGTAGAAGCAATGCAGTGGGTCTTATACAGGTGGCCGCTGTCCACACGCCGCTCACGCCCCGGGAGGGAAAGTGCAAGCCCCGAGCGGCGGGGCACGCTATGATTGAAGTGGCATGCCAGGGGCTTCATCAACGTCACGAGACACTCGCAGCACTGCTCCTCGGGCCCAGTTGATACATTTGAGAACGGCCCTGACACAAAACGGTCCTGGCCCTTCTCTGGGGTCTGGGCCCTCATCGTGGCGGACGGTCCCACTGCCACTGTGAGCGCGCGGGCACTGAGCACGCGCAGCCTGACAAGGACACACTGTACGTGGTGTGACTATAGCCGGTATTTGTGGTCGCGGACAAATGGATGCGGGTGACCACTGGTCCTCGCTGCGGTATTGATCCTGCGGCATCGCTGCAGTCGGGCGGGACAGCGCGGTGCCTGCTAAACCGTCTCAAAAACTCCTTGCCTTTTCCTTGCTTGTAGGCTTGTGCTGCACGCCCAGGGCGTGCACTCAGCTGCACGCCCCGGTCGGGATTAGGCGTGTTTCAGGGCGTGTCACGCCTGCACGCCCGGGACATGCACTAGTGTCTATTCTACCTTGCAAAAGCTTCATATGAATCCGTCCCGAGATTCATTTGAAGCTCTTCTCGGATCGCCCGATGCAGCACCCATTCATATGAAATCAGGTATTCTGCCAACTACGAGATCACTCTCCGACGCTTCACCGCGGCCGTGCACCACGAGCCACTGTTGGCAAGAGCTGAACACAAAGCGCGTGACCACGAGACTCTGCTGCCGCGTGCGAAGTTTAGGTGCCCGTCGGCAGTTGCCCGCAACACCGCCCAGTCAACGCCCCGTCCCAGCAGTGCAGCGTCTTCAACACCCCCCCCCCACGATCCGGACGGCTCATGTGCCAGCCCTCTCTGCCGCCACTCGATGCCGACGGGATCCACCGGTGTGGAGCCATCTCGTGACTACACCAATCGAACCAGACTGGTCTGTTGCCAAAGCGCGTCGCTCGCATCCTGCTACCGGCCCCCCCCATGCTGGCATGGGGCCCCTTTCGAGGCACGGTCGCTGACCTACCCTCGCGGCCCATGTTTATGTTGCCATTGTCATCCCACCCCCCGTCCCTCCCCCTGCCCCGGAACGCCCCGGTCGGCTTGCCGCTCTCCAAATCCCTGTCCTCACTCATCGTGGGCCTCTGCTTGGCGTGATTACACCTCGTGTACCGCGCCGTGGTTCTCTCCACTACACGGTACCTTCTCGCGCGATCGTTACATACAGGCCCACTCCTACCACATGCGCCAGCGACGCGTGCGCAAGACGAGGGGAGCGTCAGTCCCTCCTGCGCGCGAAGGGGTAGGGGTGTTGCCAGGGGACGGCGGCAGAAAGGCGGGTCCCGTCACCGGCATCGACCTTCTTGCGCCGCGCAGACGGAACTGCAAACCAGGAGGGGTCCAGCACGTGAGCGCCCCCCATGCCATGCACCCGCGACGGCCGGTGACAAGTACGTGGCGACATCCCTCTTCCGAGGCACCCCGGAGCGCGTGCGAGCGTGTGCTGGGGGGGGGGGTGAAAGCAGATGGGTGGCGAGGTCGCGCCCTTTTTTCCCGCGCTACGCTCTGAGCGCAAGCGCGCGCATGCGGCCAGGGAGGCTCAGGTGGCGCGCTGGGGCGTCTGGCGCACAGCCCCGGACGGAACTGCGCCGGAGCGCAGGATTGACCTTCTGCGAGACTGGCAGGAAAGTCCGCCTTGCCGTGAAACGACTGTGAGTTTAGGGACCATAATTGGCTCCAAGGGTAAACAGACAGCGCTGACCACGTCTCTGCTGTCCAAAACAAGACAGGAAGACCCAGTCCACAAGAAAACTGGATTGAAAACAAGCTTCATATGATTTTAAAAGATTCAAATGAAGCTCAACGTAGAGTAGACACTAGGACGGGATCGCACTGTCCAGAGACTTGCATAAATTCTGATACTTCGCATCACGCAATGAAGCCCTAATTGATTGTTCGTGAAGGGCCTAGCCATACAAGCCACTCAGTTCTGCGCAGCATACCGGGCGAAAGCAATGCTACGTGCATCCAGTCTGTGATTGGCTGCGCCCAGCTCACGCACATGTGGTGGTTGTCGTGGGGCCTTCGAGGCAGTCGCGCCGGACATGGCTGTCTGCTTTCTCGCTTTCTTGGCGCCGTGGGGGCCAGAGCAGGCGTGTCTGCTCCACGGGCGCCGCCACGAGTGACTGTGGCCAGTGCGCCCGATTCTGACAGATAGAGTCAGGCGCGACCCAAGCAACCACCGGAAGCAACCGTCAATGGTGGCAGTGCTTGTTCATAATTTGCACTCGTCTGGTAAAATTGTGGCAGAACTGGCCCCACGCAGTAAGGTTGGCATTTGCCAACATATTCAATTGAGACTGGCCGTTTAACAATCGGTTACCGGTTCTTACCGATCGGTATACCGACATCGACACGGATAGTTCCGGTAAAGTACTTGTCCCGTTCATTCGCCCAAGCCTCACTGCGAAGCACAAGGACCGCCTATGCGCTCCACTCCGCTGGCGCGTACGACGAGCGCAATCAGGACGCAGAGCAACGCACTTATTATTCCATCAGCGACCGCATATCTATGACCCACTTGCCGTCTGCCCTCCCTCCAAACAAGGAACGCAGCCAGAGCTTGGCAGCTGGGAAGTTCGAGAGCCATCGCAGTACCTCTTGAGGATACCCCGCCACATCCTGCGCGGGCAGAGGGCAAGCCAGCTCAGGTATCGCTGGCACCCTAAAGTCAAACAGCAGCGGCTCAGCAACTGAGCCACTGGGGCGCCCAGCAGCGTCGTTATCGTCTTCCACCAGATCCTGCAGCACGGCCGCCAAGTCCTGGATGGTCGCCGGGCCGCCTGGAGCACCGGCCTCATCCAAGCTGTCTTCTTCTGGGTCCCCACCGCCTCTCGCCGTCCCAAGCACTGGTGGAGCCTCGCCGGCAGGGCCGCCGCCGGGGTGGCCGTTCTCTCGCGACCGCTCAGTAGGGTCCAGCACACAGTTGATGGACGGTCGAGGGCGGCCGGCTCGGTTGGCCGCGGCTCTCTCACAACCGAGCTTGACAGCAGTGATCATATCAAGCGTTGACAGCGTCATACGGTTTCGAGCTTTGGTCTGCTGCGCAGCGTGCTCCTTAAACAGGCGCTCGACGGACGCCGTTTGCGGCTTGCACCCGAGCAAAAACGAGAGCGAGCATTGAGAGTTCGGGGCAAGTTCCGCCTAGCTCCAAGAACCGCAAAAACTAGTACCACGTCCAGCCAGCCGAGCCATAAGTCTGGACATCCTTCAGCGATGGGGTGCAGATCGTGGCCGTCACATCGCCCGTCAGGAAGTCAAATGTCTGCTGCACGATTGCATCGGCGCGGGATGACTCGCCAGGGAACCACTTGGCAAAGCAACCAGCTGATGCGTTGGCGAGACGCGGCGCCGAGACGAGGGCCTAGGGTATTGTGCTCCCTTCCTGTCGCACCAGCTTCTTTGCGGCTTCCATGTACTGTGGGTGCTGGCAAATTGCGAGCATGAACAGCGGATGCTTCTCCTGTGCCCACCTGCGCTCGAGATCAGAACACAAACTCGATTTGCCCAGTCTCGCGCCCGCGGCAGCGAGGTGCTGGAAAGTACTGCCGTAGACAAGCAGCGCATCAGCCAACGTTGTGTGGTTCCGCTCAAGAACAAAGCACGCAAAAGCCAACGGTCTCGCGACCCACTCAGCAGACTGAAGCGCCTCCCAGAAGTCTGGGGTCCCCGACGGCTGTAATACGGTGGGGGCAGCCTGGCCAACCTCCGCAATCAGACTGGACAATGCGCTTCGCACGCGAAGCAGGCTGGCGAAGCACATCTGCATCGAGCTCCATCGGGTCTCGCAAACCGTCAAAACTTCCAGTGAAGCACCGTAGATCCGCTGCATTGCATCCCGAGCACGCGGCATCAGCTTTGCCGAGGATCTTGAAAGCAAGATGGCTGCCGCCACAGCACGCTCCATCGTCGGCCGCAATGTAGAATCTTGTAGAACGTGCCTCATGAGGAGGTTGACTTGTTGAGCAAGGCACCGCAAGAATATCAGTGCAGGGTACCGAAGCGCCAATATACTGCGAGCCCGGCCGCACTGACCGGCATCGTCCGTGCAACCGCAGCCGACGCGGATCTCGCCTTCTCCCGCTAGCCGGTCAATGAAACCAGCTGTTGCCGCTGCGGTGGAGATGCCATCGTGCTGGTGTCCCTCGTCCTCCGAATCCAGCACTAGTCGCTCTTCAGCAATGCCCAGCACAGCACCAAGTACATGGGTGTTGTTGGAACGCTTGCACCCATCCAGCATGAGCGTCGCGCGTGCAGATCCTTGCAAGAGCCGCACTACGGCGGCCTTGGAATGCGTGGACGCTTCTGACGCAGCCGCATGCAAAATCCGTCCCGCCAACTGCCGACGACTGGGAAGATGCGCAACAGCCGTCGGTCGGAGCAGCCTCACCAGGTTTTCAAAGCTGCTATGCTCCACTGCCGAAAAGGATAGCCGCTGGTCCGCTACCAGCACTAGTACGCGCTTCTCGAGCTCAGCTCGTTTTGATGCCGTCAATTCCCGACTGAAGAAGGAGTGGAGCCTCAACTCGGCATGCCGCTTCTCGCGGCCCTGGCCGGAGTCAGCCGCCAAGTACTCCATGTAGGCGCGGACACCGTCAAACTGGTACTTGGTGATGCCCAGACGAGTCAATAAATCCGCCTCTTGCTCTCGTGGCGTATCGACCGCAGATGAAGCGCGTCCGAGCGAGTGGTGTACGCCTGACGGACCGCCATTGCGCAACTCGTCATCCGCTCCGTCGGTTGGAGAAGATTGCTTGACAAAAGCGCACTTGTTTAAATGGGGAGTCATTCTATCTCTACGCCCAGGCAGCGGCTCCGCTGGAGGGACAACGGCGATGTTGGCGATGGCCGCACGATCGCAGTTGCAAGCGGACACGTCCTCCAGATACTTCTTGTGCGCCGCCTCGCACGCGCGACAGTATGCCATCCACTTGTTGGAAGGCGTGCCGTCAGCCTTCTTGTGGCGCTCATCCGACCGGTGGAACGCCCCCCAGTCCGGGACGATAGGGGCCGGCATGGTGCAGCGAGTGTCGGGTGGTGACTGGGCAATCTTGAAGTCCAAGAGGGAGATAGCCCAGAGTGGGGCTGATGGGCAGAGGGGGGAGAGGGGTGCGGATACCCGAACAGGAGGCGTTCTCGTCACAGTACACGACGCAGTGTGCTGGCCAAGCGGGCTCTGAGTGGGACCACGGTGCCGTGTCCCGCTGTTTGCTCTGGCTGCTGCGGTGCGCGGTGGGCCCCAACGTATCGTGCTTGTCAGCTGCCGCAGGAGTGGTTCGTCCACGCTGGGCGGCGCCGTACCTCCCAGTCGGACTGCTCGTGGCGGGTCTAAGGCTTGCACACAGCTTACCTAGCGAGAGGACATTGGTACTTAATTTCATGCAGTCAGGTATTCTCGTGAATAAATCTAATATACTTATCCACCTTACCGAAGAAAAGTCGAGGGTATCTTACCGATAACGATCGATATACCGAACTTTACCAATGTCGTTTACCGAACGAGGTTACCGAACTTGCCAACCTTATACGCAGGGGACAGGGCGCGCCACACGGGGGTGGGGGCCTTGGATTTGGAAACAGAGGTCCCACATCGGTTCTGTAAGGAAATCGATGTGGGGGGGGGTGGGGGGGAGATGTGGGGGGGGGTGGGGGGGAGATGTGGGGGGGGGGGCGGCGCAGTGGGTCTAAAACCGTGTACCTTACATTCTCTGCAGAACGGCCCTCACGGGGTCGTGAGGGCCTGCTTACAGAAACCGACCCCCCCACAGAGGCCGTAAACGCCGCTTTGCACGGATTGTAAGGTACACGGTATTAGTCCCACTGCGCGGGGGGGGGGTTCGAGGGGGGAGGGGCGGGGGGGGTGCTCGAGGGGGCGTGGGGGGCGGGGGGCCGCCGGGGGTGTGTGTGTGTGTGGGGGGGGGGTGGTGGGGCTGCCTGGGGGTCCCTGGGGGGGGGGGCGGCGGCCCGTGCTTGCTGATTGGGCTCTGGGTTAGGATACCTCATTAGGGCCGATTAGGCCGGGGACGCTGTGGCACATCTCGGTCGTGGAGTGACGTGCTATGCGATGGGTCGTTTTCCCGTCACTCGATGTTTGAGGGATGCGTCTGAGAATCATGAGGGGCCCTCTGTGACGAAGCGTCGTGGCCCGCCGCGCTTCTGCTGTTCGCTCCCGCGGTCCCTCATTGATGTCCGTGTCAGGGCATGGTAGGCGCGTCCCCCCTGCCTCGAGCTACTGCCGCGCCCACCAGCGACCACCGCCCTCCGCCGGCTATGTCGCGGACGCGCTGTAGCGCCACGCAGCGGACGCGGCGGCGGTGGTGGCGGCGGCGGCTTTCGACGCGACCACCGCGGCGGCGTCCTGCGGGGGGGGCGCTGCTGAGGATGCCGTGGCGGTGGCCGCCACCGCCGAAGTGGCCGACGCGGCGGCGGCGGCGGCGGCCACCTGGCTGCTGCCGCCCCCGTGGGCGCGACCGACGTGCGCGCCGCCCTTTTGGAAATTGTAGAAGCGGTGACGGCGTACGCCGCTGCAACGGGGGCGTCGGCCGCCGCGGCGGCCGACGGCGTTGCCGCCACCGTCGCCACCGTGCAAGGCCCTATCGACGCCGCTGCCGCGGCGGTCGCCGCGGGCGGCGTGGCACGCGGCGCCGCGGCGGCGGCCGCGGGGCGCCGCGCGGCGTCGGCGGCCGCCGCGACCGAGGCGGCGGTGGCGCCGCGTTGCGCCCGGCTGTGGGTGAGGCGGTGTTGACGTTGACGCCGGCGGTGGGCGACGCAGCGGTGGCGGTCGAGACGGGGACCGCGGGCGTAGCGGCCGTGTCGACCGCGTCGGCGGCGTAGATCGTGGCGGCGTTGGGTGATGTGGCCGCCGAGGAGTCGCGGGCCGTCTTTGGGCCGCCGTTGTGGCTGCAAAAGCCGAAGCGGCTGTCGCCGCCAGAAGATTGGTCGACTTGCGCGAGGGAGTCGGGGCCATTGGTGCCTACGCGGCGACCGCTGGCGCCCACGCGGCCGCACGATCGACGGCGGATGGGAAGATGGTGGCGGCGGCGGCGGCGGCGGCGACGACGGCGGCGAAGGTGGCGGAGGGCACTGCTGCCCGCGGTTATGGCCGCACGGCGCTCGCTGAGCGCCTTTCGTCCGCGGCGCAATAGTCGGCAGCGCCTCGTGTGGAACGGAGCGTGTCTGCGAGAGACGGCGGGGGGGGGGGGGTGTACGCTCACACATCTCACCGCTCATTGTGCCGCCTATGGCGTCGGTAAGCGTCGGTGGGCCAGCGGTGGTGGTGGTGTGGGGGCTGGCGTGCGGCCGCGGCTGGCGCCTCTGCGGCGGACGGCAACTTGACCGAAGGCGCGAACAGGGGCGCTCGAGGGGGGGGTGGGGTGCCGCCGAAACGCGCCGGCGCGGCTGCCGCCACTGCCGCGGCACGAACAAGATAGTAACGGTGGCGAGAGGTGGGAGGCAGGGGGTGGAGGGCGGCGAATCGGCGGTGGCTGCCGTGGGTAGTTGGGGACGACCATCGCTGGCACGGGGAAAGTGGTCATTCGTGATGCCGGCGGTGAGCTCTTAGAGCGATTGGCGCTAGTGGGGGCGGCCGCCGTCGCGAGGGCGGCTGCCAACTGGGATCGACGCAGCTGGCGTGGAATTGTGCTGTTGTTTGGGTGGAGGAGCGCTCTTCGGCGCCGGATACTGTGACAGCGGGGTCGCTGCGGTCGTGCGCAGCGGCCCTGCGGCGCCCTTCCGCGGAGGAGCATCTGCAAGGTAACAAGAGCCGAAGGAGTCATCGGCGAACTTGGCGACTACCACCACTGTTCTCAGGACACGACAGATGTCCGATACAGCTCTTTTATTTCTCTTTTTTGTTTGTCGTTTTTGGGTGTGCATGCCTTCCAACCACCTGGACAAGCAGACTCCTTCACGGGGTCAGAACGTGCACACGGCGGTTGCTGGTGGTATGCTTCAGGTCGTGCGCCACTTGCCTACAAAGGTCACAAGAACAAACAGAACGTGTTATGACCCCAGATGGACTATCTATGCACGGAGAGCAGGTGCGCCGAGGGCGTCAAGCGCACCTCGCGAGCTACAGCATGGTGAGATTCCGGGAGATACAAGCAGCGAGTGGTCAGATTTACAAGAATATCGCGATTTCCATTCGCAGACCTATTGTTCACGAAAAGCAATTTATTGCAGTAACACGAATTTATTCTTATGGCGACAATAACAACAACAGCCGCACAACAGGCCAATAGCATGCCTAAGTGAGCGCATCACTGGCCAATGAGTGGTCCGCGTTAGTGTAGAATCAGTGCGACTTGAGACTTTTTCAAGATTTCTGCCGACATCGAAGAGGGAACAGGCATCGCATGAACCAGCTGCGAAATCTCGCAGTGTTCTTGGGTGCATCGGGCCGAGATAGAGGGAATTACGCCGAGATCGTGAGGGAAACAACAGCTGTCTGACCAACCGTCGTTCGGTACCAGGTCCGCCGCGACTGCAGCCAATCATCGCCTGATCAAAAAGAAAGCCCCATAGCACGCTATTGGTCCGCTGCGAGCTCCCAGCACGCGGTTGGCTCATGGCCTTGTTGTCACGCTGTTCCTCTTGTCTCCATGAGACAAAATTCGGGGAACTGCAATATTAAAGCACACCTGCTATTCCCGTGCTTAGCAAAATATCGTAGATCAATCATTCGCTTATAACGTTACAACCTCTGTCTGCCCGACTGAGCCATGAAACGATCCGCACCGTTCGGGCCAGGCGCATAGCAAGAGCCGTGGCAACGTAGTCCTAGCCGGCCCCGCTCTACAGCCCCACATAGCCGAGGACATATTTGATTTGTAACAAGCGACAAGCCGGTTAAGTTGGCCAGCGGGACTTCTTCAGACGGCCAAAGCTCAAGCCGTTTTTGTCCCCGCTGTCACTCGCCAAGACACGGCGACGGCGTCTACGTGAGAGCCGCAATGCAGGTCACTCCGAATAACTGCCAAGGGGGCCCAGAGCACAGGAATCTCAGTATCGTGCTTCGATACTTCGTTTTTCGTGAACAATAGATCCGCGAGTGGAAATCACGATACTCCTGTGAATGTGACCACTCGCTGCTTGTATCTCCCGGAATCTCACCACGCTGTAGCTCGCGAGGTGCGCTTGACGCCCTCGGCGCACCTGCTCTCCGTGCATAGATAGTCCATCTGGGGTCATAACACGTTCTGTTTGTTCTTGTGACCTTTGTAGGCAAGTGGCGCACGACCTGAAGCATACCACCAGCAACCGCCGTGTGCACGTTCTGACCCCGTGAAGGAGTCTGCTTGTCCAGGTGGTTGGAAGGCATGCACACCCAAAAACGACGAGAACAAACAAAACAAAAGGTCTGTATCGGACCTATGTCGTGTCCTGAGAACAGTGGTGGTGGTCGCTAAGCTAGCTGATGACGTCTTCGTCCCTTTTTCCCCTGCAGGCGACCCCCACAGGAAGGCGACCCAGGACTGCTGAGCACGGTACGAACGACCGGGATCACAGAATCCGCCGGAGAAAAGCGATATCCTCCCCGCAATCATCCAAGCCCCGCGCCAGCCGTTCCCCACCAACCCGTCCGCCAGAGGCCGCACCCACCGGCCAGCAAGTGTGCTGGCCAGCAAGCAGCCGCCCGAGCTCGCCAGCCGCCAGCCCTGAGCGCAAACAACCGCACATACTCGCCAACGGACACTGTCACCTGCCAGTAGGCGCCCCCGCCAACCGGCCGCCACCTCCGCTCGCCAGCCGCTGCCGCCATTTACAAGAAGTCGCGCCCGCCCACGCGTACACCCGGTGTCCCCACGCGACACCGGGTGCCCCCTCCCGACAGCGCTCACCTGCACCAGCCAGCAATCACTCCCACCAACCAGCGGACATTCCCGCCGAGCAGCGGGCAAGCTGGAGATCCAGCCGGCCCCCGCCAGCGAGCGGACAGCCCAGCGAGCCAGCCGTCGCTTCGGCCCGCCAGCGGGCGCCCCCGTACGCTAGCAGCCGCAACCGAACACCAGCAGCGGCCCTAGCACGCCAAAAGCCGCCGATACAGGCAAGAGGGGGCTCCCATCGGCCAGAGGCCGCTCCTGGCCGCCAGCGGACGCACCCAGCCCCCAGCGTCCGCGGCGGCGAGCCATAAACCGCCGCCGCCCGCTAGCCGGGGATCCTGGCCGCCAGCAGCCGCGCCCGGCTACGGCGCCCCCGGCCGCCAGTAGACACGGCGGCTAGTCTGCTGCCGCACCTTGCCGCCAATGGGAGCCACGGGCCGCTAGCGGGCGTGGCAGCCAGGCAGCGGCCGAACCGAGCCGCCGGGACCCACGCCTGGCCGCCAGCGCGAACGACCGCCAGCGGGCGCTTCCGGCCGCCAGCGGCCGCGGTCGCTAACCAGAAGCCCAAGCCGGTCGCCCCCGGCCGCCAGCGGACAAAGCGGCAAGCCATAGGCCGCCGCCGCACGCCAATGGGGGCATCTGGTCGCCAGCAGTTGCGCCTGGCCGCCTGCGGGCGCCGCTGTCGGCCAACGGTGGCTCTGATCAGCCTGTGGCCGCTTGCGCGGGGCCGCGGAAGCCTGAGCCAGCGAGTGGCCGCGGCGGCCCGCCGGCGGCCCCCTCAGCGAGCCAGCATCCGCTCCTACCCGCCAGAAGCCCCTTCTCCCCATCAGCAGCCGCCGCCGCACGCCAGCAGAGGCCTCCACCGGCCAACATCCAAGCCCTGTCGGCAGCAGACGCCCCCTGCCGCGAGCGCCGCCGGCCGCCGGCAAGTGGCCACACCCGGCCGTCAGCACCCAGGCCCGGCAGCCATCACCCGTGCCCGACTACCAGCAGCCACTCCCGCCTACCAGCAGCCGCCGGAAAACAGCCAGCAGGGCCCCCCGGTGGTCAGCAGCGGCGCCCGGACGCAAGCGGGTGCACCTACTCATCGACAGGCGCCCCCACCGGGCACCAGCCGCACGCGGACGCCAGGAAGCGCACATGCCCTCCAGAAGACACCCCGCCCTACAAGCAGCAGCCGCTGCACGAGAGCGCAGGAGAATGCCAGCCAGCAGTCGCAAACGGCCGCCAGCGGGGGCCCCCGGCCGCCAGCAGGCGCGCCCGGCCCGCAGGGTGCACCCCCAGCTGCCAGCGCTGGCGGCCACCGGCCAGCGGCCGCGCCAGGCCGCGAACAAACGCGCCCGGCCGCCAGTAGCCGCGTGCGTCGACCAGCAACAACTACAGCACACCAGCAGCCGCGCCAGTCCGCCAGCGGCCGCCCTCGCCCAGCAGCAGCCCCAGCAGTGCGGCAGCGGGGGCCTTCTCCAGCCAGCAGCTGCGAGCGGCCACCAGCGGGGTCCCCTGCATGCCAACAGCCGCGCCCGGCCGCCAGCAGCCGCGTTTGTCGACCAGCAGCCACTCCAGACAACCAACAGCAGCCCCAGCCCGCCAGGGGCCGCCCCCATCCAGCAGCAGCCGCAGCGGCGCGGCAGCGGGGGCCCCGTGCGGCCAGCAGCTGCCGGCGACCACCAGCGGGGTCCCCTGCATGCCAGCAGCTGCGCATGGCGGCCAGCAGTTGCCCACGCCGACCAGCAGCCGTGCGGGGCCCACAGCGGGCGCTCCGGCCCGCCAGCAATCGAAAGGCGCTGCCCACTGGCGCCCCCACCGGCCAGCTTCCGCATGCGGGCACCAGCGGGCGCTCCGGCCGGCCATCAGGAGCGCCGGGCCGCCAGCGGGCGCCGCCAGTCGTTAGCGCTCATGCCCGGCAGCCAGCACACGAGCTCGCCTGGCAACACATGCCCACGGCCGCAAGGAGCCACCCTCGCCTACCAAAAGCCGCTGCCGCTTGGCAGCGGGGAACCACGCAGCTGGGCAGCCGCGCGCGGCCACAGGCGGGGGCCCTCGCCGGCAGCAGCCGCGCCGGGCCGCCTGCGGGCGCCCCAGCCCGCACACGAGGGCCATCACCAAGAAGCAGCCGCCGCAGAGCGACAGCGGGGGCCCCTGCCGTCCAGCAGCCAGCGGCGACCGACAACGGCCCCCGCCGGCCAGCAGCGGCGGGCGGCCGCCAGCGTGGGCCCCCGCCGGCTAGCAACGGCGCCCGCGGGCCAGCAGCGGCGCCCCAGCCCGCCAGCCGCAGCACCCGTACAGGAGCACTCGGAGCTGCGCGACAGCAGCGTTCCTCGCCGGCCGGCAACCGCGCGCGGCCGTCAGCAAGAGCCCCCACCCGCCAGCAGCCGCGCCCGGCGGCCAGGAGGCGCCCCAGCTGCCCAGCAGCCGCGCCAGGCCGCACGCGCGCGTTCCTGGTTGCGAGCGCCCGCGACGGCGAGCCAGCGGGCGGGCACGCCCGCCAGCAGCCGCGCCCGCACGCCAGCAGCCACTCCCACCAACCAGCAGCCGCGGCCGCGAGCTTGCGGGTGCACCAGCCGGCCAGAAGCCGCACCCGCAGCGAAAGACCCTGGCGGCAGTCGGATCTGCCCCCCTGCGGCAGCCGTTCCCGTCCCCCGTCAGCAACATCCCCTGCCCGCCGGCGACTGCCTCCGCCGGCCGGGAGCTGCCGGCCCCCCTGCAGCAGCCGCCGTCCCCCGCGGCGATGCCGGCGCAGTGGGGCCAAGACCCGGTACCTTTTTTTCCGCGCATTTGGCCAAATCGGGCGTGCGCGGGATTGCACGGTTCCCCCGCAGGCCCCGTAAAGGGCGACTTTCACGTGCAAAAGTGCGCACGGCGGCGCAACGACCATGCTCCTTCGTGCTCTTTTTCTCTCACCTCAACGACCGTCATGAGGACGACAAGGCCTACCTTCTCGTATACAGAGCAGTCATATTCGTGCTGCCCCGGCCGAAAACGCCTGTTCCCAGCACGTTGTTGCACGTCGCTGTTCACGAAAATTGCGCGTGTTTGCATGTTGACGTGCAGCGCTGTGCCAATGCGCTGCCGCAATTTTTTGAGCATCTGCAATCCGATGCACGTTCGCCGCAAGACCACGCAGACCGCGAGCAGGCTTCGTGTTTGCTTGTGCACCGTTCCTCCCTCTCCGCACGTCAAAAACACGAAATTTGTGCACCAGGCCCTGCAGATCGGCGCCGTTTCACCGGTGTCCTCCTCTCCGACGGAGATCGCCAACCAGGCATCCAGCAGAGTGTGCCCCAACCGGCACATTGTGCAAGTGTTGTGCATGCAGCCGCCGGTCCCAAGAAGCTCGAGTGGTGGCCTCAAGTTGAGGTCCCTTATGGGTTCCCGGCAATGTTGCCGCAGTTGGTTGATCACTTTGGCTCCGTCTTGTTGACGGCTAGCCCGGACCACTTATTGTTCGCCATGTTGGCAACACTGTGGCTCCTCGAGGTCATGTCGACCGGGGTAGCGTGCGTAGAGGGACGCGGGATGTTGTGGCACTCGTCACCCCGCCTGATCCAAGGCTTGGAGCAGCTCACCCCTCGGCTAGTTGCTGAGGGGTGCCCGGCGGGCCAGCTCTCTCTACTTGAGAAGATGCTGAGACTCCACAAACTCATTCAGCGGGAAAGCATCGAGCATAAGTTGCGCCGATCCTCCCACGGGTCCAAGGAGGAAAGCTCAGTACGCCATTTTTTCTGAGTCGGTCGTGAACTTCACGACGGCCGGGGTGGTACTCAAGGAGGGGTTGGGCATCTGGGACTACCCGTACGCCCCAGGGGTGGAGCGCCACACTGCGCCGCCTCCAGACAAGATGTTGGTGGTGGGCGTAGCTACCCACCTAGAGTATTTAGCGCAAGATACGGCGGCGGCCTCAACTCGAGGTCGCGGCTACGCTCGGGCTCCGTCCACTCGGCGTCTCCCTTCTCTTCCTTCCGTCCTGTTCCAGCCGCACGGGGACGTCCCGATTGGCGTTGCGGTCGAGTCATCCACGCCTGTGTCCCCCAACTTCGGGGCCACTCTACTCACGGCATACCCAAAGTTGATGTTGCCGACGACGCCCTTGAAATCGGAGATGCTGATCACCACGTTGGTGCGCACGATGTCGGACAAGGCCGCGTCGGATGCCACCCTCCAAGCGTAGGAGGCTACTCAACTTGAGGAGCGCTCTCGGACAGTCATCTCGACCGCGAGCGCGCAACTTGCGAGTCCGTAGCAGAGTTTGTGACGGCCGAGTTGGCTCGTATCGGGTCCATCGTACCTTTGTCGTTACCACTTGGGCGAAGCAAACGTCGAGCGAGCCGGGCCTACTCACCCCCTCGTCGACGTCGCCGCTACTCACGGCGCTCTCCCTCCGTGTCGGAAGACGAGTTGTCTTCATCCGCGTCGGAGTCATCCACCCCGTCCGCGACCAAGTCGGTCCAGCGTCTGCATCACCAACTTGCGCGCAATACCAAGCAGGCTACCAACCGCAGTCGTCGTCGTACTCGCGACTGTGTTGGTTACGACGGTTCCGACTTGGAACCGCCGGCTCCGCCGACTAGCGGGGATCGCTATCGACGTGCATTTTGCCGCTCCTCTTCACGTGAGGGCGGGGAGTCTAGCATGCGTGCCTAGCTGGCAGTTGCTTTTGTTGAGAGAGTGAGAGGTTTAGGGCTGTAGTAAAAGCCAGATTGCATACCACTTCGACTTGGAGCGCTCTCTTGGCACAGCCTCTCGACCTTCCCTCACGTTGAGGGAGGACGGTCAGGGCCGATATCGTTCCGGGCGCAGTAAGCCCGGACCTTCTCAGCCGGGGGTTCCTCTGCATACTCCCAAGTATAGTCCTTGGCACGATAGCCAAACCAACGAACCCTCAACATGAGGCGGTCAGTATCCTCATCCCAGCCGTGTACGATGAACTTATCAACCAAGAACTCCTGCGGGCCATTGTTGCTCGCAGGCAGCGAAGGCAAACGCCACACTTTCAGCGCATGCGCCCAAGCCGAGTCGCCTGGAGGAGGTGGTGCAACTTTCACCACGTCCTGTCCGCTTACTGTACGGATCTCGTCGTCACTTTCGATGGTGAACCGCCCCTCATCAGTACGAAGGACATGGTATGGTCCCTTCGTATGATGCACCAGCTCACCCCCCGTCGGGGTATGCGAATGTGCCAGCACCCAGTCACCCGGCTTTGGGACTTGCTTGGCGTTACGCACTCTCTTGTCAAAAGTACGCTTGTAGCGCTTCTGCGCCCTGTCCACCTCAGCCTTGACTTTAGGGATGAGGGTCTCTAGCCTAGCAGCAAGACTGCGCCTTACTCTCAGCAGGAGTAGGTGTCCCACCACCGGTCTCCCCAGCTGGGAGCGGCCGCCGTGCCGCAATAGACCGCACGCAGCGCGGAGTCACATATGAAAGGGGTGCTTCCCCCGTAGAAGAGTGAACCTGCGGGTTGTAGGCCGTAGTCAAGGTAAAAATGTATTGGTCCCACGCTTCCACGTGCTCACTCACACAGTGGTGCAGCCGCGTAACAATAGTCTTGTTGAAGCGCTCCACCTGCCCATTAGTTTGTGGGTGGTAGGGGGTGGCATAGTTTGCCCGAACCCCGAATATGTCCAGCACTCCTTGAAACAGGACGGACGCAAATTGCGGTCCGTTGTCCGATAGCGTACTATCTGGGATGCCATACACGGCAACCCAGAGATATAGGAAGGCTGACAGGACCGACATGGCCGTGATCTATGCCAGTGGGGTCGCTCGCGTAAGTATCGTGACGCGATCGCAGATGACCAGGAGGTACTGGTGACCATCCTCGGTCACTGGCAGGGGCCCAAGGATGTCCATTGCCAACGCCGCAAAGGGCTCCTTGGCCGGGAACAGTTACACAGCCGTAGTGGGCCGCCGTTCCATCAGACGGTTCTGCGCACAGCTTGTGCATGCAGGCACCCAACTGTAGACGTCCACCACCATGGAGGGCCAGTAGTACCTGGTCCTCAGGGTCTGGTACAGTTTACTAGACCCCAGGTGTCCACCCGTGGGAGCGTTGTGCTCCCTCTCAAGGAAACTGTCCTTGAGGGATGCGGGAACGACAAGTTGTTCGGTCCCCTGAATTACCCCCCTCCTCAAGAGGAGGCCATCGTCTCCGATGAAGAACCGCGTCTCCGCCACCGTATCAAGCGTATCCCCCTGCGACTTGCAGAAGGAGTCCTCAGCCTGGGCCTTCACCACCTCGTCTAGGGTCAGGGGCAAGTACTTCTTGTTCCCTGGCGCCTCGGGGTCCAACGCCTGACCCGAGCGCGTGACTACCTCCACGATGGGGATGTCATCATCGACTGAGTTAGTGTCCAGATTCTTGGTAGGTACCCGAGAAAGGCCGTCGGCCAGGGCATGTTGCCTGCCAGGTCGGTACTCAATATCAAAGTTGAAGGGTGCCAGTCGCACCCTCCACCTTTCGAGGCGGGTGTTCGTGCAATCCGTCTTGAAGATGAACTGCAACGCGCGGTGGTCACAACGGATGAGGAACTTCTCACCCTCCAGGTAGTAACGATGTGACGTCACCGCCCACACCACTGTGAGTCCTTCCAACTCGGTGACTCCATAGTTCTTCTCGGCCCAGTTCAGCCCCTTGCTGAAGTATCCTACCGGCGAGTACTCCTAGTCCGGCTGCTGCTGAAGCAACACACAACCACGTTGGTCGTAGCTAGCATCCACGTCTAAGATGTAGTGGTCTCCCAACCTGGGAATAGCTAAGATAGGGGGCTTCAGCAGTAGGTCCCGAAGAGTCTCAAAGGACTCCTGCTCCACCCGACTTCGGGGAGGCAGGTTCTTCGGTAGCGTCGAGCTAACTAGCTCATTCAGCGGCTTCGCCACCTTGGCGAAGGCCGTGGTGAAACGTCGGTACACGTTATACATCCCGAGGAAGTTCCTCATCTGGGTCTGTGGCCGGGGGTGTTGAGCCTTACGGATGGCCCTGAAGATCTTCTCGTTGACACTGAGGCGCCCCGGACGGACAACATGTCCCAAGTATTCCACCTCCTGAGTGAAGAGGTGGCACTTGCTCGCCTTCAGTGACACACCGGCGTCAGCAAGTAGCTTTAACACCCGGCCAAGATGGCCAATGTGTTCCTCCGGACTTCGGGAGAACACAATGATATCGTCTAGGTACACAAGACAGATCTGCCACCGTACTCCGGCCAGAATCATGTCCATGGCGCGCTGGAAAGTTGCCGACGCGTTACACAGCCCAAACGGTAGTCGCTTGCACTGGTAGGTACCACAGTGACAGGTAAAGGTAGTTTTATGCCTGTCTTCCGGGGCAATGGGAATTTGCCAATACCCCGCGTTACATTCTAGGGTAGAGAACACGCTTGCCTCCCCCAGTGAGTCCAGACAGTCGTCCACCCTAGGGAGGGGATCACTATCCTTCACCGTGCTCTCGTTGAGCTTACGGTAGTCGATACAGAACCGTGGGGTCCCATCAGCCTTGGGGACAATAACCACCGGACTCGCCCACTCGGCGTTGCTGAGCTCAATCACATCGAGGGCCTCCATGCGAGCGACTTGCTCCTTGACGAGGGCCCTTGAACGGGGCCCTCCCTTGTACGATTGTTGACGAATAGGGGGGGCACCGGATTTCAACTCGATCCGGTGTTCAGTGGCCCTCATGAGTCCCCATTGACCATCCCACAACTTGTGATGTTGGTCCAAGAGGCGTTCAACTTGAACCCTCAACCTGGATGGAACATTTTCCATGTTCACGTAGGGTCGAGGAGAGGTGGCCGGCTTGGCATGATGCTTCGGGGGGGGCACCGGATTTCAACTCGATCCGGTGTTCAGTGGCCCTCATGAGTCCCCATTGACCATCCCACAACTTGTGATGTTGGTCCAAGAGGCGTTCAACTTGAACCCTCAACATGGATGGAACATTTTCCATGTTCACGTAGGGTCGAGGAGAGGTGGCCGGCTTGGCATGATGCTTCTCCTTTCCGGACTTCGGGTCGCTACTCGCGCCCGCGCTGAGGGTGACCGCTATTACTGGTCCCCCGTACTGGTCGATATAGCCGAACTTGGCTCCCAACTTGAAGTACTTGGGCGAAGAGCTCAGGTTCATGACCTGAACGTTCCACGGGAGTCCGGCTTTGAAGTCCACCGTGCCAAGGGCAACATGCACTTGGTGCTTGCGAGCAAGGCGGGGGTAAGCTTGCACCAACCCGTTTCCCATATAATCAGTGACAATGTCAACGTGCGCCACGGAGTTGGGGGGTAACGTGACCTTACGGGCCAAACGCAGGGTAGCAGTAAACACTTCTCTCACGGAACAAACAGGCTTTGACTGTGAGACTGTCACAGGAGCCACAGACTTTCCCTTACCAAGGATGGGGATGGTCTCCCCATTCATCAACTTGACCCAATACTCCGGGCCACAAATCAAAGGCACGTGTGTAACAACATAAGGGGTACCCAGAAGCAGGGGTACCGATATATTCTCAACTACATCATAGGTCACGTCGACCTCATGGGTCCCCAACCTAGTTGGTAGGGTCACAGCACCAACGATGGGAAGTACCCCACCATTGATGTCAATCATATGGTCAGCTTTGGACCTCCAGCGTTGGAGCTTCACCCCCTTGGGTAACAGCAACTTGCGTATCAAGGAGGCTCCTGAACCGGTAACAAGTACGATACGGGCACAACAGGCACGGCCTGTGGCTAGTTGCACCCGTCCAGCCACATGGAAGTTCTCACCCGTCAGCACCGCGATGACCCGACGTGGGATTACGTTCTTGGGGAGTCCTACCCGAGGTGGGCGGACTTCTTTAGGTCGACGCAGTATCCGGTAGGGCTTGTTCGTCCTCTTGGCCCACTTGGCCGGGGTTGCCGTTGTGAGCTTAGGACGAACCGCTCCAACGGTCATTCGTTTCACACGGACTTGGCGTCGGAGTCCGAGGGTGCAGGGGAGGACAATGAGTCCGAAGACGACGTATCCGCACCCTCCGCCGAGGGCGTGGTGACCGCCACTACTAGTCGAGGTCCACCCTCGCGGCGTGAACGTACTTCGTTCGAAGCCGTCTTCCTACTCGCATTCTTGACAAGTTGTTGAATGCGTTTACTCAGCACAGGGCAATCATATACCCAGTGTCCATCGGAGTTGCAGTTCCAACACCGATGGTCCGTTGCCGGAGGAGTCTTCCCGACTTGGGAAGTAGATGAGCTGCCTTGGGAAGTTCCCACGGCCGCTACCACCTTGTCCTTGCGGATTCGGCGTGCCTCTCGTAGCTCTCTGGCCTGGCGCGCCTCCTCTCGCTCCTTGGCCAGCTCGGCCTGACGCTCCTGGCGTTGCTCCTCCCGCAACTTGCGGTAGGCCTCACCTCTGCGGTAGGCGAACCTGGCCAACTCGGCTAGTGTCGCCCGGGCAGTATTATGCTCCCGGGTCTCCATACGGACTGACCAATGGAGCCCCTCCACAAACCGACTCTTCACAACAGCTTAAGGATGAAGAAAGCCACAAAGGTTGTTGAGCTTGCGAACCCGCTCCGCAAAGGATAACTCGTCCTCAATCTCTTCCTAATGAGCTTGCGTAAGCTCCTCGACCTGAGAAGCCAACGCTGCCTCACCCACCATGGCTCTCAACAGCCAGTTGACGAGCTCCAAGTAGGACGTCACCTCACCAGCGCCTCCACTTGACGAACTGAGCATGACGGACATGAGTTCTGTCCGTAGGTCGCCGTTGGTAAACTCCTGTAGCATATAAAAAGCCATGCCCTCACTTATGGTATTGTCGTCACAGGCTTTTGTGAAACGACGTAGAAACTCAAAGACACGGAGGGGGGGAGTTCCATCCCACTCCGCTTTGTGCCCAAAAGAATGAAGTGCATTCTTCTTGGCACGGCCCATTGCTCGGGCCTGAATAGGACCGTACGCCACCGACTTGTTATGGAGGGCGTAGGTCTCACAGTCAAAGATCCCCCAGTAGACCGCGTTTGCTACATGGATCTTGGGCGGCACCTCGCGTTGAGGGAAAAGCCGCTGATGCAATGGGGTGAGTTGACTCGCAGTGCCTGTTGTCTGCCGCGGCGAGCTTGGTGTAGCCACCGGCGTTTCCGAGGGGAACTTCCCCGTGAAGAGTGTGCGCCCCATCGAGAATGGTGTGGCTCCCTCGTTGGGAGTCACAGGGGTCGCCCCCGGTTCGGGGCGACCCGAGACAGGCGTAGGTCGGGATTCTCCCTGCGTCTGTGGGCTCGAAAGCCCCAATCCGGTCTGGACATTGAGACCATCTGGCAAACTCGCCACAATCTGATTCAAAATAGTATTCGTCATCGTGACCACCAGGTCCGGCAAAGTCTGCCGCCACACATTGGTCGCCTCCCGACGGACAGTTTCCGCGAGGAGTGGATTGTCGACTCCAGTTGAGTCTCGGTCCGCCTCCGGGAGTCCACCTGAGGGGTAACCGCGATCCTCAGGGGTCTTAACCGGGAGCATGGGCGCGAGCCCATCGCCGACCAATGGAGGTCCGCCGTCCTCCGAAAGCCTAGTTGGCGACGGCTCCAAGCCAAAGTTGGCTCCAACCCGAGTGGATCCCGCGGGGACAGTCCTCTCACCTTGGGACATTCCCGTTGAGTGTACCACACGGTGGCCAGACTTCGGCCCACCACCATCAGAAGTGTCACCCGAGTGAGCTCCCGACTGAGTCGGGGTGGCCTGTTGCCCGCCCGCACTCCCAGTCCTGCTGGCTTGAGGGACCTCTAGTCCCTCTGCGACCCCAGGTACACCTACCTGTGTCTCACCCGTATTCAAAGGCACTGAAGTACGTGCGTCACCCGTGTACTCCCCAGACGACGGGGGGTCCGAACCAGCCATGTAGGCTAACGATCCGTATGACACGGTCCAAGTCCACCGTTTCTCTGAGACAGAGGGCCCCCTACACCCGGGTGCACCCGCAGGTAAAGTTTACCTCTGTCCCCTGCTGCTCCACCAAATGTGGCAAAAACCGCTCGCACACACGGCACCCAAGTTGGGGCGATGCGCAAGAGCTGCCACCCGTGTCGGGGGAACCGGAAGAAGTGCAAGTTGCACACACTGTATCCCTGTTGCGGGGCAATCCCCCCACTGACAAACAAGAAGATGGTGTGTGGGCCAACAGTTTCTTGGTCGGGACGGGGAAGCAAGGCCAAGCCCCGCTGTCCCTCCCCTTATCCCCCCAGGGTCCCCTCAGAATCTCGCCACTCAGAATCTCCCACCCTAGCACCTGCCCACCGGGCCACACGAAAATTCAAGACGATAAATGCAGAAAGCCCTCAAATCCAAGTTGGATTTACTACTAAGCTAACTATCCCAAACTTCGGGAATATAGACCCAAATGCAGGGGGAGGACCGGGTCAGGCTAGTGGCCTGCCGCCCCTTGCATGGCACGTGTTGCCCCCCTACCTGCGGTCAATACTGCCGCAGTGCACTTGGAATGTAGCGTACACGGGCGGCCGTGGGCATCGGGGGAACGATTGTGGCTTATGATTTTGGCACGTCTTGCTTGTAGCATCCCCAGCCCTTGTGGCACCCGATGACGCATCTGACGGAGTTGTGGTCCCTGTTGTACCAAGTGCGCCATGTTACCGTCGGTTCCCAGGAGCCGGGACCCTCGGGAAAAGAGTAACGGGGGGCGGATCCAAGAGGTCCCCTCCCCATCGTCGGGATAGTGTAGCATCCCTGGCCCCGACTTGGCGCCGACCCGGGACTACAACCAGAGGGTACCAGGTGCCGGAACACGCCCGCCGTGTGGTGATGGTTGGCGGCCGTGGCCCGTGCCCGGTACTGGGATGCGGTGGACTACGCTATCCACACTTGAGAGAGGGATTTCTGGTGGGTTTTTGCATATTTGTGAGGGACTTGATTTGAGAGAATTTGAGTGTGAGATTAGTGAGTGAGAATAGAATGAGTAGTGTTAGTGGCCCCCGACCTGACGAGGTTAGACTCGGGTCGGGGCCACTCGAGGGTATGGGGGGGACCACCGGGCGAACGTGCCGAGCCTCCCCCAAATGCACGTTAAGCGGGACAGCGAGGCGCCCTTGGCCCGCGCCCTCAGGGAAAAAGACAACTGCGCGTTTGCTTTCCTCTTCCCCGTGTGCACTACCGTGCGTATCTGTTTGCTCTGCGAGCAGGCACGTGAGGCAACAGGCATACCACTCTCGTAGTTCCCCTTTCTGTGTTACCTGTCCCTTTCCCCCGAGGAATATTGACACGTGTCTGAGAGGATCGAGTTTATACCACAGTGCCTTTGATTTGTGGCCCGGAGTATTGGGTCAAGTTGATGAATGGGGAGACCATCCCCATCCTTGGTAAGGGAAAGTCTGTGGCTCCTGTGACAGTCTCACAGTCGAAGCCTGTTTGCTCCGTGAGAGAGGGGTTTACTGCTACTCTGCGTTTGGCCCGAAAGGTTACGTTGCCCCCCAATTCGGTGGCGCACGTAGACATTGTCACTGATTATATGGGAAACGGGTTGGTGCAAGCTTACCCCCGCCTTGCTCGCAAGCACCAAGTGCATGTTGCCCTTGGCACGGTGGACTTCAAAGCCGGACTCCCGTGGAACGTTCAGGTCATGAGCCTGAGCTCTTCGCCCAAGTACTTCAAGTTGGGAGCCAAGTTCGGCTATATCGACCAGTACGGGGGACCAGTAATAGCGGTCACCCTCAGCGCGGGCGCGAGTAGCGACCCGAAGTCCGGAAAGGAGAAGCATCATGCCAAGCCGGCCACCTCTCCTCGACCCTACGTGAACATGGAAAATGTTCCATCCATGTTGAGGGTTCAAGTTGAACGCCTCTTGGACCAACATCACAAGTTGTGGGATGGTCAATGGGGACTCATGAGGGCCACTGAACACCGGATCGAGTTGAAATCCGGTGCCCCCCCTATTCGTCAACAACCGTACAGGGGAGGGCCCCGTTCAAGGGCCCTCGTCAAGGAGCAAGTCGCTCGCATGGAGGCCCTCGATGTGATTGAGCATCCGGGACAGTAAACTGTCCGACAATGGACCGCAAATTGCGTCCGTACTGTTTCAGGGGGTGCTGGATATGTTGGGGGCTCAGGCAAACTATGCCACCCCCTACCACCCACAAACAAATCGGCAGGTGGAGCGCTTTAACAAAACCATTGTTCGGCAGCTGCGCCACTATGTGAGTGAGCATGTGAAAACGTGGGATCAATACATTTTTATTCTTACGACCGCCTACAATTCGCAGGTTTACTCATCTACAGGGGAAGTACCCCTTGCTTTTGTGACCCCACGCCACGTGCGGTCTATTGGCGTACGGCGGCCGCTCATATCTAGGGAGGCCGATGGCAGTACCGCTAGTCCCACTGAGAGTAAGGCGGAGTTCGCTGCTAGGCTCGAAAAACTCATCCCTAAAGTCAGGGCTGAGATGGACAAAGCGCAAAAGCGCTATAAGCGTACTTTTGACATGAAGGTGCGTAACGCCAAGCACGTCCCCGAGCAGGGTGACTGGGTGCTTGCACACTCGCATACCCCAACTGGGGGTAAGCTGGTGTTCCAAACGAAGGGGCCATACCAGGTCCTTCGCACGGATGGGCGGCGGTTCACCATCGAAAGTGACGATGGGGTCCGCACCGTAAATGGACAGGACGTGGTAAAAGTTGCACCACCTCCTGCAGGCGACCCGGCTTGGGCGCGTGCGCTGAAAGCGTGGCGCTCGCCTTCGCTGCCTGCGGCCAAACAGGGCCCGCAAGAGTACGTGTTCGATAAGTTCATCGACCACGGGTGGGATGACGACACTTTCCGCCTCATGTGGAGGGTGCGTTGGTTCGGCTATAAGGCGAAGGATGATACGTGGGAATACATGGAGGACCTTTCCGCTGAGAAGGTCCGGGCATACTGCGCGCGGAGTGATAATGACCCTACCTGCCGTCCCCCAACGTGAGGGAAGGCCAAATGACGGTGCCAGGAAAGTGCTTCGAGTCGAAGTGGTACGCAACGTGGCTTTTAACTACAGCCCTAACCCACACACTCTCACAACAAAGGCAGCTGCCAAGTAGGCACGCATGCTAGACTCCCCAACACCACGGCCCTCGCCCTCATGTGGAGGCGAGCGGCGAGATCCACGCCGATAACGCTCCCCACCCGGCGCAGGGGGCGGCGGCTCCAAGTCGGAATCGTCGCGCCCCTCACGGTCGCACAAGTGGCGCCGACCGCGGCTATTCCTCCTCTCCTTGGTCTTGCGCGCAATTTGGCGACGCAGACGCCGAACCGATTCCGACTCCGACGGGGTAGAGGACTCCGATACGAAATAAGACAACTCGTCTTCCGATACGGAGGGGGGTCGCTGCGAGTGACGGCGACGAAGGCGAGGAGGCGAGTATGTCCGGTTCGCTCGGCGCTTGCCACGCCCAAGTGGGGCTGGCTGAGGCACAATTGACCCAACACGAGCCAACTCGGTCGTCATCAACCCTGCCACCGACTCGCAACTCGCGGTCGCTACCACAGTACTAACGTGCTCCTCAAGTTGAGGAGTCTCGGAAACTTGAAGGGTTGCAGCCGACGCGGCCAACCAAGAAATGGTGCGCACCAACGTGGTGATCATCATCTCGGAGGTCAAGGGCGTGGCCGGCAACACCAACTTGGGATAAACCGTGAGAAGGGTGGCCCCCAAGTTGAGGGACACCGGCGTGGATGTCTCAACTGAAACGCTTATCGGGATGTCCCCATGCGGTCGGAAGGGGACGGGAGAAAGCGGAGGGGCTCGCCGAGTTGGCGGAGCCCGAGAGTAACTGCGACCCCTACTCGGGGCCCCCGCAGTGGGTTGAGTCATGTACTCATCGTGAGATGGCACGGCCATATCCATGGCCTTGTCCGGGGGAGGCGCGGTGTGGCGATCCACCCCCGGGGCATACGGGTAGTCCCCGATGCCCAACCCCTCTCGAAGTACCACACGGCCGTCGTGAAGTTCACGACCGACCCAGACGAACTGGCGAAGTGTGCCATCGTCCTTGGGCCTGCGAGAGGGGCGGCGCAACTTGTGCTCCATGCTCTCCCACTCGATGAGTTTATGGAGCCGCAGCATCTCCTCAAGTAGAGTGAGCTGTCCTGATGAGCACCCCTCAGCAACTAGCTGAGGGGTGAGCTGCTTCAAATCTTGGATAAAACGGGGGGACAGATGCCAGAGCATCCCCCGCCGCTGAACACAGGACACCCAAGTCGACATGACCTCGAGGAGCCACTGGGTTGCCAACATGGCGAGCACCACGTGGTCCGGGCTAGCGGTCAACATGGTGGAGCCGAAGTGGTCGAGCAACCGTGGAAGTAAAGCCAGAAAACCGTAGGGGACCTCAACTTGAGGCCACCACTCGGGCTTCTTGGGATAGTACTGCTCCTGACTAGCAGCGGACTGCTGCGGAAACTCGAGTTGAGCCGAGGTCACCAAGTAGGGACCTTGCCGGAAGTCCTTCTCCATCCGCACATCAAAGTGATGAGTGTACGGATCGGCGTCGCGAAGGAACGGGGGGCGAGTTGCCACCGCATCCCAAGTGAAGGTCGGCATGTCTCCAAGGCCCGGGATAGTACCCCTGCGGTCCAACATGGCCTTGGCCCGTTGCATGTCCTCGACCTCGTCCTTGTCCAACAAGGCGAACTGGTCCGTCCTGAAGTCGGGAGGGAACCCGACCCTACGGGGATACTTCTCCCGTAGGCGTTCCTATACACAACCCATCGCTGTGCCAAGTCGGCTACAGTGGAGAACAGTCAACCCCTTCTCATACAGAGGCCAAGCGGGCTACAACCACCGCCCCAAGGTCTCCCGTGGGATGACGCGGCTCGTCTCCGGGGGAGATCCCGCCGCGAACCCGAAGCCGGGTGACGCGGGAGTCCCACCCCCCGGAGCGATCGCGGAGCCCTCGCCGGAAGTCCCGGCGGGCGCTGCATCAAAGTACGTGTCCTCCGTACGTTCGTCCAGGGAGTCAGTTTCCACCCCTGGGGTTCCCATGGCTCTCCCCAAGTTAGGGAGAGACGACGTGGTTGCAGTTGCACGAGACCCACCTCGAGTTGAGGGGGGCTCGGATCGCGGATAGATGGGTGGCCTCCCCAGCGTGGGGCGGCCCAGGGTAAGGTGAAGAGGATGGGTTGGTGGTGGTGAGATGAGTACCGATGAGAGCAAGCTGCCAAGGGGGCAAGCTTGAGGAGAGGGGCGGTCGACGTGACCGCCTCCACGTCCACGTGACGTACCAGGGGGACAGCAAGTCGCGCCCCCAACGCCGCGATGTGCGTTTCTACACCCCCTCGCAGGGCCGACCGGGTCGGTCGGAACTGAGGAGCGGGGAGTGTGGCAGTAATGACCCCATGTAGGGGGGCAACACGTGCCATGCAAGGGGCGGCAGGCAGCTAGCCTGACCCGTTCCTCCCCCTGCATTTGGATCCATATTTCTTAAGTTTGGGATAGTTAGCTTAGTAGTAAATCCAACTTGGATTTGAGGGCTTTCTGCATCTATCGTCTTGAATTTTCGTGTGGCCCGGTGGGCAGGTGCTGGGGTGGGAGATTTTGAGTGGCGAGATTCTGAGGGGATCCTGGGGGGATAAGGGGAGGGACAGCGGGGCTTGGCCTTGCTTCCCCGTCCCGACCAAGAAACTGTTGGCCCACACACCATCTTCTTGTTCGTCAGTGGGGGGATTGCCCCGCCACAGGGATACAGTGTGTGCAAATTGCACTTCTTCAGGTTCCCCCGACACGGGAGGCAGCTCTTGCACACCGCCCCAACTTGGGTGCCGTGTGTGCGAGCGGTTTTTGCCACATGCACATATATTAAGGTTAAGGCCCCCATCAACAGAGGCACATCGAGTCCCCTCCTCACCGGCCTGCACCGCACACAGGCATGGGCCCGCCCCACGGCTGGAATCGACACGTCCCGGCGCCACCGGACTCCCCCAAGGCATAATCACCGCTCGCCCGTAGTCGGCACTGCCAGCCCCCCTGCCTCCAACGCTCAATGAAATACCACCACCTCGCAGCATACGCTGGGATTCCCACCACCGCAAACCTCCCTTGCGCACAAATACTCCGCGCATGTACAACATGCATGAAGGACACAGGCCTTCTGTACCTCCAGCGCAAACCAAGAAAAAGCACAGCCGGCATCAGTACCCTCCACGCTAACGGCCTTCCTAACACAAAAAACGACAACAGAACTCTATACCGCAGACGCCGTCGGCACCTCGCAAGACACCGCTTAGCTGGACTTAAAATCCGTTCACAGCTGCAGAAGCGCTCCCCCCACCAGCCTCAAAGACTCAAAAAGGGCCACACCTCCTTCGGCACCACCTGCGACGCAACAAAGAGCCTCCTCCGCAACCTACAAGACCCTCCAACACACGTAACCTCAGCCGCCCCCACAGAGCCAAAATGTGCCCGCCGACGCCCGCAAATCCGCCGCCCTTGCCGCGGACACCGCGCGCACCACGCCGCCCGCACTCGACACCGCCCCCGACGCCGAGACGGCCACCGCCGACCGTTGTTGTCTGCCCACAGCGCGCCGCCGTCGTCGTCGCACACCCGCCGCCGACGACAGCCTCGTTGTGCATCACGGGGGGGACGACAGCGGCCGCAAGCTACCCGCCCCAGCCCCCAGCCGCGTTGGCGCCGACCCCCGCCTTGGCGCGGAGCGAGTCGTGCCCATGGCGGGGGCCAGCGGCGGTGACAGCGCAGGCGCCCCCCCCGGCCGCGCACCCACCGCCCCCCCTCCCCCCCACAAAGTGCGCCCCGACGCCCGCAAGGTCGCAGCGCCTGTTGCCAACAGCTGCGCCACCCGCCCACCGCACCCGCCACCTCCGCTTATGCCGAGACCGCCTCCTCCAATGGTTGCCAGCGGCCGCCGCCCGCCGCCGCCGTGGGGCGTGGCCGCGCAGTGTCGACGGCCGCCAATCATAACCGTTCATTGTACGTCCTCGATGCCACCAGTCGGGCGCTGACCGTGCAGCGTTCCGCACGCGACCATCGTCATCGGTCAGCGTCCGTAGTTGAGCCAAGTTCTCGCAAGTGCAACTATAGCAAAGAACAGAAATTTGTCACAGGGTGTATGCACCGAATGGAAAGAAAAGACGTAAGATGGACCAATAACAAAGAAGTAGCGCTAGCAGACATAAGCACGAGCGCCGATCTCAAGTGCTCCTCTCGCGCAATGTGTGGATCCAGTCATGACAGCTCGCATCGTAGCTAGACCGAGCATCGTTGCCCTCATCCACACCAGAAAGAAGCTGACGAGTCATTTGGGCAACGTTACCCGACCCATTCAACGTCGACCCACGAATACCATACTTGGACGCCGCAGCCGTCACCACGGCCAAAAAAGAGACACGCTCCCCGCTCTGCTCGTCAGCAAAAATAAATTCAGTGAGATCCATGGCGGCCTCTGCGGGCGACAGTCGCAGACGAGTAGGGGGAGGCGCCACGGGATGATCCTGGACGCCGACCATTGCTCTCGAGATCTCAATGTCGTGCTGCGCCCGGAGATCCTTGCTGTTGTCACACCGAGCCCCAGGCAAATAAGAAACAGTCCAAGTCACGAGAACCACTTTGGAGACAATCAAAGCCAAACATACCAAGCAGCTGCCCAGCCCCAAGAGTTGGTGTCTTGTCCCCATCATGTCTGCATGCGACCATCTCATCCGCCAAAAATCAAGTAGAAATACATAAAAAGCAGAAACATACAGGCGGTGGGAGCCATTCCGAGCCGAAAGGGACAGCGCCGATTGGCTCAGTCGCTTCGCCCCGACCCGCTGAGCCGCTGCTTGAGTACCGTGTAAATTTGCGAGGACCGCCGCCGGTGCGCCATCGTCGATGACGCCGCTAGGGCGGCCGGTCACGGCCGCGATCGCTCCGCCCAAAGCGGAGGCACAGGCGGAAAGGCCTGCGTCAGCCAAGCCCGCCTGCTCAACGGTGGCGGAAATGTTCTGCGGCGCCAAAGCGGACGCCGCCCAGCCCAAAGAACGCAGCGTCGAAACCGCTGTGATGGCGGGAGCGACCGCGCCAACAAGATTTGACAAGAGCCCTGCCCGTTCGCACGCCGTGCGATTCAGCGCTGCATCCTTCTCAGCGTAAGCGGCTCGGAGCCTCTGCAACTCGGCGTTGAAAAAAGCCGGCGTTGCGCCTTGGCAAACGTAGAAAGACGATTCAAGGCTCTTGTGTCCCTTCTTGTTAAATGCGACGCCTTTTTCTGACACGACGCGATTGAAAAGCCTGGGGTCCAACGCAATGGTCTTCTGCGTGTGGCCCGGACGGCGACACTTAGGACACCTGCAAAGAAGCAGAGCATACCACAGAAACAGAAAAACCAGAAGAGGTGTGACAAGTGCGTAGCAAAAAATTGACCTGTTCAGCGCACTGACCAAGAAAGAAAATGTATCATCATGTGTCCTCATACAACCGCCACCATACACACATTGAAAAGAAAACAAGAACCTCACGAACGCACATCATGCGGCAAACGCAGTGCTGGTCCTGGCACTGCGCCCCAGTGTAAATGGCGTGGCCCACAGGCATCGTGCTCACGCACTGCTGGCTTCCAACCACCAGGGAGCACTGCCCAAAATAGTAACCCTTGCCGTGGGTTCCAATTTTTTGATGGCCGCACGCCCTACACGCAGGTGTCCTCGTAACAGTCATAGAAGCACCAGCGGCAGCGTCCGGATGGCCGATAGTAGGCTCCTGGGAGAGAGAGGGGGAGATGGGAAGACTGTCTGCTGCATTTTTCGAACAGGTGCAGAGCATTAGAATAAATGAATATGTAGGCATGCCGCGTCAGTAGAAATTCCGCACCGTCAGAATGAGTTATGTCACGCGCACGTCACTTGGGGTAGGATACACGAGTCCCGCTCAGCTCGAGCCCTCTGTCACCATGACGCACCTGTCTCATGGCTCATTGTATAGGCGAGGGTGATATCAGGTCATGCAATCGAGCGTGGAGCAGGTGGTAAGGTGGTCGGGGCTGGGGGGTTCAAGACTCGCAAAAGAGAGCGCTGGTGGAGGTGTGCGCGTGACGTTATAAAACCTCGGAGATACCGCTAACTACCCTCCACCCCAAGATGCAAGTCCCTCTGGTCTTACGTAACTCGCTGATACCGTGACCAATACGGACTCTCAAACTGAAAATTAAGAAATAGAAGTAGCCCCACTAAATAAGGTCACAATACGGTTACCCTTATTGCTACATCCGTACGACACGGTCCAAGTCCACCGTTCCTCTGAGACAAAGGGCCCCCTACACCCGGGTGCACCCGGAGGTAGAGTTTATCTCTGTCCCCTGCTACTCCACCAAGAGTGGCAAAAACCACTCACACACGCGGCACCCAAGTTGGGGCGGTGTGCAAGAGCTGCCTCCCGTGTCGGGGGATCCGGAAGAAGTGCAAGTTGCACACACTCTATCCCTGTTGTGGGGCAAACCCCCCCCGACAAAACAAGAAGATGGTGTGTGAACGAACAGTTTCTTGGTCGGGACGGGGAAGCGGGGCCAGTCCCCGCTGTCCCTTCCCTTATCCCCCCAGGGTCCCCTCAAAATCTCGCCCCTCGAAATCTCCCACCCCACCTCGTGCCCACTGGGCCACACAAGAATTCAAAACGATAAAATGCATAGAACCCTCAAATCGACGTTGGATGTACTACGAAGCTAGCTATGCCTTACTTAGGGAATATGGACTCAAATGCATGAAGAGAAACGGGTCAGGCTAGCTGCCTGCCGCCCCTTGCATGGCACGTGTTGCCCCTTAGCAGGGGTCAATACTGCCACACTGTACATGGTCGCAGCTGCAGTGATGACGTGCACCGCAGCGGCAGTCTGCTAGAGCGGGGGGTACATGGCGGCTTGTCTGCCGCGGAAATCGAGCAGCCGTCGTTGTCGTGTGGTAGTGCTCTCAGTGGCCCCTGATGTTCATGCTAAGTAATCCTACATGTATATTCACTTATGGCCATTGCATAATAACTACTTCTCTTGTGCCGTTGCGCTCGCCATCTTCTTTCGCAGCCACGGTCCCCGGGGATGCACTGTTTGGGTTCTGCGAAGCGATTTTGCGAACGGGCCTGAGCCCTTGTTGAGACCTTGTTGAGAAGCGCTGCCGCGACGTCTTGCCCGGGTGAAACGACCCCAAACCTGGGCCCAATATCGCACATAATGATAAAAAATTCCGAAAAAGTGCCTACTATGAGAGGGGTAGACTCGCTATTAGGAGCGCAGGAAGTATTACTAGAGCACCCAGAAGTACTACTGCGGGGTCCAGAAGCCCCTGACATAATGCTCATCGGGAAGAACAACGCGCCTCCGTTGGCTTGGCGCAGAGGCGCCAACACCCGGGTCTTCCTCTGTTGAGTTCGGTCCCGGAGTAGCCTCGGTCTCTCCTGATTCAGTCCATATCGCAGCCGCGACGCAGGCCGTCTGGTGGGCGCTTCAACTTGCTCTCAGCAGGAAAATATACTCCGAAGGTCCGTGTAAACGCATTTCGAGACCTGTTTGCTGCCCCGTGCAAGCTGTACTTCCCATTAGCACGCGTTCCACAGGCCTAATCCGGGCAAGCCTGTCACGGCAATGGGCTTTTTGAAAGCTTGTCGAACCTTCATATCTCTTCCGCGTGGGCGTGTCCCTTTATTTTCTTTACATCTTCTTGTACCCACCGCCGATGGCCGTCCCGTCGTATAACCAGACCTACAGGCTAGAGACGTGTACAAGCATCGGAAAGGATCAAAGGCAAGAGTCATATTCGACCGACCTGTACGGGGGTGTGAAGAAGGGTGTAGAGGGCTGCTTGACAAGGTCTCACCAAGGTCTTAACAAGCGTTCCGGGGTCAAAACGCGCTTGCGGTGGATCCCGCCACAACGGGCACTGCGCCGCCGGGGTCTTAAGGCGACAGCCATTCCCCTGAGATTGATCGCATTCCTCTCGCTGTTGCCCAAGGCATTCCCAGGCATCTCTGGGATGCCCACTTCGGCGGACCGCCGCAGCGGCGGCCGTTCGATCAATCCAAGGGCCCGCCGCAGCATTTGCCCGACGACTACCGTGTAGGGCCGCCGCAACGGCCGCTCAACGACTACTGGGGCGGGCCACCGCAGCGGCCGGCCGGCGACTGCCGGGGCGGGCCGCCCCAGCCGCCGCCTGACAGCTATCGGGGCGGCCCGCCGCAGCGGCCGGCCAACAACTACTCGGGCACGCGCCGCGGCGGTCGCCGCCCGACCTCTTCGGTGACCCGCTGCAGCGGCCAGCCAACGACGTCCGGCGCGGGGCGTCGCATCGGCCGCCGAAAGATTACCGGGGTGGGCCGCGCCAGCTGCAGACTAACGACCAGGGCGGGCCGCCGCAGCGGACAGCAGACAACTACCGGGGCGAGCCGCCCCAGCTGCCACCCGACAGCTATCCGGGCCGCCGCAGCGGCCGGCCGACGACTAATGGGGTGGGCAGCTGGCCCCCCACCGGCCGACAGATGGCAACTGGGCGGGCCGCCGCAGCGGCCATCCGACAACTGCAGGGACGGTACGCCCCTCCACACGCCCAACATCTAATGCGGCGGGCCGCCCCATCGGCCGCCCGACATCTTTCGGAGCGCGCCGCCGCCGGAAGCGTCCTCGGGCATACTCTGAGACTCTGAAACGCTCCAAGACTCAGAGGATCGTGCCTTTGACACAGATGGTTGAGTCGCAGACATGGGGTACCGAACCCCCCGGAGACGCGAAAAGACCTCCCCCACGCCGGGCCCACCCCTTTTCGACCTAGTCCACCCCGGGTGTGACGGGGAGTGAGCGATTGGGGGGTGCACCTGGCGAGGGTGGGGGCCTTCGGGCGCTGTGCGAGGGGATGAGGTGGGGTGGGTGGCACTTCACAAAGCTGTGGTGCTTCATTCCGGCAGTCGTTCTTTGAGGAACGGTTGACTCTCCTCTTGGCATTCATTTCCAGTCTTTTCCATTCTCACCTGCCCCACACGGCCGCGACAACGGGTGCAGGTGAAAACGTGTACATTCTGCAACTTCTTGTGGCCCAAAGGAAGAAAACGACATTTACACCTCGCTCTTGAGCCAATGCGGTGACAGACTTGCCTCTCAGAGTGATCGAATCGATCTTCGTCGGCCAATGAGGAGACGAGGGAGCCTGTGAAGCCCAGGCTGCACAAGGAACGCCCTCTTAACAAGGTGTGGGCGGGAATGAGGTAAAGCGCATGCTCAAGGAGAAGAGGGGCGCAAGATGGTGGAGGGGGGGGAAGGGCGAAGAGCGGTGTGGCGAGGACCACGAATGACGATCCTTTTCATTTTTTGCTATTTTGTCTGTGCTTTTGGTCACTGCTCCTACCACCGAACGGCTGTACTTTGTACCCACAAGCTTGTGGCAATCTTTTGGGCGCACTCCCGGGTGGCGTTCACCCGTTACATGTCACACGGAGAGGCTCGTGTGACAGGTGTGGGGTGCGAAGCGGTAAATGGCTAGCGCAACGGTCCTGTCGCTCCCGGTCGCCTTGGCGACCGCGCAGGCCACTTTCGAAATGCAGGTTGCTGGCAAAGACGCAGACGCTGGGCGGAAGCATGGCCGAGTCAACGGGCAGTGCCGCAATACCTTGTATAAGATCCCCCCTCTGGCCACACCACTCAGTCCAGTCCCACGCGCGTGGCTGTGCGGCCCAAAACCTGTTGGTTAGAGATGAAAAAACCACCCCGGCAACGTTGGGGAAGCCCCCAGAGTCTGCCCAGCAGGTGTTGCGGCGCAATCACCGGTGTGACACGTTGCTAGTGCTGTAGCAGATCTGGCCCCACGCGGGGGACAGGGCGCGCCACACGGGGTCGTGAGAGAGTTGGTCTGACCCGTTTCTCCCTTTGCATTTCGTCTCGAGTATCCTTAAGTAAAGGATTTTTTGCTTGATAGTAAATCCAACATGCTTTTGAGGTTTTCTGCATTTTATCGTCTTGAATTTTCGTGTGGCACAGTGGGCACGTGCTGGGGTGGGAGATTCCGAGTTTCGAGATTCTGAGGGGACCCTGGGGGGATAAGGGGAGAGACAGCGGGGCTTGGCCTCGCTTCCTCGTCCCGAACAAGAAACTGTTGGCTCACACACTTTCTTCTTGTTTACTCGTGGGGGGAGTGCCCGGCAACAGATATAGCGTGCGTGCGACTTGCACTTTTTCTGGTTCCCCCGACACGGGAGGCAGCCCTTGTGCACCACCCCAACTTGGGCGCTGAGTGCACAAGCGGTTTTTGCCGCACAGTTGTAGCCCCAACAGATGTACCTCGTCTTCCTCAAGCTTGAAGAGATGGCGGTCCTCAGCGCTGGGTCGCAGCTACAGCTCCTGTGTGAAGCCCTATTGGCTTTGCAGGTAAGCCTGCGCTTAGTCGTGGAGGTAGAGGCGGAAGCAGAAGTTGAACGAGGTTGATACTAGTAGCCGGGTTGACGGTTGTCGTAAGACAGCAAGATCGTGCACAACAAAGTCCTTTGCCTTGTCCCGGTGGCCTTGTGCCGCGACACGTGCCTTGGGTAGTTTGTCGGCGGTGCCGACGTTCTTGAGGGTGTAGATGAACATCCCCTAGATAACGTTGGCGTTCTCGGGCACGTCCGTCAGCTTGACCTTCTTGAAGGTGTCTCTGTCACGGAGTCCGCCCACTTCCTTGATGGCTGCGCCTTGGAAGCGCGCCATCTTGGGGCGGAGATCGCCGTTGGGCACAACCTTGGTGATGTTGGTGGCATGGGCGGGCTCGAGTAGTTTGCCCGTCCTTGTGGGATTGACGGGGCGGCACTTGTTCATTGGCCCGCGCCTGTTAAGGGACGCTCTGCTTGATAGTCCAAGTACGCGCACGTCTTCAGTGGCAATAAACGCCTCTCCTACACCGTGAGGAAGTGTAGGCTCACAAGCAGCCTGACCCCATTGGCCTCGTGCAGGAGAAGGATGCTCACCTTCGCCAGGTGGGGCCGTCACGGGCTGCGGCAGCTCCCACAGGGGAGGAGCCAAGATGAGGTCAGACACGTCGTCGAGACAGGGGTTTTCAACCGACTCCGTCGGTGCTCGTTTCTCGCCCGCCGTTCTCGGTGGAGTCGGCGCCGGCGATGGTCCCAGTGCGGGATGGCTGGCAGGTGCTCGGATGGCCGCGTCGACCGGGGCTACGGCCTGCAGGTACTCCTTGACCTTGTCGATGCTCAACCGCTTGACTTGGCCGTCCACGGCTAGCTGCACAATCTTTCCCTCCTGGGAAATGACGGTGCACGGCCCTTGCCACGCATTAACCGGCGGCTCGCAGCAGACGAGGAATTTCATACCAGGGTGGACGTCGCGGTCGGCGGCTGCAGGAACGGGCGCCGCTAGGGCGGCGCGTAAGCATGCCTAAGCGAATTTGGATAGCATCGCCAGCCTGGCCGTGACAAAGGCCTGCACACGGTCCCGCTGCGGCGGAAGTCGTAGTAGGGCCACCGGTGTACGTGAAATCATGCCAAAGACAAGGAGCGTCGGGAATAGCCCGGTGAGACCCGCCGTGGTGTTCATACCACGGCAGGATAGTGCCAGGGCCGACTCTTTGGAGAGCCCCGGGTGCTCCAGTCGGATACAGCTGTAGACATTTTTCAGGTACTCGTGGTAGCCCTCTCTGCTGCCCAACTCGTTGAGGGACTTGACGCCAGAGATAACCAGCTGCGTGCCCGCGGAGTGGGTGAGGGCCTTCCATGCCGCTGACCTCAGCTGGGGGGCGGAGTCGACGTGCAGGATCCCAGGGTGACCAACGTAGGGGCAGACCCACAGGTCCATATAGACCGCCCACATCGCCTTAGTCGTCTCGCCCGTGAGGAAGCATGCAGCGCAGAAATTGGTATCCTTGTCGACGACGTGCAGCGCCGGGCGTTGATCTAGAAACATCCCGCTCATCAGCAAGGTACGATTGAACACGATGTCGTCCGGTGGCATGGTGACACGGAATCGGCCTGGCGGGCTGGCAAGTCGCTGGCAGATATCACAGCGTCGCGTAATGTCGATGAGCTGGGCACGGGTTCCTCGCTCAAGGTTGGGATCGCCAGCCCGCTTAAGGATGGCAGCCAGGCGCTCAGCCGGGAGGTGCGCGAAGTGTCGATGCAGACGCCCCAGTTCGGTAGTGGTGTAGTGGACTGCGTCGCCCCATTCCAGGTAGATGTGATCGTCCTTGCGGACAAGTGGGGTGGCGATGCCCCGCTTGTCTCATTTGAGCCGGTTCTCAACATTGTTGACGTGTAGGCCGAGGTCATCCAGCTCCTCCAATCCAAAGAGGAACGGCACGTCAATGGCAACAATGTCCACGTCCAGCGTCGTGTACATCCGGGACTCGATGGGCACATTGATTGCGATGGTTCCCAGGCTGGGGTGGATGGCGCCGCCAAGCAGGAAGCGCCACGACGCAGCCGGAGCTGGGGAGTACTCATTGTCGATCATGCGCGCATACGCAAGTGCTTGGGGCCAGCCAATGACCGTCTTGGTCGCTTCAGTGTCCATGCAGGCCCCGCGGGAATGCATGTCGGGATTGGATACGAGAAGGCATTCGAGGGCGACGGGGTCAGACTCCCAGGCGGGAGCGGTTCGTCTGGTACTGGGAGTGTATCGACTGTGGGAGATTGGGCCGGATTTCGGTACCAATACTTCGGAGATTCGGGTCAAGTAGACCCGACCGGAAGTCGAAATTCACCCGACCCACGATGGTGAAGCTTTTCACTTCTGGACGGAAATTCGACCAGGACTTCCAGCATACTAGCGCAAAGTAATGCTGCTGGTATTTGTTTCTTGGGATTTTTGCACGGCAGCCAGACGGATTTCTAGGCCTTGAGTGCTTTGCGTGTGGAGTGATCTGATTGGGCTGTTTGAGCGTCCATGTTCTGAGTGTTTTAAAGAGGTTGCGTGAGCGTGTGAGAAGGGTTGATAAGGAGTGACAGCAAGGCTGGGAGAGCCCACCTTGGCTGGCGAAGCAAGTAAACACCGTCTGGCTCCGACACAACTTGTTCGTGCCTTGGTGAGTCGACCCGCTCACCACACGCAAGTCGCGTGTTCGGCTGTGTGGAGATGCTTGCTTCCGGGGTCGCAAGTTGGGATATCGGCAATACTCCTCTTTCTTTCCTGACTCGGGGTTGGTGGTTGCGAGTACTGCTACATCGACGAGTTACACTCCCGGAGCAAAAAGCGTCGACCCGTGCGGTGTAGGGTCGGCCGTCCCGTCTGCAATCAGGCCGGAGATGATGGGGTCCAATAATGACTCTGCGCCGGAAGATGACCCGCTGCCGCCGGACGGGGCAGGACCGAGAGGAGCGGGAGTATTGTGTTGCGGATGAGGGAGGGTCCCCCTCCTTTTGGTCCGGGCCACCGACAGACTGTCAATTCTATGGCCTGACGGCAGAGCTGTGACTTAACCCACGGAGGGGTGACCTATGGGTGGCGGCCACGTCACCCAGCAATCCTACCCGAGCCACCCACAACGGACCTACCAGACAGTCAAACCCATCAGGGGGAGGCGCTTCGCCCTCCCCCCCCCCCTATTTGACAGATCCGACCTTAGGATGCGGTGCCGTGCAAGGATTCTGCCCCCCCCGACCCGCTACGACACTTGGGTGAGATAGCGTCGTGGGCGGGTATGGCGTCCCGCCCCACCCACACCCACGACGCCCGTCCCGAGCCACATCCCGCGCCACACGGTGTGGCGTGAGGAGAGGCTGGGGAAGGGCGGAGGGGGGGGGGGGGGGGTTGGGGTCACCCGGGGGGGTTGGTGGGGGTCAGGCAATGAGTGGCTCGCCCCCCCCCCCCCCCCCCCCCCCCCTCGCGCCACTTCTCTCCCACGGCTTGCAGATCCCGCACCACCGCCCGCCAGCCAGATTGACCCTCCCTCCCTGGCAGCCCGGCCACCCGGCCGCCGTCTTGGCCCCCCCAAGACCGGCCACAGCAGCGCCCACACACTCGGCGCCGGGCCCGGCCGCCGCGGGACGGCCCGCGGGGCCGGCCGCAACTTGTGGCCACGAGAGACGGCGTTGGCCGTGAGGTCTCCGCGGCGGGGGATGTGCCACTCCCAACCAAGCCACCGATACCCCGTCACTGGCACCCACTGCCACCGCCACCACTGCTGCCGCGGGCACCACCGCCGCGGCTGCCGCCGCCTCCGCCGCCAACGCTTGTGGGTATTCATACCACCCAGCCGGGCATTTCTTGCGGCCAAAAGCCACTGTGCCAGTTGTGTCTGCCCGCCTGCGTGGATAATCGCGGCTTGCACGCACCCTCCCTCTGGGACAGCCCCTCTTTGCGGACCCTTCTCCTTTCTGTCCTCTCCCACCCTACACTGGCTCGTGGCTATCCCGCGCGACACGGCGGCCGGCTGACGGTCTACCGCTCTCGAGGAGCGCGTGGCCGCTACCCAGGGCGGTGGCCAGCGCGCGCGCCTCCCCCAGGCGGCCTGATGTGCTCCTGCTTCAGTGGCACACAAAACGCGTTGCTGCTCTCCGTTTCCGGGCGCAGCTCCGACTGCAAGCACTGCGCGTTGTTCCGGAAGTGCGTCGTCGCAGCTGGTGTGCCCGTCTCAACCTTTCAGCGACGGATGAGGCTGCGGGATGAATTTGCAGACTTCGTCGCCCACCGCAAGTACGGGACTGCTGTAGTTTGGACGGTGCTCTACCAGACGATGTACTCTGTTGTCATGTTTACGGCGGGCAATGTGGCAACCTGCGTCGCTCCCGGTTGCCGGCGCTTTGGGGGGCGCAGTGGGCATGTGAAGCTGGCACGGCCATTGAACATGAATCTGAAAGCGGGTGAGGACGCAGAAGATCTTGACGGCGGATCGGTCGGTCCCCGGCTCGCGAAGGCGGGCAAGGCTGCAGCAGACCGCGCGGCGTTTATCATCTCGACCGAGGAGGATGAGGGCTTGGAAAAGCTTCCGCTGGACACGGCCCGCGACAAGGGCGACTCTACGGAGGGGAAAGATCTCCAAGCGTGTCCCTCGTAGCGTGCTGCCCTGTGTTGGGGAGCTTAATGATGGGGAGGCGCGGGTGGGGACTGCGGACGGGCGTGGCTTGATGCTGCGTCGCGCTCTGAGTTCGACGCCCAGCGAGAGGGCGCACTGGAAGCTGATGGGTGACGTCATGGACTCGTCCGTCCGGATGGGCCATGCTCGTGACATGAAGACCATCCTCGTGGAGAATTACTGGGGCTCGCGTGGGACGAAGCGGGACGAGCGGCACGAAATCGTGCAGGAGCATGGAACTGTCCACACGCATCATCCGACCGCGCCCGCCCTACAAGTACGTTACGCTTCTTTTTCGTTTGTTGTGGGCCCACGCGCGATCGTGTTGCATGACTGTGCACGGCAAGTGGCATTGGTTGCTTTCTTCGTCCTGTCAATGTGTCTGACGTGCAGTTACCTCGGTCTTCCTCTATCTCTTGACTGCTGTTGTTGTGCTGTGGTGGTAGGTTGTTGTGGGGCGATGCAAGTGTGATAAAGAATCATGTGGGAGGATGGTCGAGTAGGACGGCTCGGCCGACGCGCTGTTTAACATGCGCAGGCGGAACAAGCATCGACGTTAGCTGGTGTTCACGCGTGGTCTTCTGGACAAGCTATTCTCGTTCATCATCACTGCACGGACGACGTACACCGCTGCCACCCGCCACCTCTCCGCGGACGTCAGGTGCTTTCGTTTGCGGCTTCAAGACGTGGTCAAGCTGGGGACCTCCATGCTGCGCTGCTTCTTGATCCCTCCTGAGACCGGGCGGTGCCCGATATAAGGGCCCGACCCTGAGTTCATCGTCATCGATAGTCAGGCACTGGGCTGCACTGACCACGAGGACGCGCAGCCTTCCCGCCTAGACATTAAGTGCCCAGTGGACGAGTCGTGGGCGGTAGTGACTTTGGTCCTGCTCCTGTGGCGTACGTCCCGCCAGGGGGCGTCCCTGGCCACTCGGCGGACCGGGTTCGCGACGCGTCGGGGTCGGGCGGCTCGCGGCCGCAGGACCCTTCTCCCTCTCGCTATATTAGCGTCCAGTACCACCCCGTCGACCCATTGTCGAGCCGGAACGAGGGTATGGCGGGCAGCCGCGTGCATTTTTCGTCCTCGTCTCAGCGGCCGTTGGGGCCTGGCTCTCCTGGCACTTTTGAGTCCGGGGTATCGCACGACGCTGCGAGAGGCGGTGTGCCGGCGGGCAGCTTCCGCGCGTATGGAAAGGCTGCAGATGGGGATGTTCCCGACCTGGCGCCACAGAGTCCGTATCTCGCGCCATGCATGGTACGGCGGACCAACCGGTTTGTGCACTGGTGTAGCCGGTCTCTTCTCAAGGTAGGTCGCCGCCTCGGGGACGTACTGGGTCTTCTGCAGCCCATTTGGGCGTCGTGGGGCATTGACCTCACCTATGTGGTTCTGGTGGTCGGTGCCGCCGTCAGCCGCACAGTCTTCTCCCTGCTGCACATCCTATTTGTGCTGGCTGTGTGCCTGGCGCCTCGGCGTACTGTATCGTGTATGTGGGTGGTGTGCACTCTTTTCCTCGTCGCCCTTTTGCTGCTGCGGTACGCCTTGTCGCTGGGCCTGCCCCCGTTGGTGTCGTGGTCCTGGGACCTCCGTGACGAGATGCCAGCCGCTTGGCAGGCATTGCTCTACATTGACGAGTCAAATGACACCCGAAAGCGGCGGACAGACATCACCATTGCGTTCATTGCGGTTATTTGCGCGGGTACCACCCTCAACGCCATCCCACCCCGTGTATCGCTTCGCCGCTCTGGCAACTGCGATGCGTGGACGTCCGTATCTGGGACGGCTGGGTAGCTGCGGCGCCTCTTTGGCCTTGGCCGATCTCGCAGCGAGCCGCCATGTCCACCGTCCGACACGTCATCGGTAGGAAAGGAGGAGGCGGGCGCTGCAGAGGTGGGCGGACGGTCAGGCTCAGGCCGGGTGCCCTCTCTCGAAGCGGTGGCGATTAGCGGCGTCAATTCTAGCGCGGCGACGCCGATGGGCGTGCGCCCTCCTGACCCCGATGAGCATACCAGCAAGTGCTTCTCCTTTCGTGGTGGCGCTGACGGGCGCGAGGACTCGCCCCTCAATCGGTGCTTTGCGCTTGCGTCGAGCGGCGACGGGTCGCCCTCCCAGCCGCAGCCGGCCGATGTGGACTTTACACAGCGGCCGCTCACGTTCGCGAACGCGGTGAAGCTAGGGTGGATGCGGTTTGCTGGCTCGGCGGTGCAGCTCTACCTATTTGCGGTCGCCGCGGTGGACCCGTCAGGCTTTTCGGCTGTGTTGCTGGGCCTGGCGTTTTACTTCTTTTTCCAGTTCACCAACGTCGCCACCCGGCGTGCGCGGTTCGTGATTGTGCGCCTGTTCGTGCTCTCAGTCATCCTGGCGGTGGTGGCTTACGAGGCTCCCATTGCGCCACCGACCCGCGAAGACGGGTCCCCTTCCCCTTGGCCGCGCAACTTTGGCCTGTACAAGCTCTCCGGCGTGTCCTCTGGCAAAGACCCCGCCGCCGCCGCTGCGCTGCTGGCCTCTTTGTGTCGCCTTGAATCCTCAGCCAGATGCAGGGCCGTATCTACGAGTCAAAGAACCTCCGCTTTGTCGTTCGCAACATGAAGGAGGATGAGGCTCTGGGCTTTCGCCGCGCCATCCACGACCACCAAGACCGAATGACCGAGCAGATGCTCGCCTCTAACGAGCTGGAGCGCAGCAAGGCCGCCCGGGCAGCGCGCCTCCAACGGCTGCAGGCGCTCAAACACACGACCCGCTCAGTGGATGCTTTCGGTGACGTATGCGTCGTTCAAGAGGCGGAGTTGGCCGCCAAGGATGAGACCGCCGCGGCGCTGCCCGAGCTCCAATTCGCCCCGCGACTGAGCTTTTCCGCCGCCCTTGCCGCGGCAGCAGCAGACGAATCAAAACTGCCTCGCTTCTCGCGCACCCCCGGCCAAACTCCCATGCCGTCGTCGTCGCGACTGCCGGGCTTGCGCTTCCGCCGCCCCGATGGCACATTTGCAACGCCACGGGCGGGAGGGGGGGGGGGGTTAGTCTCTCTGCCGAGCCAACATCATCGGGCCGTGGCAGGGGGGGGGGAGATGTCTGGTCTACGCCGCGCTCACGGCGTGCAGGGCGCCGGGGGCGGCTCCAGCAGCGTATCTGCCGCTGCGTTTGTGGCAGACGTGGCGCCCGGGAGCAAGCCCGTGGACACGTACCCATTGCGGTCCGATGGTGTTGATGGACCCACTGCTACCAGCGGTGGCAGTTACGAGTCCCTGCCACCCGGGTTGGGCCACTCTGATGGAGCGGCACGCGCGGGTGCAGCAGATCCCTCTCCGGAGGGCACTCAGGAGGACTTTCCATGGTAGAACCGGGTGCTTCGAGCCATGAGCCGATGTGCCCGCTGGCAATCGCACCTGCATCACAGCCTGCGCCACGAGTTGCGCTTTTTTGTCACCCGCTACTCAGCGTGGCCCGTCTACCTTTCCATGCTCCTAGCCGTCACTGTAACGCCCACCATCATGTCGGTCGTGTACCCACTGGTCTTCTTTCTGTATCTGCTGGTGGAGCAGCCGCGGCCGCCTAAATCAGCGTGGATTGCCATCATTTTCTACGTCGAGGCGGTCATCACTTTCAAGTTTGTTGCGCGCAAGTTCGTCACCCCCGACGTGCGTTTCTTCGTGAATGACTACTCTGGCATGGGCCAGATATTCAAGAATGGCCTTCACATTGAGGCGGGCGGTATCTTCTTTGACATCCTGATCCTCGCTTCCCTGTTGTGGCATCGCCGTATTCTCTACTACCGGGGCCTATGGGACTTGACCGACGCTGAAGAGCGGTATCTGCTGCGGCCCAAAGTCACTGGCCAAGCGGTGGTCACCCCAAGCGACGCAGCGACAGTGACCGACCCGACGGGATTGGCGTCCTTTGACGTGGTGAGCGCCAAGGAGCAGCTCGCTGCCGCAGACGCGGTGATTGGACTGATCGCGCATCGGCTCGACACAAGGTATGGGAGGATGGCCTCCTCAAGTATTAACCAACCGGAAGAAGTTGGACAAGAGGCAATGCACGACTGAGGCAAAGGGGGTTCTCCCCAGGGCAACGAACAGAGACAAGCAATACCCCCGCAGGGGATGAGTTTATACTCAAGATCACCCGGCCATCAAATGGGTCACAGGGTCTCTCACCCTTACAAAGACAACCCTCAGTAGGGGGTACCCCCGTCAGGAGGAGAAGGCCACACACGCGTAGTCGCGTACACCTCCGAACTCCTACGAGTGGCTCTATCACGCCGGTTAATCGCCCGAGTCACCTCAGTGCAAAGCTCCAACAGGGTACTGCGCCCCTCCTCCACGGACTCCAGAGCCATCTGGAGGCGGTCAAGCAGCGCGCCAAAGCAACGCACTGTCCCAACCAGCGCACAACCAGGGAGGATATCCCCCCAGCTGACGAGGAGTTCCTCCCGGAACTCAGTGGAAATGATGCCGCGAACGCCCTCATACCACAGGTGGGAACTCCCGCCCGGCGAAACGCCCACGGCCGGAGCCACCGGCACCGGCGGAGGAATCGGAGATACCCCCGGGGGAGAGGACACAGCCCCCAACGGGACCGGAGGGGCCTGATAGGGAGCACTGTACGACGGCGGGGAAGGACCAGAACCCTGAGCAGACCGCCACCCGGAAACCTGGGTGAACTCCTCCCGGCGCCGAGACGTCTCGCGCCCTCCACCCGTGGAGTCCCACTTACGGTGCCGGCGACTCGGCCCCACTGGACTAGGGATTTCGAACCAGGGGGATACCACCTGGCGAGGGTCAGGCAGGACCACGGGAATACCCAGGTCGGGAACCGACTCAGTGGACGCCCACACCTCGTAGCCATCCTCACCCGAGGAAACTCGGCGGATGCGCAGAGAGTGCCGAGGCAACAGGAGAGCTCCCGGATTCGCGTCACGGAACGGGAGCAGCCTCGCTACCACGGACCAATTCACGGCATCGTGAACGGCCACAAGGGAAGTCAACTCCCGGGTGAAACCCGTACGCTCAGAAATGGCGTTAACGCCCTGATCCCCAAGGTGCCGACGGACCCCCCTCGGAAGATGGAACAGCCGGCCCTGCCGGCGAACCGACAGTAAGAAGGCAGAGACCTGCCCGAGGGTATCATCCAGGGTGAAGACACCCTGCAGCACATGCGTGGGACGAGCGGCCAACACGCTGCCGAAGTATCGGAGGCAAGGACCGGTGTCGAACCGGAAAGCCGGGGCGGGCTCCCACCCCTCGTGGCACCCATGCGGGCGCAACAGAGAGTGTACACCGGCGCACGACCGTTGCCGGTCTGCAGCGCGCGCGTTATATACGTGCGAAAAGGGTCCGCCATGACACCATGGTTACGGCGCCAGCTCGACGCTGCCTTCAGCCCAGTCATGGGCGGGAAGGGCGGCGTCAGCCACAGATACGGGGGATCCCCCGGGTAGTACTCCAGACCAAGATACCGGTTGGTTCCGGGCACGAGTTGCCCGAAAGCCACGGGGGTCTTTGAGGTAGCCACCCCGCGGGCACCAGCTGGGTAGTCCACCTCCCGCGGCATCTCGGAAGCGGCCAAGTCGCACGCCCCGAAAGCGGGGTTGAGGACAACCTCACTCCGCCCGATACGGGCACGCCAGAGTTGGACATGCAGGTCGTCCGGCTGGCTGAACATCCAATGGTGCTCCACGCGAACCGCGTCAGGCTGGGCTACCAGCCGAGACAACTCCCACACCCAACACAGGTCCAGCGTGACCGGTCGGGAGGAACCTCCCCGGGACGCAGGAGGGTGGAAGTCCACCAACATCGGGCCGTTTGAGTCCATGGACTCCCTAACGGTCAGGCCCCTGACCCGAGCCACCAAGTGGGGTACCAACAGAGAAGACCCGCCCGGCGTCGCCGCTGAGCCCCCGCTTAACGGAGCAACGCGGGACGGCCCAGGTGGTACCGCCGGCGCTGGCGGGGTCCCAACAGCAAGCACCACCGGGCTAGGCGCCCGACGCCGTGGCGGAAGAAGGAGGGCAGGCACTTGCCCGGGGTAGCTCCCGCTATCCACCGCCATAGGCATGGACGTCTCGGGCGCCACTACCACCCGCGGCACCGCAGGTAGGACAGCCTGACCGGGAGTCGCCTCCCCGACCGAGGACCCGCCGGTAGGCACCCGCCGAGCATCGACCGGGAGAGTAGTACCGTCCGCCACGGGTAGTAAAAGCGCCGACCGGCCGGACAACCGGACCCCCTTGCCCTGCCAGAGTCGGCAGGGATGCACTGCCACCGCCGCCAGGAACAGCGCCACCACCGCCGGCAGGCGGGCCATCTTGACGAAGACTCGCACCGGCACCGGCGCCAGGATCGACCGGCGCAGCCGACGAAGGCGCAGCCGGGGCCGCCATCGGGGGTTCACCTCCAGCCGACGGCACCGTCGAACAACTGCACACCGAAGACAGTCCGGCCGCCGGACTGGGCGCCGACACGCGGACGGTGACGGCCGCCTTGTCGTCCTCCGACGAGCTAGCCAGGAATGGCTGGGCACCGATGGGATCGACGGGCACGTCGTCCTCCATATCCTCCTCGTGCAGGAAGTCGTCCTCCTCCCCGGGTGACTAGGGAGCGGACATGATGAACACGGAGTGGCAGGGGTCCCCCGTGCCAACAGGCCGCAGCCGGCTACTACCCGGTACGGCGTAACGCCGGGACGAGCAAGGGAAGCGCGGGTATCCGCGCTTATGACCACAAACACCGTCGACGGCTGATACCCGCGGGTTGACTCGCACCAGACAGAGCTACGAGGGCGATCCGCCCAGGCACCCGGGCCCGGGCAACACCCCCACACGGGGTAATCAGGAGGGGGGGTCCCCCCCCCGCAACCGCCCCTGCAAAACGCGGGCACTTCTCGCATCCATTCACTCGCCCACACCAGTGGGGCGCTCCTACCACAAGACAACTCGTGGCGGATCCGCTTGCACTACTCCCCGGAAAGGGGGGTCGTGACCCAAACCCCGAATCGGGTTATCACCGGCTCGGAAAAGGGTCGCTTACACGTCACCCACGGGGGGCGCCCCTATCACCAGACGCCTGGTGGCGGACCCATTTGTACCACACCCCGGAAAGGGGGGTGAGTCAAGAACCCGCGTCGAAAATTCAACGGTCCGGAAAACGGATCGCGTGCTCACGCACAAAGGGGGGCACCCCCCTGAGTCAACCCCGAATTGGGTTGGCTGCCTCGAGAGGGCGCGAAGCCCCACCCGACTGGTAAACGGTCGTGTGATCACTTACATTCGGAAAACGAATGCGGATCGACCCGAGGACGGGTCATATCTGAGGGGGGGATATGTAGCAATATGGATAACCGTATTGTAACCCTATTTAGAGGGGCTACCTCTACTCCTTAACTTTCAAGTCGGATGTTCGTACCGGCCACGGTATCTGCAAGATACGTATGACCAGAGGGACTTGCATCTTGGGGTGGAGGGTAGTTAGTGGTATCTCCGAGGGTTGATAACGAGTGCGCCGGAGGCGAATCCACCGCTGGCCATGGTAGAGCAACAAACCCCTCCCATTCAGGCTCCCATCTTGGTCCCCTGGCTCGCGCTCCCAGGACAGCAACCTTGGCCTCCCGGTGACCTTGGTTCCGATCCCCCCTGGTACGTGTTCCCTGAGAGTGGACGTGTTACGGATCCCTATTGTGCTACACAACGCCCCTTTAAGGGGATCAGTTTATACTCACTAACACCCGGCCACCATTCGGGCCACCGGGTCCCTCACCCTCACAAAAACAACCCTCATCAGAGGGCACCCCCGTCAGTAGAAGAGGGCCAGTCACGCGTCGTCGCGTACACCTCCGAACTCCAACGGTCGGCTATCTCACGCCGGTTAGGCGCCTGAGTCACCTCAGCGCAAAGATCCACCAGAGTGCTGTGACCAGCCTCTACAGAATCCAGAGCCATCTGTAGGCGGTCAAGCACCCAGGCGAAGCAATGCGCAGTACCTACCAGCGCACCACCTGTCGGGGTATCCCCCCAGCTAACCGGGAGCGCCTTCGTAAACTGACGAGAAATAAGGGGCAACGCCCTCATGCCACAAGCGGGGACCCCGGTCGGGTATGATGGGAACGGGAGAAGCCACCAGCACAGCCGGAAGGACCGGAGCCACAGCCGGAGGAGAGGCCACAGCCCCCACCGGAGCCGGCGGTGTCGGGAAAAGAGCACGATACGACCGTGGAGGTGGACCAGACCCCTGGGAAAAACGCTAACTGGGAATCCCGTCGAACTCCCCACGGCGGCGATAAGTCTCACGGCCCACACCGCTGGAATTCCACTTATGGCGACGGCGACCCGCCCCCGAAGGAGTCGGGTTTCCGAACCAGGGGGTCACCACCTGGAAAGGGTCAGGCAGGACCACGGGAGTACCCAGGTCGGGAACCGACTCGGTGGACGCCCACCCTTAGTATCCATCCTCACCCGAGGCAACTCTGCGGTAATGGAGAGAGTGACGAGGCAGCAGGAGTGTTCCCGGATTCGCGTCACGGAACGGGAGCAGCCTCGCTACCACGGACCAATTCACGGCATCGTGAACGGCCACAAGGGAAGTCAACTCCCGGGTGAAACCCGTACGCTCAGAAATGGCGTTAACGCCCTGATCCCCAAGGTGCCGACGGACCCCCCTCGGAAGATGGAACAGCCGGCCCTGCCGGCGAACCGACAGTAAGAAGGCAGAGACCTGCCCGAGGGTATCATCCAGGGTGAAGACACCCTGCAGCACATGCGTGGGACGAGCGGCCAACACGCTGCCGAAGTATCGGAGGCAAGGACCGGTGTCGAACCGGAAAGCCGGGGCGGGCTCCCACCCCTCGTGGCACCCATGCGGGCGCAACAGAGAGTGTACACCGGCGCACGACCGTTGCCGGTCTGCAGCGCGCGCGTTATATACGTGCGAAAAGGGTCCGCCATGACACCATGGTTACGGCGCCAGCTCGACGCTGCCTTCAGCCCAGTCATGGGCGGGAAGGGCGGCGTCAGCCACAGATACGGGGGATCCCCCGGGTAGTACTCCAGACCAAGATACCGGTTGGTTCCGGGCACGAGTTGCCCGAAAGCCACGGGGGTCTTTGAGGTAGCCACCTCGCGGGCACCAGCTGGGTAGTCCACCTCCCGCGGCATCGCGGGCGCGACCAAATAGCACACCCCAAAGGCGGGTTGAAGGGAAGCCTCAAAACGCCCTATCCAGGAGCGCCAGAGTTGGGCATGCCGGTCGTCCGGCTGCCTCAACATCCAGTGAAGTTCGACGCGAACCGAGTCAGGCCGGGCTACCAGCCTAGCCAACTCCCGCTCCCAACAGCCGTCCAGCGTGACCGGACGGGAGGTACCTCCCCGACGACCAGGAGGGTGGAAGTCCACCAACATCTGCCCATGGGAGTCCATGGGCTCCTTGAAAGTCAAGCCCCTGACCCGGGCCACAAAGTCGGGCACCGACATAGAAAGTGCCCCCAGCGTCAGCGCTGATCCGCCACCCAACGGAGCAGCTAGGGACGGCCCCGGAAGTACCGCCGGCACCGGCGGCAACCCCACGGCCACCCGCGCCGGCGCAGCCACGCGGGGCCGAGGAGGAAGGAGAAGAGTGGGCACCCGCCCGGAGTAGCTCCCGCTATCCACCGCCATGGGTGAAAACGCCTCTGGCTCCAACACCACCCGCGGCACCGCAGGAAGTACGGCCCTTGATGGAGTTGCCTCCACGACCGAGGACCCAACCGAGGGCGCCCGCCGAGTAGTCGTCGGATTGCATGTCCCATCCGCCACCGGTGCGGCCGAGTCACCGGCCGGCCGGACACTAGGACACCCTTGCCGCGCCGGAGTCAGCGGAACATCGCCATCTTCGCCGCCTGGCGGACCATTTTGAGGAAGACTAGCGCCGGCACCGGTCCCCGGTTCAACTCGCACAGCCGATGGCGGCACACCCGGGTCCGCCATTCGAGGTTGACCTCCCACCGACGGCACCGTCGTGCCGCTGCACAGAGAAGACAGCCCGCCCGGCGTGGCCACAGGCGGCCGGCACGGCGGATTCCCGCCCGCCTCGTCCTTGTCCGAGGAGATCGTCTCAATCCGCCGAGCAGGAGGAGACGACAGCGACCGCGTCGTCCTCTATCTCCTCCTCCACCAGAAGGCCGTCCACGTCCCCAGGCACGTGGGGGTCGGCCATGGTTTAAGACTACCGATAGCGAGGCACCCATCGCAGCCGGGCTCGCTCCGGTACGGTAAGCGCACCGGGACGAGCCGGGGAGAGCGTGGGTACCTGCGCTAATAAGCACTACCCCGAGTCGATGGGTGTGCGGCTATCGGGATAACCCGAGCCACACGGGGCTACCAGGGCGTTCCACCCAGGAGCAGGGCCGTGACCTACACCCGCCCCCAGGGTAAGTCAAGATGGGCTACCCCCTCCGCAACCGCCATCGCAGCAACGTGCGCGCGGGCCCCGCCCTCGAGACGGCCACCCCTATCACCAGACACCTGGTGGCGGATCCGCAGGAAAGCTTTCCCACAAGGGGGGTGACACGAAGCCTGCGTCGACAAATCGACGGTCCGAAAACGGACCGAGTGGGAACTACACCGCGGGGGGCACCCCCCTCAGTCAACCCCGAAAAGGAGTGACGCGAAGCCCGTGTTGGAAAATAAACGGTCCGGAAAACGGATCGAGTGTGAACCACACGAAGGGGGGCACCCCCCTCAGTCAACCCCGAAAAGGGGTGACTGCAGCGAGCGGGCGTAAAGCCCCACGCGACTGGTAAGCGGTCGCGTGACAAGTGTACATTCGGAAAGCTGAATGCGGATCGACCCGGGGACGGGCCGAATCTAGGGGGGGGATATGTAGCAATATGGATGTCCGTATTTCGACCTCAATATACGAATTTACAAAATCGACGAACCACCCCCCCTCTGGACGTCAATTTCGAGGGGTTCGTCGATCGACGAGCCCCCTCTCAGCGTCCGCATTCGTCAAGTGCCCCCTGGGCGTCGAATTCGTGGGTTCGTCCCTTCGATTTCAGAATCGAAGAACCCCTCCTCACGGCCCCTCTGGCGCGCATTCGACGAACCCCCCCAGGTGAGTCAAGTTGGGCGGTACGTCGATTCCACCCCCCCTCATCGAGCACCTAACCCACCCTTGCCTCACCATACGGAGGCGCCGTCCCCCCCCGTCTGTGTGTCTGAGTCAGGCCCTTTCGCAGTTCCGCTTCGTATAAACATAACGCCGTTATAACGCCCTGTGGGCTGCGAAAGGACGCACGCATGGTCGTTACAGTGGACAGCATCAATTACGTAGTTATCTGAAACATTGCTGACAGTTCGCCTGCACAATACTACCAAAAAAAGGGGTTTGGCGTGTCCTGTGCTGTGTGGTGTGCGTGGCGGTGCTCGACCACCCGGGCGCCCCCGGTGTGACGCGCAGCTGCTCTCTTGTGCTTGATGTGCACATTACCATCATGGACCCCCCCTCCTTCCTTCACTTTGGTCACTTTGCTGCCTCTGTAGCAGGCGCGGTCTACTGCCAGAGAGGTGTCCTGTCTACACCGTTGCACCCCAACCCCCGGGTGTCTTTTGACGACGTAGAGGCAACGTATGGCCAGCAGTTTGCTCGTGCTATGCGCATGCCGGCACCCGCCTTCCATGAGCTCACCAAAGTCCTGAAGCCCCGCCTCTCCCGTCGCGGTATTCCCCCTGAGGTGCGCACCGCCACTGCCCTTCGATACTAAGGCGGTGGGAGCTACATCGACATCGGCGCGGCCCTCGGCGTTCACCCGTGTACGGTTTATCGTGCTCTGTGGGACGTAGTAGATGCAGTAAATGCTACGCCCTCTCTAGACCTGGACTTCCAACTGGACAACCCCGCCCGTAGGCTGGCGTACGCATCTGGCTTCCAAAGCCGTCGCAACTCGCCGTTTGACAACGTGTGCGGCGCCCTCGACGAAATTGCGGTGGAGCAAGAGCAACCTTTGGCTACCGACGTGCCCTGTGTCGCCGACTACTACTCGAGGAAAGGATTCTACGCCTTCAATGTCCAAGCCATATGTGACCCCGACTACAAGTTTCGTTGGATGGCGTGCACCAGTCCGGGGGCGACGCATGACTCAACCGCATTTACAACAACCTCGCTCGGTCGGGCGCTGCTGGACCGGGGCAGTAAATTGACACGGGCAATGACTCGAGACGGGATCTGCATCGCGGCTGACGAGGCGTATGCAGCCAGTGAGGTCTTGGCGGTCCCGTGGCCAGGTGGCGGCAGAGGCGACCGATGGAAAGATGCCTACAACTTTTACCTGTCATCCCTGCGCATACACATAGAGCAGGCTTTCGGGATGCTGCTCTGGAGATGGGGGGTGTTTTGGCGCCCTCTTCGGGTCCCTTTTGGCAAGCGCCCCTGCCTCATTGGTGCTTGTTTTCGACTGCACAACTTTTGTCGATCGCAGTCCGGCACATCGTCAGCGCTCGTCGCTCCGTATGGTAACGATCGTGCTGGTGGTACTGTGTCATTCGCGAGGAACGATGATGTGAACGCTGGCCAGCGTGGCCGGCGCCGTGACTGTGAGCGCTCTGACCTGAGGGTCAAAATGACGCGTGTGGTGCAGGACCGCGGTCTTTTGCGTCGTGGCGTGTCACCAATGTTTTGAGAATGGAGGGAGTAGGTTTGCGCTTCTTTTTTGCTTTAACCTCGATAGCGTTTGCGCTTCACTTCAACGTTGCGTTTGGGAGGTGTACCATACATGTTTCATTCATTCAGACGTTACGCGTCCAACAAGGAAGCAGACATCAAAAAGAATCAAAGCTGCTCACGCAGTATCCGACTAGGTATGCACAAGGGACCCCCACGCAGAACTCACTCAAAGCTCTCATCACCGCCCTCCTCATCATCTACAGATATACCCTCACGAGCACTCACACTCACGCGCCAGGGCGCACCACTGGTCCCGCACTCACCGTCAACTGCTAGCCCCCCCCGCTCCGCTATCTCAGGCTGCTGGCCCTCCCGCAGCCCGCTCGTCTTGTCTCCAGTACTCACCGCGCGAGTCGTTGCGCGAGGAGAAAGAGCGTCCTTCAGTTGCCTCTCAACAATTGCAATGAGAGCGGGGGCCGCCTGAAATTCGCGTAGATTCTGCATGCTCGCAGAGAGCGACACCATCTCAGCGCAGCGCGTGTGCTTAGCTGCCGACGCGGCCATGCTCGCAGAGCTCTCCACCAATGTTTGGAACGCCAGCTCCGCCGCGTCGCGCTTGCGCTTGCCCCTGTTGGTACTCATCGCCCGCGTACCTGTCACATGCTCGAGGGCGTCATCGCCCTCAACTCCGACAGGGCCCACCTCTGGATTCGCAAGCTCCAGCACCAGATTGTGGTCGCGAAAAAGAGCGAAGAGGTAGTCCAGCAACGTGTCTCCATCTAAACTACTACCCCAGCGCGCGGGGTCATTCTGGCCTGAAGCGCAATACCGCTTGTACGTACGCCAAAATGAGGCACAGATCTGCACCACAGAGAGAAAAGGCAAACAAAAGAAGGCTTCGTCAGATTCAATGTTGGTACCGACCGAATCAGTCGTGTGCCTGCAAGGGCAGAGACGCTCGCATGCACTCAGAAAACAGTGGAAGTAATGAAAAGAGGCGTACGAAGCGCCACGTGCAACAGTCAAAGATATGAAAAGAAGCGCAGGAAGCGCCACGTACAAGACAGTGGAAGATATGAAAAGAAGCGTAGGAAGCGCAACGTACCTCAGACCACTTGGCTTTCAGGAGAAGTCCAGTGCGTACGTGCGGGTGAACGTTCGGCTCCAGTTCACAATCAACGCACTCGGTAGGTTCCGTGAATTGGTCCGCGCTGTTAAACATCTCCTCCACGACGACAACCCAGACCCGGTCTCGACTGACACGAGCGTCCTGCTGGCGACGGGACATGGGGCCTCGAGAGACCACCACGCCCGCCGCCACCTCCCCAGAGCACAGCACGTGCGCCATCCACACCTTCTCATGCTTTGAGAAAGGCGGGGCACGCCCGCTTGCTCCCCCCCCAGCAGCGGCGGCCGAACGGGCAGCGGGAGGCGCTGGTTCCGCAGGTGCCGGCGACGACGCCGGCGGAACCAGGACAGTGGTACCGACCGGGCCGCGCTGCGCCGAAGGAGCTGCCGTCGGCCAACCAGCAGCATCCGCCTGGGTGTGCCCACCCACCCGAGCAGGGCCGCCCGCATTCGGTTGCCCCGCAGCTGGCACAATGGTGGACCCAGAGGCGGTCGGGCGATCTGGGACCTCCACACCGTTGTTAGGGGTCGCGGGCGATCCATCGGCTTCCGTTTCTGTAGAGCACGAGACCCCGTTCACGCGACACCGTTCCAGCAGCGCGCTTTTGTTGCCGTAAATGGGCAACCCACGACGCTTCAGCTCCTGCTGCATCCTCTTCACGGTCACGCGAGACGCCATTTCTTGTCGGCCGGCAGCACGAATCAACGGGTGAAGCGGGGTGTGGCGAGTGGCACAGAGTGCGATCTGGTGGGGTTGCAAGGTCCGTGGCCTCGGCGTTGTAGCTCTCGAGAGGATCGTGACTCCCCGTCCTCACCACACGCCGCCCATCGACGTGCGTAATTACTGCAGAGATTGATGAAACATACACGAGAAAACTCGGGAATGCGCATGGCGTTATAACGTTATGACATACGCGAGCCGGCCGCGTATGTCATAACGTTATAACGCCCGTATAACGCGTTCGACCAATCAGAGCGACGTTATGTTTATACGAAGCAGAACTGCGAAAGGGCCTCAGGGGTCCGACCCCATGGCGTGAACCGTGCCCGTGCCCTCCCCTCCCCGTGACCCCCTCGCGATCATCCACGTCCTCCTGCCTCCCGATCATTTTCTCTCCCCCCTCAATCCTCTTTGCCCCGCAAACCTCCACCCGCCCACCCCGTGTGAGGCTTGCACAAAGTCATCATCACAGCGTCCACGTACATGTTCTTTTCCCCAACCCTATCCTTCACGGCCTCTGTCCTTACATTCCCCCCCGCCCCTGCAACATGATCGCCCCTCGACCCGTCATCCTCCCTCTCCATCCACCCTTGCTCTATCCATTCTCCCCTTGTGTGCCCCCGCTCGGAAATCCATCTCCCATCCCCCCTCAACTCTGTTTCTTATACCAAGCGTCCAACCCTCCAATCCAACGCCCGCGTCCCTGCACGCATATTTCACACACCCAGTCTATACTTCTGCCCCCGATCCACACCGCCACAGGGCCTGCGGGGCTCCTTCTCAGTCACCGCACTTGCGCCGATCCAACCATCTGTTCTGCGCTCGTGTCCTGAACGATTCTTCTGACATCCCAGTCAATTGCTCCTGTGCCCCCGATCCACCCTGCCAAGACTGTTATGGTGGGCGATCCCACGCCCCCTCTCCCCTCCCCAACAACTTATGCTCCCCAGCTTGTCAAGATCCATGTCCCCGCCCACTCCCCAGCCGTCTCTCGGGCTCACAATCCCAGGGGCCTCATACCTTTCATGGACGGAGGGCGCCCTGCCCGCAGGCCAACCAGGTGCGCCTCCTCGCGTGGACCAAACAGCATTTTTTTTTTTTCCCTTTGGCACTACCTAGCCCACCCCCCCCCACACGCAAAAGCTCCCCACCTCCACGTCTCTACGGGCGTTCATGGCCACGCACCCCTTTCCGCGATTCATCTAGTCCCTTGTCACCTGGCTTTTCAAATTCGTTTGATCCGACATGGTGTCTACAACGGCTCCCGCCTCTCTAGCCTTCACGCGGCCGTTTCAGAATTCGCAGTGCCGTCATATTGTCGCTCGATCTCGGATTCAGCGGGCCGTTACATCGCGTTTTGGCAGGACCTATGGCGCAGGCCTTGTCAGTACCCTAGATGTGGAAGCTCCATCAACCAGGCGACGCTTTGCTCAGTCGCTCCAAAGAGAAGTGCTGCTCGTTTGGCTCTGTACACTAGGCTACCTTTGTCACAGTCGAACCACAGTACGTGCCACTGGCTGTCTTCATGCTCCCCCCCCCCCCCCCCGTTCCTTTCCCTCTCCGCCCTTGACTCCCTCTTCCCTCTGCCGCCGCTGACCCAATCCCCCCCCCCGCCATCCTCTGGCGTTCGCCACCATGGCGGGTGGTGGGCCTGCGGACGGAACCCCATCCCGTGGCTCTGCCGTCCCCGGGAGCACCAGTGCGGCGGCGACCACCGCAGCCGCCCCGTTGCCTCGCTCGGGCTTGATTGCTTGGGTCACTGCCGCGATGGTCATCTGCGTGCCGTGCGAGACGGCCATGGCAGACAGCACCCAGTACAAGCACCACCTGGCGACGTCTGCGCACAAGGCGGCATGAGCTAATGCTCTGGCGCCTCTACCTGCCGGCCATCGCCGATCTGAAGGCTCTGTCGCACGCGCTCGCAATAAGGCGCGCGCCTCAAGTTCCGTCGGTGAGTGCAAGACGCTGCTCAATGGCCCTGTAACGGCCAGTCAAGAGGGCGTGGCGGCGCGGTACGAAGCAGCTTCCTGTCCCCTGACAGCTGCAGATCCGCATCTGTCGCCCGTACCGGGCCATCGAACCTTCTCTAGCTATGCCTGCTACATCTGTGGGACCGGCTTCATTAACCTCAGGCGTCTGCAGAAGCAGCAAACTCACAAGAAAGGCGATGAAGCGTCGATGCTGGACTGCGACGAGCTCCAAGCACGCTGCAGCAACCAAGATTGTACAATCGCTACTTTGCAGTCGTTGCAGCGCGGAAACAAGACCAGCTGGTACCCCGTGTAAGATGTTCCTGCTGCCGGGGCCGCGGCCTCTCTCTGTGGGCCGGGGACAGGTGAGACGGAGCTGCCGCTAGAGGCGCTTCTAGGCGCTCCTAGAGAGGGCGATGTCGCGCTGGGAGATACTGCCGACCCGTCCTGCGTCCTTCCTGCCTCTGAGGAGACGACGGACAGACAGTCCGGTCGCTTGATGCAGCTGTACAGCTTTGACTCGCAGCTCGCCGCGCTCAACTAGACGGCTGCGTCCGTTATCCAGCACTTTGGCCCCTTCACCGCGGACTGCCCTGAGGCGCCGTCGGCCCCGGACTCTTCCGCCGTGGCGTACAAGGCCCAGGGGGCGTTCTTCGTCGCGTGCGTCAAGGCGGCGATTTTCTCAGTCCTTGACAGCGCCCTTGCGTTTGTGCGGAGCTGCGACCTCACCGTCGCGTCACGGCTGCGCATCGGCAAAGCCACCGCCGCGGATTCCGTCTCCCACCGTCCGTTCAACGTGCGTGTGACGTGCGCGACCGTCGCCAAGTACGCCCGGTACGTGGCCGTGTCGCTGTTCGTCCACACGAGCCTTGTTGGGCTGCAGGCTCGCTCAGAGGTGGACACCCTCGAGGACGGCCGTCTGGCGCCTGACCTTGGCGCCAGAGCCTCCGCCCTTGCGACCAAGCTGCAAACCAGGTTTGAGAGCAAGGCCCACCGCGTAATGGAAGCTGTTAGATCCAAGCGCGCCACGCAGCCGCAGTACGCAGCGGACCGGGACGATGCGGCACTGGTCGCATTGACCATCCTAGTTGACCCCGTCACTGCCGTCCTCCGCGCCCTCTTCCATGAGGCTTACGACCCTCGGCTTTCTGCGGTTGGCGGCACCGGCAAGAGCCGGTCTGACGTCGGTATGCTCCTGCCATTCCTTGCAGTTGTCTACCCATCTATAGCGGCGGCGGCGGCTCAATCTCGGCCGCTCTCCATCGAGGCTGCCGCCCTCTCTGTACGCTACATGGACGCGACCGCCGCCCAACACCTCGCAGGTGCCTTTATCTTTGGCACCCACATTGCCAACGCCTTGCAATTGATGAAGGAGGAGGCGCCGACAGCAAAGCGGTCTTATGAGCAGATTGCGGCTCTCTCCAACCCTTCTTCAGACACGGCGACGGCCTGCTTCGTCCAGCTCTGCCCATGTGGAGAGAACATTGGGCGAACGAAGCAGGTGGCGCACGCGTACCTGCCATGTGAGGATCCTGAGCACCTGTACGGAGCAGTGCCCACCGCCATCTGCGGGTCTCTCCTCAGCCAAGGCCTCCACATGAGCACCGTCACGCTGGGCAAGCGCACCACGGCGACACAGGCAAGGCTGTACGACGACCTATGCAGCCTGCTGTTTGGCTACGACCCAAACGAGTCGGGCTTCTTTGTCGACGCCAAGACTCGCGTGGCTGCCCCTAACCGGCAATCGCCTGGCGATTCTGTGCTGCAGCCGCGGGAGAACCGAGCCCTTGTGCGCCGATTCCAGGCGCATATGGTCGCGTCGGGGGTCTTGGAGTCTCCCGACTGCCCCGTGAGGCAGCCGAAGAAGCCCGTCGTTGACGGCAGCGGCGGCGGAGGACACCACTTCGAGTACGATCGGTCCGCCCTCCCCGTCCCCGTGGACAATGGTGCGAAGTTGGCGGCCTGGCTGAAGCGGGTGGAGCTCTTCTGGGCTGAGCTGAGGGCCCTGATGCACATCGTGGGCGGCGCTCCCGCCCGTCAGACGGAGAGTGCTGGCATTATCATCTGCCCGTCCGCCGCCCGCGCCCGCCGCTCGCTCTAACTGTACGATGGGCTGGTGTACACTGTTCTCACCTACCACAAGGGCCAAGTCGAGAATCAAGCCGTGGGCCGCCCCATCGCACGCTTCATGGACGCCAAGACCTCGTCGCTCGTACTCCTTGTTCTCATCTTTCTCGACTCTATGGAGGCCTACTGTGCCCGGGCTGTGCCCAATGCGGGGAGGGCCCCCCAAGTGGACCGCTCCCTGCGCTTTCGATATGCCCGCGATGTGCAGCTGGTTGCGCGCGTACTGTCGACGGCGCTGGAATCCAAGGTTTTTTGCGATGTCTCGCGCTTCCCTGTTGGCGTCCGTGTCCTCCGTCCGCTGGTTACGGCAATAGACAAGCGCGTGACACAAGAGGAGCTCGAGGGCGTTGCCAACACCGAGACGGTAAGCGCTGACAGGGGCACGGTCCTGGAGATTCAGAGCGGCCACACCAGCCGAACGGCCGCTTCCAACTACGCAGGCGACCCGTCGCTGACCATTACCAGCCTCTCCAGTCTGTCATTTTTCCGCTTTCGAGAGGCGTCGGCGTTGTGGCACTCATCCTTGAACTTGGCCTCTCGCCACGGTGGCACGGTCATGCGTGAGCCAAGCGAAGGTCCGTGCGTCGCCATTGCAGCGATCGAGGCGGCTGGGCGAGGTGCTGTGGTTGCACAACTGCTGGCGACTCCCACAGCCATCGTCGTCCCGCCGTCGGTTCCACCGGCGGATTCTCCAATGCTGCGCGTGCACATCCATGTCAGCGGACCTGGTCGCGTGCCCGTGGCGTCTGCCCACAAGCTTGTCGACGACAAGGTCAAAGCCGTGTATGGGAGCTATAAATCTGATGAGCAGCGAATGGCCATCCACGAAATCCTCTTGGCTCGGTACCCGCAGACCACCCCCTTTGTGCTGCCCACAGGTGGTGGCAAGTCGGCGAGCTTCCTCATACTCGTTGCCTGTGGAGCAGAGAGCGCGAGAAAGGTGCCGCACACCTCTGCAGAAGCGGCTGAGCACGGTACGGGGCTGTGCGTCGGCACCCATCGTGCCGCACATGCCACCGCCGCCCAACTGCTTCCGGTCGTCACGATCGTGCTATCCCCAACCCGCGCAGTCTCGCCGACACTTGCAGAGGCGGCCAAGGCCCTCGGCTTGATAGTCACGGTTTGGCGGCGCGGTGGCTTGGACTGTCCCGCATCTGTGTCGCTCATCATTGTGGACATGAGCACGGCGGTCGTAGACGCTGCCGACTTGACGGCCTACCTCGACATTCTCAACGGGCAGTCGCGGCTTGCCCGCGTTGTCGTGGACGAGGTGCACCTGGTCTCCCTCTGGTCGTCATTCCGTCACCACCTGCTCCATCTGCGGAGTTTGCTGTCGGATCTTCCGTGCCAGCTGCTGCTTCTTACCGCCACCGCCCCTGTCGAGTTGGTGCCGACGCTGATCGCCTCGGTCTCCCTGAGTACCTCCCGACCCTTTTGGGTGCTTCGACCCGTGTCAACGCGGCGGACCAACATTCGCTACATTGTCGAGCAGTGTCTCAAGCCTTATGAGCTGTCACCTGATCCGGAGGCCAACACGCCGCTTCATACCGCGATCGCCGCACGCATCCTGACACAAGTGGACGCGCTGCGAAACGCAGCCGGGGATCGTCAGGGTCGGTCTGCCATCTTCGGCTGCGTTTACGAGACGGTCAGGGAGGTCGATGGCATTGCCGACCGCCTGTGCATTGCGCTGACGACGGGAGGAGCGGAGAGGCACAACAACAACGTCGTCGTCCACAAGTTCCACTCCACCTCAACTTCTGTCGCTTCACATCAAGGGACGCACAACGGTGGAGAAGGAGGAGGCGCCGCCGCCGAGGGCGTGAGGGGCTCAAGCAGTGGACCTGCCGCGGCTTCTGATGGAGCGGCAGCCACTGGCGCCGCATGTGCAGCAGCAGCAGCAGCAGCGCGGGCAACGACGACTGGGAGCCACGGCGACGACGACAACGTCAGTTTCCTAGTCCGAGAGCTCTACGGAAATGGGCAACGCGTTGAGCAAGACGGTGGCGGCGGCGGCGGCGCCTCCCCCTCAACAAAGCCTACATCCGAAAGGATCTTCGCCGCAGCGCTGGTGGATGAGGTTGCGGGCAGGTCCGGCGTGGGCGTGGTCATTGTCATTGGTTCCCCCGCCGTGTCCACTGGGACGGACTTTCCCCGAATGGTTTGGGCGCTCTTCCTCGGCGCCCGCAACATGATGGCGTTTGCGCAGGCCTCTGGTCGCCTGTGCCGTGCCAAGGGGATCGTGGGTACGGTGGTGGTTTGGGTCCCAGAAAACTACGCTGGTGTGCTCAAGAACAAGGACCAGACGGAGCGCATCCCCATGCTGGACGCGCTCGGTAGCTTTGAAGCGTGGACAACGCTGATACCCACCGTCTGTCGACGACTGGGCCTCGACACCATCATGGACGGCGTTCATCCGGACGGTTTTGTTTCCTGTGCTGCGGGCGGATTTTCCATGTGCGACTTTTTCTCCCCCGCCCTTGGCTCAGTTCGAGCGCGCGATCCACAAGATGACGGCAGCGGCGGCCAAGGAGGCAGCATGCACCCACGGTGGCGCAGCAGCGGCGGCGGTAACGATCGGCAGCGTGAAGATCGTGCGCGCGCTGACCCATGCGCAGGCGATGGTACTCCCCATAGCAGCGGGGCTGGCTGCGCTCCACGACATGAGTCAAGGCGGGCTGGCTAGCCGGGTGCTGCCGCTGCAGCAGCGGCCACGGCGGTGGCTCCACTTCACGACGTCCAAGAGCCCGCAGTCGGGTCAACATGCTCCCCGCCGACCCCGCCTCACCCTTTGTCGCAGGACTCGTTTGAGGAGGAACTGATGCGGCTTCCCATGCCTACCGGATCCCCGTCGTCAGCACCTCGGGTGGCCCACCATGGGAGTGTCGTGAATCGCCCGGCAGTGGTGGAGCAGGCCCTTGGCATTGGGGTCCGTGCCGCTGCGGCAGTGATGCGGAGTGTCAATCAAGGGGGCTTGACGCGGCCTTGTGCATGGTGACGTGCGCTGTCCGTCACCTCTCCACCAGACCAGCACACCTCGACTACATGCTTCCGGTCGTTCTGCATGCACTGTATGCGTCCGTCGGTTGTGCCTTGCTCCGTCACCGCCTCTACGCTGGCGGACGTGGTGATTGGCGTACCGCTCGTGCAAGAAGACGCAGCTTCCGTGGCATGTGTTTAGTGGCCCGGCTACGCGTACTACCGGAACGGTCTGCGAAGGCTGCGAACTTCACCGGACCATCCGACCCAACGGGTCACTGAGCTTGGACTCGCATGCGGAGAACGGCTTTGGCCCTGCTCGGCGCGCATGGGCGTTTTGCATCAAGGTGACTCTCCTTCAAGTTTACGTCGCGCGAAAGGAGATGTCGCGCTCCCACCCTGACTTTGCCGAGGCCCTGTTCAGTGCCTGCCACGTTCATTGGGCGGCCACAGGCGGATCTCCAACCTCGGCTACAGACGCGGCGCTGCCCTCCATTGCGACACGTACGATTCTTCTTGATCTTCTTGATTGGGGACATGACGAGCGGCCTCTCAGCGTCGACAAGGTCGCGTCGTGGCTGACTTCTGGTGCGACGCTTCCCAACATTGTGCTTTTCGACCCTGCACTGGCCACTGCCTGTGGTCTTGCGTTTTGAGAACCATGTAAGTTTGAAGTGATCAACCGACTGTATTATGATCTTGAGCATGTCGCGCACGGAAAGCCATGGCTGCTCTGGCGTGATCAAAACGACATCTGCCCCCAAAACAGACAGCCGCGACCGCCACCGACCACCACCACCTCCACCTCCACCGCCTCCACTGCGCGTCACGCTTGTGCCGCTGACCGTATTCTTGCAGCAACCGCTTCGGCTATGAGCGGGTGACCGCCAGGGCCGGCCACGTCGCTCGGTTTTTGTGGACACGTACGTCAACCGTGGCCGTTGACGTACGTGCCCACATCCACCGAACATATGCTGGGCAAGGCGGGTGAGCCGCCGGTGGTGTTGCGGGTGAGCCGCCGGTGGTGTTGCGGGTGCGTCGCTCGCGGGGCCACCGCGTGGGCGCTCAACGCCCTGTTCGCCAGGGGGTCCACCACACATACCCCCCCCACTGGCAGCCGCCCGGAGCCCCGCGTGGCCGTGCCGGCGGCATCCCTCCCCCCCCCCCCCCCCCCCCCCCGTCGGGAGATCCCCCCCCCGTGCGGCATTGCCGCCGTCCGCCACGAGCACAGTGGGGCACACCGCCCTCCCTCCCCCTGCCGCCCCCCTTCCAGCGCCCGCATGGGGGGGAGGGGGCGCGTCCCTGCATGCCCAGACGCCGCCAGCAGGGGCCCAACACACCCCCTGGCCCGGCGGCTGGGGGACGGGACGGGTGGCGCCAGCCCCCCCCGGCGGCGCACACCGCCGCCAAAGGCGTGCGTGGTGTGTGCGCCCGCACTCCCCACACACCGACGGAGTGAAGGGGGACGGGCGGGGGGGGCGGGGGGGCGGGGTCGGGGGGGAGGGGGATGGGCGACCCGACGACGTCCTGCCGACAGCGTCTCAGGGGCGAGGACACGTTGGCCGCGACGCGGCGCGGCGCTGGGGTGTTGGAGCGGGCGTGCAGTAGCATGGGCCCCGCGCAGGCCCACCGCCGGCTGCATGCACCTCGCCTGTTCATCCACGCCGCCAGTTCGCACCGCTCGTAGTGGGCAGACGCGGGGGTAACGTCAACCCCAGACGCCTCTGCCGCGACACCCCTCCGGCCGCCGCGGTGGGTCGTCGCCGTCCCCATGCGCCTCCCCCTGCACCCCCCCCCCCGGCCGCACGCCGGCCATGCGCGCCTCCCCCGCGGTGACGTTGGCGGCCCTGGCGTTTGTCGGCGCCCCCCCCCACCCCCCGCGCCAGGCAGGCCGGGCGGTGGCCGTGTCCTCCCGGCCGGCAGGCGGCGCCCCCCCCCGCTACGGCCATGGCGCGGCCGCGGCCGCCGCCCCCCCCCCCCCGCCGCCACCCATGGGCGGCAACACCCCCCCCCTCCTTCCCCACCGGCTGGCCCTCCTGGCGGCCGCCCGTCCGCACCGCTCATCAAGGTGGAGCTCAAGTTTGTGGCGCCCCCGCCGGGTCCGCCCGCCGCCGCCTCCTCGACGGCGTCGGTCCCCCCGTGGCGGTGGCGGCCACGCTCGTCGACGTCCACTATGAAGACCCGGCGTGGGCGCTGACCGTCGCGGACACGTGGCTCCGCACCCGCAACGGGGGATTGCAGCTCAAGCACCCGCTGCCGGCCGGCCGCGGCCGGGGCGGCGGCGGCGGCGGCGGCGGCGGCGGCGGCGGCTGCCGCCGGTGGTGCGCCGGGGGGGGGGGGGGGGGGGGGCACAGGTCTATGTTGAGGTGGACGGGAACCCGCCAAAGATACTAGCGACGCTCGGTTGGGGGTTGGGACGATGACCACCCTGAGGGGTCTGGCGTCACCGCGGCTGCGACCGCGGCCGCAGGCGGTAGCGACGGCACCGTCGACGGTAGTGGTGGTAGGGGCGAAGGCGGGGGTGGCGTGTGTGGCGGTAGTGGCAGCGGTTGCGGCGGTGGCAGCGGCGGCGACAGCGGCGGAGGCGGCGGCGGCGGCGGCGGCGGCGACGGTAGCAACGCGGTGGCGACAGCTGCTGCTCGCCGGTGGGGTGGCGGCTGCTACTGGCGGCGGGGCGACAGCTACCGGTGGGGGGCGGCTGCTACCGTCGGGGGGGTGGCTCGTACCGGCGGGAGGAGCGGCTGCCGCAGCCGGGGCGGCGGCTGGTACCGGTGGGGGGGCGGCTGGTACCGGGGGGGGGGCGGCTGGTACCGGCAGGGAGGGGCGTCTGCTGCATCCGGGGCGGCGGCTGCTACTGTGGGGGGGTGGCTGGTACCGGCGGGGGGGGTGGGTGCCACTGGTGGCGGGCGGCTGCTTCCGGTAGGGGGCCGCTGCTACTGGGGGTGGGGCGGCTGCTGCAGCCGGGGGGGCGGCTGCTACCGGTGCGGGGCGGCTGCTACCATTGGGGGGCAGCTGGTACCGGCGGGGGGTGCGGCTGCTGCAGCCGGAGGGGCGGCCGCTACCGGTCGGGGGGCGCCTCTCATCCGTGGGGAGGTGGCTGTTATCGGGGGGGGAGCGGCTGCTGCAGCCTGGGGGGCGGCCGCTGCAGCCGGGGAGGCAGCTACTACTTGTGGGGCGCGGATGCTTCTGGGGGGGGGACGGCTGCCGCAGCCGGGGCGGCGGCTTGTACCGGTGGGGGGGCGGCTGGTACCGGGGGGGGGGCGGCTGGTACCGGCGGGGGGGGCGGCTGGTAACGGCGGGGGGGTAGCAGCCGCCGCCCCAGCTGCAGCTGCCGCCCACCCCCCGGTAGCAGACGCCGTCCTCCCGGTACCAGCCGGCCACTCGGCTGCAGAGCCGCCTCCCCCCGTTATCAGCCGCCTTCCCACCAGTATCAGCGGCCGCCCCGGCTGCAGCAGTGGCCCACCACCGGTAGCAGCCGCCCCCCCCCACCGGTACCAACCAATCCCCCACGGTAGCAGCCACCGCCCCGTCTTCAGCTGCCGGTTCCCACCGGTCGCAGCCGCCCCCTCGCCGGTAGAACCTAGCCGCCCCCCCGGCTGCAGCAGCCGCCCCCCCCACCGGTAGCAGCGGCGCCCCACCCAGTAGCAGCCGTCCCCCCACCGGTTTCAGCCGCCGCCCCGGCTGCAGCAACCGCCCCCCATAGGTGGCAGTAGCACCCCCCTGCGGGGACCTGCCAATCCCCCACGGTAGCAGCCGCCGCCCCGGCTGCAGCTGCTGCCCCCCACAGGTAGCGGCCGCCCCCCCGGCTGCAGCAGCCGCGTCCCCCGCCGGCGGCAGCGGCGCCCCACCCAGTAGCAGCCGCCCCCGCACCAGTAGCAGCCACCGTTCCGGTTGAAGAAGCCGACCTCCACGCCGGTAGCAGCCGCCCCCCAACCGGTAGCAGCCGCCCCCCTCGCTGCAGCTGCCGCCCCCCCCCCCCCAGTAGCAGCCCCCCCCCGACCGGTAGCAGCCGCTCCCCCGGCTGCAGCAGCCGCCCCCCCCGCCGGTGCCAGCCGCCCCGACCGGTAGCAGGCGCCCGCCCCGCCGGTACGAGCTCCCCCCCCGTGGGGGGGGGAGGGGGGGGCGAGCACCACAGTGCTCGAGCGCGGCTTTGCGGCTTCGGTGAGGGGGAACGCGGGCAGCGAGGGTCGCCCACAGGCATCTGCTGCCGTCCGCGTCGGGCGTCGCCGTCATCGGGGGCGGCTCCGGTGGATGGCAGCGGTTGCCCGGCGGGTGCCAATGGGGATGGTAGCCGCAGCCGGCTGAGGTGGTTTCAATCCCGGTTTGAAACCTGGGCCCCTTCGTGGGAACGCAGTTCAAACCAGGGGGGGCACGCAAGCGCGCCCAGGTGGTCGTGGGGAGCACCTTCGTGGTTCAGGGGGCCGTCAGTAGAACCTAAGCTAGCCGTGCGGGCAGGCTGTGTAAGGCGATTCGGCAGCCAATAGAAATCGCTTGGAAAGGGTAGGATGCCCAGGCGTCGCATCTAACCCCCCTTTCCAACCCCTGGCTTCCGACCCCTGGCATTATCCGTCTTGCAACATTTTGATGTGCTGTGCTGTGTCACAAGGGCCGACCCGCAGCACCGTGGTTGTGCCAGCCGCTGCGCCGGACTGCCATACAGCGCTGCCCCTTCTTCCGCTGCCGCTGCACGCGAGGTGTGTACGCGCGGAACACCGCTGCCACCCGCCCTCCTGCTAGTCTCACTTGCGTTTGTGTGCCGTCGCCGTCTGGCTCCTGCGCCACTCGGAGGGACGTCGCTCGGCTGCGCTAGTTCGGTGACGTGGTCGCGTCGTCAGGTTTGGTACGTTGCATTGGCAATGGACCTGCCTCTATTTGTTCCTGTCCACCTTTTGTTTTTCATCGTGTGTGGACCCATCTTTGTCTTTCACTTTACCCTATTCCACCGCCGGCCTCTGACGTAGAGTGGCGGGGAGCGGGGGGTGTGGCGATGTGGGAGGATGAGTGGGACATAGATGGCTTTCGCTTTTGCACGCGCCCTGTGACAAACGGTTTGACTTGATGGTGTTTTCCCCCCCTCTGCCCAACTGGCCAGTCGCGTCTACTGGTCCTGTTTCTGCTTTTGGTTTCTGTTTGATTGGTGTTGTTGGCTGATGTTCTGATGTTTTGCATAGGCTGCCGCGTGCGTGGCCCGCGAAATGGCCGACCCCGTGGGCATCACCGCCCTCGATCCTGTCGTCCTCAATGATGTTCCGATGGAGGTGCCGCCGTGTGCGCCCTCCATACCCCCGGGTGCTGTCCCGTCCGGCGACGATGTCGAACTTGCGTGCAAGGACTCGCGTAAGCGTAAGCGCTTGTACTTGGAGGGTATGATTACGGCGTCACCTCTGGCGGAGGCCAAGGTGCGCAAACTTCGTGTCGTCAGCGCGCGCGGCGCTGTCCACGTGACGATTGCGGACGTCATGGAAAAGCTTGCGGACCTCTCTAACAAGGTTGCGGACCTCTCGTCCAAGGTTGCGGACATCCACAAGGAGATGACGGACAACCACAAGGAGATAAGGGCGGAGCTGTGGAACAAGGAGATGAAGGAGAGGAACAACAAGAATCTCAAGGACCTCACCAAGCTCGTGCTGCCGATGCGGCGGACGCAGGACGCACTTGGCGGCCACCTCGTCGCCACGGCTGGAGCCGCCAACCCCATCGCACACCACTGGGAACCGGCAGATGATGAGGAGGTGCCTGGCCTGCACGACCTGGTTGCGTTACCTGCGGGGCTCACTTGGGGCCGTATGTCATCGATGAACAACAAGCAGATCGACAGGATGGCCAGGCTGTTGAACAACGGCTTCAACATTACGGAGCACGACTCTCTGCCAGACCGTCGCAAGAAGCTGCAGCTGGCGTTCATTGGCGAGCAGGATCCTTCTGTTGCGTAGTGCCGTATGGCGTAGACGGAGCGGGTAGTGATGCCGGTTCGGCCGTCTGATCCCGGCGTCAACGCTTGCGATATGAACATCACATGTTGGGTGATATATTCGGCTACGTGGCGCGATACCCAGTTTCATCGCTGTGCAGTTTCCGTTTGGTACTGTGCACGCGCTGTGCAACTGCGAGCGGTCCCTCTTCGCTCACCTCCGCCCCCACGTCGACGCCCCCTCCTTCCCCCTCTGACGATCGTCCCCATCCACAGCGCCCGCCGCTGCCGCGCGGCGGCAACTAGCGGGCGCCACAGCCCAAACGGAGCCGGCCTCCGCGGCCGTCGCCGTCAGAAGGACACGCCGTTCCATCCACGGCCGCCCCGGCCTCTCCGTCCGTCGTGACGGCCGCGCCGCTGTCGCTCATGGCAGGGGGATTCTCCCCGGCGCCCGGCGGCAGAAGCCGCGCGCGGTGGCCGCGGCCCGTAGCAGCGGCGGTGCCAGTGGCGGCCGCACCCACTGCCCCCCTCCTGCCCCCTCTCACGACCGCAGCCGCTGGCGCCTAACAGCGGCAGCCGGAGACGGCATTGGAAGTGGTCGGCAACGTCGGCGGACCGTCTCGGCAGCAGCGGCGGCGGCAGCGGCGGCGGTGGGCGGCAGTTGGCGCCGGTGCGGTGCTGCTGGGCGTGTCCACCGCCCCCACCCGCGCGTGGCGGGTGCGGCGGTAACACGCCGCGGGCGGGGGTGCCGGGGGGGACGCTCCCGCTGCCCCTCCCCCGCTTGACCCCCCCCAGCGACGACGAAAGCCTCGGCGGTGGGCACGGCCAAGGTGGACGTCACTCCGGCAGTGCCCGTGTGGCTGTCGAGCTTTGCCACAGGCGGGCGGCCGGCGCCGCAGCGCCAACCCCCCCCCCCCGCCAGCCCCCCCCCACGACGAGTTACAGCTCCCCAAATGCGTTCTCAAGCGACATTAGCGACAGCGTCAGCGACGGCCCCACCGCTCCCCCCCGGGGGGGCAGCTCCCGCACCGCAAACGGCACCTGAGTCTGAAGGCCAAAGTCGGCGAGCAGAAACCGCGCGCCGCGGGAGCGGCCGCGGCTCGCCGCAACGACCTTGCCGACGAGGCGCTCGCCGTCACGGAGGGGGTGGGCGGTGGGGTGGGCGCGGAAGAGAGGGGCAAACGCTGCGCACGCATTATCGTCGACGGCCGCGGCCGGCCGGAGTGCGCCGTTAGGGGGGGAAAGGCGACGTCCGTGAGCGGGGCCCCCGCCCCCACCGCCGCCGCCGCCGCCGCCGCCACCGCTGCTGACGTTGTGGCGATTCTGCCCGTGGCGGCGGTGACAGAGTCAGTGGCGGGGGTGGTGGTGGTGGTGTTGGTGTTGGTGGTGGCGGTGGCCGTAGTGTCGCTGCTGCGGCGAGCCGCGACGGTGGCGGCCAGCACCCGCTCGGCGGCGGCAACACCCCCGACGCGGGCGGAAAGGTACGCCCGCAGGAGAATCACCACCTGCAACCGCTGACAGATGCGGGTCGAGGCGGGCGCCCAGGGGCATGCCGCCAGGCCCGTCGAGCGCGCCGTCCGCTGCCCCCGCGACCGACGCCGTCCCGTCGGCCGCCGCTGCGCGCGGCGGAGGTGGGGGCGCCGGGGCGGTCGCCGCGGCGGCGACGGCGGGTGCCCGCGCCGCGAGTGCCCGCAACAATGGCCGTGCCAGTGCCGGCGTCGCTGCGGCGGCGGTGGGGGTGGTGCCCGCGGCGGTAACAGCAGCAACAGCGCGAACGGCGGCGACCGATGTAGTGGCGGCGGCGGTGGCGGCGCCCGCCGCGGCGGTTGGGGTCGGGGTAGGGGTTGGGGAGGAGGAGGGGGCGGCGGTGGCGGCGGCAGCGGCGTTGCCCGCAGGGGCGGCGGCCACCACCCCCGCTTTGCCCTCCTTCAGCCCCTCTGGCGGGTCGAACGGCACACCAAGCAGCGTAGCGCGCGTGTAGGCCGACGACGGGGGCGGCGGCACCGCCGCCCCCTCCGTCACCCCAACGGCGCCGGCGGCGCCCTTCATCCATCTTCTCTGCCCCCCCCTCCAGCGAGGCGGCGCGACTGGCGGCGGCGGTGGCGGCGACGTGAGCCTCGTCAACGAGCACCGCCTTGAGTGCCGCCTCTGTGGCGGCCACGACGCCCGCCCCGGCCACGGCGTCGGCAACGACCGCGTGGGTGGGCCGCCCCACGTACACGACCCGCGACAGCATCCCGTCACGGAGACGGAGGACGGCGGGCGCGCCGCGGGCGCCGTCGCCGGGGAAGGAGCCCAGGAGCGGGGGGACCCCCGCCACAAACGACGGCGGCGGCCGGAGGCGGGTGAGGCCACCACCGCCAATACCGCCGCCGCCAATTCCGCCGCTGCTGCCGCCGGCCACTCCAGCATTGGCGACGCTCTCCCGGTTAAGGGCCGGCATGACGGCAACGTAGGAGGCATGCGGGCCGGCCGCCCTCGCGTCGCGGAGGCAAGTCTCCCGGTCACGCTGGTCTGGGGAGACTGGGTCCCCCCCCCGGGCGACGCGAATCGCCACCAGGCGCATCCGCTCGGCCAGCCGAAAGTAGTGGAAGGCGCAGGTGGCGTCGCCCACCGCGGCGGCGGCGCCTATCATGGCCTGGTAGGTAAAGCCGTCGGGGGTGAGACCGGCGCGGCGCATCTGGTGCAGCGCGTCGTGCACAATCGACAGCGCGGCGGCGGAGGTGGCCGAGCTCCCCCGCCCGCCAATGAAGACACCGCCGCCGCCGCCGCCGCCGCCGCCGCCGCCGCCGCCGCTGCCGCTGCCGTCTCCGTCGCCGGCCGCGGCGTCGGTACCCCAGGCCCGGACGTTGCCGACGCCCGCCCGCGCGCATGCCTTGATCAGTCCGTTGTACGAGCACCAGTCGGGGACGACGCCCGCGGCGGGCGTGGCTTCCCGCACCAGCTTGACGGCGACCGCCAGCCCAGCGGCGGCGGCCAGCCCCCCGTCGGCGGTGGCCGCCACGTCGAAGAGGGAGTTGTAGGTGACCACGTCAGGCGCCACGCCCGCCGCGGTCAGGCGGGAAAGAGTGGTCTGAGCCAGCGCCACGGCGTCCACGTCACCCCCCCGGTGGCAGTGCGCCTTGACCACCGCATTGTAGGCAGGGAGCATTGCATGGGCAGGCAACGCTCGTGGCGTCGACGACGGGTTCCGCCCCTCGGTGACGGCGGCGGCGGCCATCGCGGTGGCCTCCGTGTCGGCCACAACCGCCTCGGCAACTGCCACCACCGCTGCCGCGGCCTCCCCGCCGCGCGGAAACGCCGCCACAGCCCGCGCCGCTGGCTTAAGGCATGATACATCCTGATACAAGGCCTCAGCAGCACGAGTTCTCTACGTAACACACTCCAGTGCTTCATTTAACCAGATTGTGGATTCCATGTACACAACGACGCAAAGAGAGAGGACCAACCTGGTCACCCGCCATGCTAATCGCATAGAAACACAGCACGATGTTGTACGCGCATGATGCAATGACGCGCCAACCGCCAAGTATACCTCTCCGACGCCTCAGCAGTCCCCAGCACGCCGCTTGTTGCGGACCTGGGCCATGGCATCTCCTCGAGCATAACCGCGAACGCCACAATGAGCGCCGCCGTCCACACCACCTCCGACTCGACTCCACCAACAGTGGCACTACTCACACCCGCACCATGGTCTTGGTGGACAGCCTCGCCAGAGTGGACACGGCCAGCCATGTGGGCACCGCCAATGCCAGCACAAGCACAACGCACAAAGCCGCCTGTCCCGCCACGCACGTCGGCGCGGCCGCCGACGTCGGCACCGCCGCCCAGGTCAGCACCGTCACACACACCGGCAAGGCCGCCCGCGTCGGGAAGGCGGCCCACGTCGGCACCGCCAACGACGCCTGCCCCACCTCGGACAACAGCACGGCCGGCCACATCGGCGCGGCCACCCGCGTCGGCACAGCTACGCACGACGGCGCGGCCGACAAGCTGGTGGCTGGCCGCGTCGGTGTGGCCAGAACACAATCCTTGTGCGAACTTGTTTGGAAGAACATATGTGGACTACTTCTCCGTCCCCAGTGGCGGACAATGCCAGAAAAAAGTGGCGGCTTACTATAGAACTCTCATTCTACTTGAGGTCGGTCGAACGGAGATACAGGCGTCTGAAGATTGCGTCTTCAATAGTACTCCATGGGAAAAGTAGCCTCCCACAGCAAATGTCCTCGCGCGCTGGTTGGACTATTTGCCTTCTGGAACGCCTTTCCATTGGCTCGGAGGCGCGAACCAGGCGCGAATCGAGCCAGTCCCGAGAAGGTAGCCCGCCTACATCCTAACGTACATGACATTTTTCGACCGTCCGTTGGAAGATACGTGAAATTCTCAAAGAGAGAAAGAGGCGTACAACACAGAGACAAGCCGAGAAGGGAAAAAACGAAGAGCACGAGAAGAGAGAGCTCGACGAGCTGCATCGACTACTGCCCTCAAACGACAAACTTCAAGTGCCTCAAATAATGAGAAGTATAAAAAAAACTGCCACAAATGGACATGTTCCGTGTGCGGCGGAAAAAGTTTTCTGGGCCGCTGGACTGCAACACTGTGACTCCCTGCATACATGTCGAACACGTTCGGGACCGACATAAAGCGTGCGAGTCGGAAGTAACGTATAGGATCCCATTCGGGGAACAGGGAGGATGCAAATGCTTGTTGGGAAAAATGGATCTCAGAGGTAACAGAAGAGAAATGTCCACTTTTTCCATGGGCAGGACTTCCTTGCGTCCTCATATGCATGGTCGAGTATACGCGTCTTACTGTTGGGTCCTCTGCTCGTATCGTCGCCTCAACACCTCTCTTGTGCGGAAACCGACTCTTCCGGGTCCCCAGGGCAACCTTGCAATCTGGAACACGTCCGATTTGGTCCCGATACGCGGAAATGGCGGTACTCAGTGATAGATCTGCTGCGCCGCGTCCGGCATGGCGCCTGCGTCGACATTGGCGTCGAAGACCGCGTCGCGGCGGAGGACGGTCGCGATCGTGTGCTGCGGTCCTCAAGACTAATCTGGGCAAAGAGAAATATGCCAGGAACCCGCACGACAGCGGATGTAAAATCCGCATGTGTCTCAGGTCAAGGAACGCGACTGACCAGGCGGGCCGCCTGCGAGTGTCCTGAGTGGGACTGCAATGAAGTACGCCGGCAGAGGCAGCGGTCTTAAAGCTGCACCGCGTCGGTACAGTCATGACCCGCATAAACGACTCCGAGATATACTGCTTCCAGTTAAAAATGGATGTTGACGGTACGTGAAGGTGATGAAAAAGTCGCTGTCTGGACCAATGGTAATTCTCTTGAGCTGCTGCCTTCATGCTGGGTGTCGCAGGCGAACCGACGTCGTCCAGTCATCATCCGGTAAGCATCCACCCCTATCGTTCTCGTTCTTTCTTTTGAGGTTGCATCCTTTTCCGAAATGCATATTGGTCTTCTTTCTTTCATCTTGCAGCTTGTCGTGTTATGTGCTTGTACTAGCCTGTGCGCTTCTGCAGTAGTTGGACCCTTCCCCCCCCCGCCAACCGAGATCGCTCCGAATGGCGCCGCGTGAGCGACGTTCGGGCAGCAACTGCGGCCACGGCGACGGCACTGGGGGTGGACCCAATGCAGTGTCCCATCATCTTGGTGCCTCTCCGGCGCGGGCTTTGTGCCACGGGCCGCACCCGCGTTGAGGGTGACCGCTATCACGGGTCCCTCGTGTTGGTCTATGTAGCCGAGCTTGGCTCCCGACTATAAGAACTCGGGAGAAGAACTGAGGTTCATGACATGGACCTTCCACGAGACTCTGGCTTTGGAGTCCATCGTGCAAAGGGCAACATGCACTTAGTGCTTCCCAGCAAGACGGGGGTAAGGGTGCACCAACCAGTTCCCCGTGTAATCAGTTACAACATCCACTTGTGCCACCGAGTTGGGAGGCAACATGACATAAAGGGCCGCACGCAATGTAGCACTAAGCCTTTCTGATACATTACAAGAAGGCTTCTACTGTGAGGCTGTCACAGGAGCCACATACTTTCCTTTTCCAAGGATGAGGAAAGTCTCCCCTTTCATCAACTTGACCAAGCACTCGGTGCCACTGGTCAAAGGCACTTGAGTCACAACAAAAGGGGTGCCCAAAAGCAGGGGAACCGACAAACTCTCCACTACTCCATCAGTCTCGTTTACCTTATGGGACCCCAGCCTATTTTGCAGGGTCACGGGACCAACAATGGGAACTATCCCACCGTTGATGTCGATTTTGTAGTTGGCCTTGGACCTCCAGCGTTGGAATTTCACTGCCTTAGGCAACAGCAACTGCGTATCAAGGAAGCGCCTGATCCAGTATCAAACAAGATACGGGCACAACACGCACGTCCTCTTGACCGACTTGGCCGAGGCTGCCGCTGTGAGCTTCGGTCGTTGAGCTCCAGCGGTCACTCGCTTCTTGCCGACTTGGCTTCGGAGGCTGAGGGCGAAGGGGAGGACGACGAGTCCGAGGACGACGTGTCCACCTCCTCAGCCGAGGCTGTGGCCACAGCCGCCACCGGCCGCGTGCCACCTTCACGGCGCGAGCGTGCTTCGATCGTAGCCGACTTTTTACTTGCATTCTTACCGAGTGGTTGAACGCGGTAACTCAATATAGAGCAGTCGTTTGCCCAGTGTCCATCAGCGTTGCAGTTTCAACACCGATTCTCAGCTCCCGGGAGTGTTTTCCCGACTTGGCAACTCGAGAGGTTGCCCTGGGAAGTTCTTACAGCGGCTGCCCCTTTTTCCTTACGGATCCAGCGAGCCTCTCGTGGCTCTCTGGCTTTGCGAGCCTCCTCTTTCGCCTTGGCCAACCCGGCCTGCCGTTCAGGGCGTTGCTCGTCCTGCAGCTTGCGGTAAGCCTCACCCCTACGGTAGGCGAAACGGGCCAACTCGGCCAATGTTGCCCGGGACGCATTATGCTCCCGGGTCTCCATACGGACCGACCAATGGAGACCTTCCACATAGCGACTCTTTACCACGGCTTGTCCAACAAGAAAGCCGCAAAGATTGTTGAGCTTGCGGACACGTTCTGCAAATGACAACTTGTCCTTGTTCTCCTCTTAGTGAGCCTGCGTAAACTCCTCGACTTGAGTGGCCAACGCGGCTTCATCAACCATAGCGCTCAACAACTAGTTGATGTGCTCCAAGTACAACGACACCTCACCAGCTCCTCCACTTTAGGAACTGGGTATGACGGACATGATCTCCGTCCGAAGGTCGCTCTTTGTGAACTCCTGTAGCATATAAAATGCCATGCTTTCAGTTATGGCACTTTCGTCACAGGCTTTTGTGAAACGACGTAGGAACTCAAAGACACGGAGGGGGGGAGTTCCATTCCACCGCGCTTTGTGCCAAAAAAATAAGTTAGTAAAGTTCTTCTTGGCACGGCCCATACCTCGGGCCTTGGCAGGACCATACGCCACCGACTTAATGTCGAGCGCGTTAGTCTCGCAGTGAGAGATCCTCTGGTAGACCGGATTGGCTACCTGGATGTTGGGTGGCACCTCACGTTGAGGAAAAATGCGGTGCGGCCGAGGGGACGACTGAATCGAAGACTCTGCCGTCTGAACTGATGGAACAGGTATGACTACCGGCGTTTATGCGGGGAACGCCCCTGTAGAGGGCGTTCGACCTGCTGACGTCAATGTGGCTCCCACGTTGGGAGTCACAGGAGTCCATTTCTGTTCCGGACGCTCCGATGCAGGCGTAGGGAGAAGAGCTTCCTGCGTCTGCTGGCTCGAAAGCCCACTCCGGTCTGAACATTAAGACCATCTGGCGAACTCGCCACCATCTGATCTAAAAGCGTCTTCGTTATCGTGACCACCAGGTCCGGCAAAGCCCGCCGCAACACATCAGTCGCCTCTCGACGGACAGTTTTCGCCAGGAGATGGTTTCCGACTCCAGTTTAGTCTCGTTCATCCTCCGGGAGTCCACCTGTGGGGCGACCACCGTCCCCAGGGGTCTCAACCGAAGGCTAGAGCGCGAGCCTAGAACCGACCAACGAAGGCCCGCCGTCTTCCGAAAGCCTAGCTGGCGATGGCTCCATTCCGAATTTGGCTTCTACATGAGGGGTTCCCGTTGAAGACGCTTTCTGACCCTGGGACGTCCCCACAGGACTCACCACTCGGTGGAAGAACTTTGGGCCACCATCATCGGGGGTGTCACCCGATTAAACTCCCAACTGAGTTGGAATGGCCACTTGCCCGCCCGTTCTCCCATTCCTGCTGGCTGGAGGGACCGCTTGTCCCTCTGCGACCCCAGGTACATCTACCTGTGTCTCACCGGTCTTCAAAGGCACTGAAGTACGTGCGTCACCTGTGCACTTCTCAGACGACGGGGGGTCCGATCGAGCCATGTTGGCTAACGATCCGCACGAGACAGACGAAGACCACCGCTCCTCTGAGACAGAGGGCCCTCTACACCCGCGTGCACCCGGAGGTAAAGTTTACCTCTGTCCCCTGCTGCTCCACCAGATGTGGCAAGATGCACTCGCACACACAGCACCCAAGTTAGAGTGGTATACAAGGGCTGCCTCCCCTGTCGAAAGAACCGATAGAAGTGCAAGTCGCACACACGCTCTCCCTGTTGTGGGACAATCCCCCACTACGAAACAAGATGATGGTGTGTGGGCCAACAGTTTCTTGGTCGCCACGGGGAAGCGAGGCCAAGCCCCGCTGTGCCTCCCCTTATCCCTTCAGGGTCCTCTCAGAATCTCGCCGCTCGGAATCTTTCACCCTAGCACCTGCCCACCGGACCATACTAAAAATTCAGGACCATAACATGCAGAAAACCCTCAAATACATGTTGGGTTTTCTATCAAGGAAAGTATCCCTGATCAAGGAAAGTTCGAGATCAAACACAAAGGGAGAAGCGGGTCAGACCAGCTGTCTCCCGCCCCTGTGTGGCGCGCCCTATCTCCTGCGTGGGGACTGTTCTGCCACAGGGCGAACAGCGACTTCACTACGAACGGGACGGCGCGTCCCGTATGTGCGGACTACGGGGTACTCCCCGGTGACGGGTAACCCTCACCAACCCTTGCCAACATGGGCGGTGCGCACGGAGGCACCCCCGCAGATTGCGGGCCGACCCAACCGGTTGGGGGAGTCCATGTTCCGGTTGACCCAAGGACCCAAGGCCTACCAGGGAGCAGGCACTCGGGCGCCCGAGGGAGGCAACCGTAGCTACGGGGCTACCCCGATGCGACCTCAAGGGGGGACCGGCACGTCCGGGTGTATGTTGTGTGGGGATCCCCAGCACTGGGTGTCTTCCTGCCCACTCATCCCCGAGGAGTCTCGGCGGGCAGCGGCGCAACGCAAGGCATCCACCGGGGGGTATCCCGCCCGAGCACCCGGACCCGCACCGGGTAGGCAGCCAGCTCCAGGTGGAGTACTGGCCGTCGAGGGGGCACCTCCTCAGCCGGATGTCCCGGCGGACAGCACCCTACCAAGGGCGGGAAACGAGTAAGAGGAAGGATGACCGGGGGGCGCTGGGGTCACCCAAGCAAGCCACCCCGGAGTACCGCGGGGAAAGCCCCACGGAGAGCGCGGTTGAGCCGACGCCGCATCAACCCCCGGGTACACCTTCCGGCCCCGACGACACGGCGTCAGGGGATTGATGACCAACCTCCAAGGTTGGGAGGAGAGGACGGGAAGCCCCGTCACGTTGAACCAGACAAGGGCCCTGTTCAGGATGCCCGAGCTACACCGGATATCGGTGTAGGACATGTGTTGTTTACCTTGGAGAACTTCAAGGTATCAGCCACCCTGGGGGTTGACCCCCAGTCGACACGATCGTACTACCCTGTACTGGACACAGGGGCTGGACCCAACCTTATCCGGAAGGATACCCTCCCGGACAAGTGGCTTCCACGAGTCAGAGTGACTCGGGGACCCACCATCAAGGACGCGAATGGTCGACTCATTCGTACGACCGCAGCGATGTCGCTGCAGGTTACCATCGGGGATCTCACCACGGAAGTTGACTTCCTGGTATGTGAAACGCTATCGGTGCCCTGCATACTGGGGTGCACCTTCATCAACGTTCACGTTGATGCAATCCGGCCAGGCCGGAGGACCGTCGAGCTTCAAGAAGCCGACGGGACGAAGCGAGGACACACGGCTATCGTCAGGGACCTGACGCTACAAGGAAGCCACGTTAACGTGGCTGAGGTGTACGCAAGCGTCGAGCCGAAGACACTTCGGTTGGCCGAGCGAACTCGCTTTGAGCCGTTGTCAGAGACAGTCCTCCCGGTTAACTGCGACCTCGCAGGCATCTGCAGAGTCCAGTCCAACCTACGGACGTACAAGCGCCATGGGTTGACCATGGCCAACGGTCTCATAGACCTCCCAGCAGGAGGGTCGTCCCTCCTAGTGATGGCGAACTACCGCCGTAAGGCAGTCACCCTCCCGAAGGGAACTATCCTCGGGATTGCCGAACTCTACGAAGGAGATACTCTTACCCCTGATAAGGAAGGTCAAGTGGAACCACTTGAAGTACTGGCGGTCGCCGAGACCACCGAGCGACAGCAACCCGATGACGGGAAGCCTAACCCATCGGCGGCTCCGGCGGACCTGCCGCCAAAGGACCAAGAGGCCTTGAAGGCACTGGCCGAGGCTGACCTCGACCACCTTCCCCCTTCGGTAGCCGAAGGGGTACGACGGATGCTAAGAAAGCATGACGTTATGTGGACAGGCGGGGCCTTGGGGACCATTGGGGCAACCCAACATCGTATAGACCTGGTACCAGGCGCACGACCCGCCCGCTCACAACCGCACCGAGCGGGACCTATGCAACGAGAGATCGTTGATGGAGAAGTGAAGAGGATGAGTGAAGCTAAGGTGATCCGACCTTCGATGTCGGAATGGGGTGCCCCAGTCGTTATTGTGCCGAAGAAGGATCAAACCCCTCGGTTTTGCATCGATTATCGACGCCTCAACTTGGTTACCAAGAAGGACTCATACCCTTTACCAAGGATGGATGAATGCATCGACTCCCTGGGGGAGGCTACGGTGTTTACCACCATCGACTGCAATGCCGGATACTGGCAGATCCCGGTGGCGGACGAGGATATCCCCAAGACGGCATTCGTCTGTCACAGTGGAGTGTACGAGTTCCTAAGGATGCCCTTCGGATTGTCCAACGCCCCCGCTACATTCCAGCGGGCTATCGACATCATACTGTCTGGGGTGAAGTGGCGTAACTGCCTAGTGTACCTCGATGACGTCATCGTCTTCTCGCGTAACATGGATGACCATGTACAACATGTTGACGAGGTACTCACCCTCTTGAGGAACGCCGGGGTAACCCTGCGTCTGAAGAAGTGCGCCTTCTTCCAACAGACGGTCGAATATCTGGGCCACCAGATAACCCCTGGTAAACTAGGGGTACTCGAAGCCAATACCCGGGCACTCCGGGATGCCCGGTTCCCTAACACCCAGACGCAGCTCAAGAGCTTCCTGGGAATGTGCAATGTATACCGACGGTTCGTCAAGGACTTCGCTCGGATAGCTAAACCGTTAACGGTTCTTACGAGCAGTACCTTACCCAAGGTACTCCAACCCCCTTCGCCTAGCGAAGAGGAGGCATTCGAGTCGCTGAAGCGAGCCCTACTAGCCCCACCCGTCCTTGCGTTACCGCATAGACGGGGTACCTTCGTCATCGATGTCGATGCGTGTGATACACAAGTGGGATGCACCCTGTTACAGGGAGAGACGTTGATCGGTACCGATAACGTTATCCCGGACCTACGTCCGGTAGGGTACTTCAGCCGGACACTCAACCCGGCTGAGCGGAACTATAGTGCCACCGAGCGTGAATGCCTCGGAGTTATATGGGCAGTGCAACTGCTCCGTCCATACCTGGAGGGCTCCAGGTTCATCGTGAGGTCCGACCACGAACCCCTACGATGGCTCCTCAACCTTGGTGACAAGGATTCCGATAGCCATGGGAGGCTAGCCCGATGGAGGCTGAAGATGGCCGAGCACGACTACCGCACGGTGTATAAGGCTGGGTCAACCCACCACCTCGGAGACGCGTTGTCTCGACTCGACACCCCGAGCGGGGATACCCGCCCGGTGGACGAGGACATCCCGGTAGTACCGGTGTGCATGGTGGGTAATGCTACCCAGGGTATGGCTGACCATACCATGGCACACCTTGCGTGCCCATTGACCCTCGCGGACTTCCGCGAGGCACAGGCCAACGACGATGACTGTAGACGTCATCGTGCTAACCTCCTGGCCGGTACGGCCGGCATCTTCTCCGAGAACGAAGACGGACTCATATACCGGCGGGCACCCGCCGATGGACGACATCAAGTCGTGGTTCCCGTGTCCTTACGGCAAGCCGTCATGGAACGAGAACATGAGAACCCTACAGCCGGACACCCGGGGGTTCACGTATGTTCGCAGCAATGCGAAGGTTCTTCTACTGGCCAGCAATGGCCGTCGACGTGGTCGACCACGTAAGGGGATGCCACCCCTGTGCGCGTAACCGCATGAGTCTACATAGGCAGGCGTCTGCCATGAAGCTATTCCCACCCGATGGGCCCAACGAGCAAGTCGCTATCGACATACTCGGGCCACTTCCGGTAACGGAAGAAGGGAACAGGTACATCCTGGTCATGTCTGACCGATTCACCAAGCTGTCACGAGCGGCAGCCATCCCGAATGATACGGCATACACGATTATGAACGCAGTGGTTGACCACTGGATCAGTGCATACGGAGTCATGAAGCAACTCCTCTCCGATAACGGAGCAAACCTTACGTCGGCATTCTGCACTAAGGTCCTGGGCATGTTCGGTATCGAACCACGTCGGGCATCCGACTACCACCCGCAGTCCAACGGGCAGGTGGAGCGGTTCAACCGCACCATCGTCAAGATGCTACAGTGCTACGTGGCAGAGCACACGAACACTTGGGACAGGCTTCTGTCCGTACTCACCCTGGCATACAATGCCAGGCCACATCGGAGTACCAACATCGCCCCACTGGAATGGGTCATGCCACTAGGCGTCGGTAACCTGACGCTGCCGCCAGGCAGGTGCACTCGGTATGATACACCGAAGGGCCGACCCGCCGAACGCATCCACCTAGCTTGGTTGGCCAAGCTATCGTGGATGATTCCTAAGCTCAAGGGTGCCCTTGACAGAACACAACTTCGATACAAGAAGAACTTCGACGCCCGACTACGGGTGCGCAACGCAACCCTGGTAACAGATGACTGGGTCTATATCAGACACCAGAAGTTCCGAGGGAACAAGCTTATGCAACCGGTCAAGGGACCGTACCAGATCCTCCACAGAGATGACCACTCTGTTATCTTACACTCCGATACGGAGATCCAACGCATCAGTATGAATGATGTCACACCTGCTCCGAAGCCGGAACAGCCTCAGCCGGTACCGGCTGGGTTGCTACATGAAGCTCTTACAACCACGGCGGTACTCCGCCCGACGACGGGACACCTCACGCTCCCCACCCACAGAGCCCCACTCTCGGGGACGACGGCCAACCGCCGCCGGCATCGGGTTACCGAACCACGGAGCAAGGACCTGAAGAGGGTCATGGATAACCATGGGAATACCCAGGTCAGGAACGGCCTCGGTGGACGCCCACCCATGGCAACTAGGCTCACCCGGCTGAGTACGCCGGACACGCAACGAGTGACGAGGCAAGGGGGAAGCCCCAGCCTGCGGGTCCCGGTACGGGGGAAGGGCCAACACCCCAGCCCAGTTCACGGCATCGTGAACAGCCAGCAGGGCTTCGAACTCCCGGGCCAACCCGGTCTTGGCAGCTATCAGATCCACGCCCAACTGCGCGATGTGCCGACGGACACCCGTCGGAAGATGAAACAGACGACCCTGCCGGCGGACGGACAGCAAGAAGGATGAAGCCTGCCCGAGGGTAACCTCAAGGGTGAAGGTACCCTGCAACGGGTGGACCGGTCGCGAGGCCAACACACTCCCGAAGTAGCGAAGACAGGAGCCGGTGTCAAACCGGAAAGCAGGGGCGGGTTCCCACCCCTCCTGCCATAGCGGCGGGCGCACGGGAGTGTATACCGGAGCACGACCGTTGCCGGTCTGCAACGCACACGTTATATCCGTGCGGAACGCATCGGCCATGACACCATGGTTACGTCGCCAACTCGACGCCGACTTCAACCCCGCCATGGGCGGGTAGGGAGCCGTCAACGACAGATACGGGGGTACCCCCGGGTAGTAGTCAAAGTCGGGATACCGACCGGTACGGCTCACCGTCTCCCAAAACGCAACCGGCTCCGCCGCCGCCGCAATCCCCGAGCACTAGCCGGGTAGTCAATCTCCCGCGGCAACGCGGGGGCAATCAGGTCGCAGACCCGAAGTTGGGGTCGAGGTAGACCTCACCCCGTCCCACCCGGGTGCGCCAGAGCTGCGCATGCCGGTCGTCCCGGCTGACTCAGGATCCAATGGTGTTCCACCCGGACCGCGTTCGGCTGGTTGACCAGCCGCACCAACTCCCGCTCCCAGCACGGGTCCACCTTGACGCGCCGGGAGGATTCTCCACGGGGATGCACCAGGTGGAAGTCCACCCGCATACGCCCATCGGACTCCATCGACTCTTGCACCGTGAGGCCTCGAACCTGAGCCACCAAGTCGGACACCGACATGGCGGGTTGACCCGCCGCCACGGCGACGCCGCCACCCAACGGGGCAACCCGGGCAGGACCAGGAAGAATCGGGGGCGCCGGGGGACGCACCACCGGCAGAGGGGCCGACGTCGGAGATGGACGAGGCCGAGGAGGAAGAAGAAGGGCGGGCGCCCGCCCGGAGTAACTCCCGGTGTCAACCGCCATGGGAGAAGGAGCGTCTTGACCGCTCGACGCCCGCGGCACCGCAGGTAAGGCACCGGCGCCGGCACCACCCGTCTGCGTAGCCCCCGCCTCGGAAGGGGAAGGCACTTGGACAGCCTCCGGAGCCGGAGCCCTGGCCGTGCGGACACCCGCACCGTCTTGACCCGC
>CM020618.1:25483136-25522707 GCA_009829735.1 Pyropia yezoensis
GCGCAGCCTGCCCATTGGCTGCGTCGTCTGACTCAACCGGGTGGCGTGGCCGACCCATCCTGCCCATCGGCTGCGACGGCCGGCTCAGGGCCTCCCTCAGTGCTGTCTGTAGGCTGCCGCTCGTCATTCCCTGCATCCGCCACCACCGGCGCAGCATCGCCACCAGCTGCGCCTGCCCACTCAGCAACAGATCTCTCAGGGCTGACGGCGTCCGCCCGCAGCCTCGTCAACGGCTGCGTCGGCAGCCGGCGCGGCCAAAACATGACCGTCCGGATCGGACCGCTCTTGCCAGAGCTGCAGCCGTGGAACGCCGACGACCAGTGAACCGAGCGCGGCGCGCCTCCACAACCATGTTGTGCAGGTTAGCCATGGCTTTGGCGGTGGCGGTCAGCTGCTGGACAATCCCATACCGCGCGGATGTAGCGCGACGGTGAAAGCGTGCCGTGATGACGCCGTACAGGCGCTCCACTTTCTTGCGCACCGTTTTCTACAAGCGGTAAAAAGTACGCTGCTTCATTGTCTTAGTTGGCAGCCATGGCGACTCCGGGAGTGAAGACGGACTCTCTTGACGAGCGCATGGAGGACACCTCCTACGGTGCAGCACCCGCCGGGACTTCCGGCGGGGGCTCCGCGATCGCTCCGGGGGACGGGACTCCCGCGTCGCCCGGCTTTGGGTTGACGGCCGGGTCTCCCCCGGAGGCGGGACAAGTTGTCCCGCGTGAGGCCTTGGGGCGGTGGTTTTGCCCCGCTTGGCCTCTCTAGGGAGGGGCTGACTGTTCTTCGCTGTGGCCGACTTGGCGCAGCGATGGGCCGGGTATGGGACCGCCTACGGGAGAAGTATCCCTGTAGGGTCGGGTTCCCTGCTGGCTTCAGGACGGACCAGTTTGCCTTCCTGGACGATGAGGAGGTTGAGGACGTTCAGCGTGCCAAGGCCATGGTGGACCGCGGTGGAACTATCCCGGGTCCCGGCGACTTGCCGACCTTCACGTGGGACGCTGTGGCAACTTGCCCACCGCACCTCCACGAGGCCGATCCGCACACTCATCACTTTGATGTGCGGATGGAGAGAGACTTCCGGCGAGGTCCCTACTTGGTGACCTCGGCTCAATTTTAGTTTCCTCAACAGTCTGCTGCCAGTAAGGAGCAGTACTATCCGAAGAAGCCCGAGTGGTGGCCTCAAGTTGAGGTCCCCAACGGGTTCCCGGCGTTGTTGCCACGGTTGCTTGACCACTTCGGCTCCGTCATGTTGACGGCTGCCCCTGATCACCTGGTGTGGGCCATGGTGGCCACCCAGTGGCTCCTCGAGGTCGTGTCGACCTGAGTGTCCTGTGTTCAGCGGCGGGGGATCCTCTGGCATCTCCCCCTCCGGCTCCTCCAAGGTTTCGAACAGCTCACCCCTCAGCTAGTTGCCGAGGGGTGCTCATCAGGACAACTCACTCTACTTGAGGAGATGCTCCGGCTCCATAAGTTCATCGAGTGGGAGAGCATTGAGCACAAGTTGCGCCGCCCCACTCGTGGGCCAAGGACGATGGCGCACTTCGCCAGTTCGTGTGGTTCGCTCGTGAACTTCACGACGGCCGTGTGGTCCTACGAGAGGGGTTGGGCATCGGGGAGTACCCGTATGCCCCTGGGGTGGATCGCCACACTGCGCCACCCCGGACAAGCCCATAGTTATGGCCGTGCCGTCCTATGATGACCATATGACTCAACCCACTGCGGGGGCCCCAAGTCGGGGTCGCAGTTACACCCGGGTACCGCCACCTCGGCGGGCCCCTCCGCTTCCTCCTGTTCCTTTCCAACCTCACGGGAACATCCCGATCAGCGTGGCCGTGGAGTCTTCCACCCCGGTGTCCCCCAACTTGGGGGCCACCCTCCTGACGGTATACCCCAAGTTGGTGTTGCCGCCCATGCCTCTAACCTCAGAGATGATGATCACCACGTTGGTGCGCACCATTTCCTGGTTGGCCACGTCGACCGCAACCCTACAGAATTCCGAGACTCCTCAACTTGAGGAGCGCGTTCGTACTGGTGTGGCGACCGCGAGTTGCGAGTCGGTGGCGGAGTTTATGACAGCCGAGTTGGCTCGCATTGGGGCTATTATGCCCCAGCCAGCCCCACTTGGGCGTGGCAAGCGTCGCGCGAGCCGGGCATACTCGCCTCCTCACCGTCGTCGCCGACACTCGCGGCGCTCTCCTTCCGTATCGGAAGACGAGTTGTCTTACTCCGTTTCGGAGTCCTCTACCCCGTCGGAGACGGAGTCTGTCCAGCGTCTGCGTCGCAAACTTGCGCGCAAGACCAGGCAGAAGAGTAGCCACGGTCGGCGCCACTTGCGCGACCGTGAGGGGCGCGACGGTTCCGACTTCGAGCCGCCGCCCCCTCCAACAAGTGGAGACCGTTATCGGCGTGGGTCTCGCCGCTCGCCTCCACGTGAGGGCGAGGGACGTGGAGTGGGAGAGTCTAGCATGCGTGCCTAGTTGGTAGCTGCCTTTGTTGTGAGAGTGTGAGGGTTAGGGCTGTAGTTAGAAGCCACTCTGCGTACCACTTCGACTTGAAGCACTCTCTTGGCACTGTTGCTCGGCCTTCCCTCACGTTGAGGGAGGGCTGTCAGGGTCTATCTCATTCCGGGCACAGTACGCCCGGACCTTCTCAGCGGGAAGGTCCTCCACATACTCCCACGTATCATCCTTGGCTTTGTAGCCAAACCAACGCACCCTCAACATGAGGCGGTCAGTGTCTTCATCCCATCCGTGGTCGATGAACTTATCGAACACGTACTACTGTGGGCCCTGTTTGGCCGCAGGCAGTGAGGGGAGGCGCCACGCTTCCAAAGCACGCGCCTAAGCTGGGTCGCCTGCAGGCGGTGGTGCAACTTTGACCACGTCCTGTCCGCTCACTGTGCGGACCCCATCGTCACTTTCGATGGTGAAGCGCCGCCCATCAGTACGAAGGACCTGGTACGGCCCCTTCGTCTGGAATACCAGCTTACTCCCAGTTGGGGTCTGCGAGTGTACCAGCACCCAGTCACCCTGCTCGGGGACATCTTTAGCATTGCGCACCTTTTTGTCAAAGGTACGCTTGTAGCGCTTTTGTGCTTTGTCCATCTCAGCCCTGACTTTAGGGATGAGGTTTTCAAGCCTAGCGGCGAACTCCGCCTTACTCTCAGTAGGAGTAGGCGTACTGCCACCATCCTCCCTAGTTGGGAGCGACCGCCGCACGGCAATAGACCACACGCGACGGGGGGTCACAAAAGCGAGGGGTACTTCCCCTGTAGATGAGTGAACCTGCGAATTGTAGGCAGTAGTAAGGATAGAAATGTATTGGTCCCACGTCTTCACGTGCTCACTCACATAGTGGCGCAGCTGCCTAACAATAGTTTTGTTGAAGCGCTCCACCTGCCCATTAGTTTGTGGGTGGTAGGGGGTGGCATAGTTTGCCTTAACCCCCAACATATCCAGCACTCCCTGAAACAGTACAGACGCAAATTGCGGTCCATTGTCCGATAGTGTACTGTCCGGCATGCCATACGCGGCAACCCAGTGATCTAGGAAGGCTGACACGACCGACATGGCCGTGATCTCTGCCAGTGGGATCGTTCGCGTAAGTTTCGTGAAGCGGTCACAGATGACCAGGAGGTACTGGTTGCCCTCCTCGGTCACGGGCAGTGGCCCAAGGATGTCCATCGCCAACGCGGCGAAAGGCTCCTTGGCCGGAAACAATAGCATAGCCGTACTAGGCCGCCGTTCCATCAGACGGTTCTGTGCACAACTTTTGCAGGCAGCCACCCAACTGTAGATGTCCACCACCATGGACGGCCAGAAGTACCTGGTCCTCAGGGTCTGGTACAGTTTACTAGACCCCAGGTGTCCACCCGTGGGAGCGTTGTGCTCCCTCTCAAGGATACTGTCCTTGAGGGATGCGGGGACGACAAGTTGTTCGGTCCCCTGGAATACCCCCCTCCTCATGAGGAGGCCATCGTCTCCCAGAAAGAAACGCGTCTCCACCACTGTATCCAGTATATCCCTCTGCGACTTGCAGAAGGGATCCTCGGCTCGGGCCTTCACCACCCCGTCCAGGGACAGGGGCAAGTACTTCTTGTTCCCTGGCGCCTCGGGGTTCAACGCCTGACCCGAGCGCGTGACTACCCCCACGATGAGGATGTCCTCATCGACTGGGTTAGTGTCCAGTCCCTCGGTAGGTACCCGAGAGAGGCCGTCGGCAAGGGCATGTTGCCTGCCAGGTCGGTATTCAATGTCAAAGTTGAAGGGTGCCAGTCGCACCCTCCACCGGTTGAGACGAGTGTTCGTACAGTCCGTCTTGAAGATGAACTGCAACGCGCGGTGGTCACAGCGGATGAGGAACTTCTCACCCTCTAGGTAGTGACGAAGTGACGTCACCGCCCACACCACTGCGAGTCCTTCCAACTCGGTGACTCCGTAGTTCTTCTCGGCCGAGTTCAGCCCCTTGCTGAAGTATCCCACCGGCAAGTACTCCTTGTCCGGCTGCTGCTGAAGCAACACACAACCAAGTTGGTCGTAGCTAGCGTCCACATCCAGGATGTAGTGGCCTCCCAACCTGGGAATAGCCAGGATAGGGGGCTTCAGCAGAAGGTCCCGAAGAGTCTCAAAGGATTCCTGCTCCACCCGACTTGGGGGAGGCAGGTTCTTCGGTAGCGTTGAGCTCACTAGCTTATTCAATATCTTCGCCACCTTGGCGAAGCCTTTGGTGAAACGTCGGTACACGTTACACATCCCGAGGAAGCTCCTCATCTGGGTCTGGGTCCGGGGGTACTGAGCCTTGCGGATGGCCCTCAAGTTTTTCTCGTTGACACTGAGACGCCCCGGACGGACAACATGTCCCAAGTATTCCACCTCTTGAGTGAAGAGGTGGCACTTACTCGCCTTCAGTGACACACCGGCGTCAGCAAGTAGCTTGAACACCTGGCCAAGAATGGCCAATGTGTTCCTCCGGACTTCGGGAGAACACAATGATATCGTCTAGGTACACGAGACAGATCTGCCACCGTACTCCGGCCAGAATCATGTCCATAGCGCGCTGGAAAGTTGCCGGCGCGTTACACAGGCCAAACGGTAGACGCTTGCACTGGTAGGTACCACAGTGACAGGTAAAGGTAGTTTTATGCCTGTCTTCCGGGGCAATGGGAATTTGCCAGTACCCCGCGTTACAGTCCAGGGTAGAGAACACGTTCGCCTCCCCCAGAGAGTCCAGACAGTCGTCCATCCTAGGTAGGGGATAACTATCCTTCACCGTGCTCTCGTTGAGCTTACGGTAGTCGATACAAAACCGGGGTGTCCCATCAACTTTGGGGACGATAACCACCGGACTCGCCCACTCGGCGTTGCTGGCCTCGATCACATCGAGGGCCTCCATGCGAGCAACTTGCTCCTTAACGAGGGCCTTTGAACGGGGTCCTCCCCTATACGGTTGTTGGCGTATAGGGGGTGCACCGGGCTTCAACTCGATCCGGTGTTGGGTGGCTCTCATGAGTCCCAATTGACCATCCCGCAACTTGTGATATTGGTCCAAGAGGCGTTCAACTTGAACCCTCAACCTGGGGGGGACACCCTCCATGTTCACATGGGGCCGAGGAGAGGCGGCCGACTTGGCTTGATGCTTCTCCTTTCCGGACTTCGGGTCGCTACTTGCGCCCGCGTTGAGGGTGACCGCTACTACCGGTCCCTCATGTTGGTCGATATAGCCGATCTTGGCTCCCGACTTGAAGTACTTGGGCGACGAGCTCAGGTTCATAACCTGGATCCTCCACGGGACTCCGGCTTTGGAGTCCATCGTGCCAAGGGCAACATGCACTTGGTGCTTGCGAGCAAGACGGGGGTGAGGGTGCACCAACCCATTCCCCGTATAATCAGTTACAACATCAACGTGCGCCACCGAGTTGGGAGGCGACATGACCTTACGGGCTAGACGCAGGGTAGCAGTAAACCCTTCCCTCACAGAACAAACAGGCTTCGACTGTGAAACTGTCACAGGAGCCACAGACTTTCCCTTACCAAGGATGGGGATAGGCTCCCCATTCATCAACTTGACCCAGTACTCAGGGCCACAAATCAAAGGCACTTGTGTAACAACATAAGGGGTACCCAGAAGCAGGGGTACCGATATATTGTCAACTACACCATAGGTCACGTCGACCTCATGGGTCCCCAACCTAGTTGGTAGGGTCACGGCACCAACAATGGGAAGTACCCCACCATTGATGTCAATCATATGGTCAGCTTTGGACCTCCAGCGTTGGAGCTTCACCTACTTTGGTAATAGCGACTTGCGTATCAAGGAGGCTCCTGACCCGGTATCAAGTACGATACGGGCACAACAGGCGCGGCCGGGGGCAAGTTGCACCCGTCCAGCCACCTGGAAGTTCTCACCCGTCAGCACCGCGATGACCCGACGTGGGTTTACGTTCTTGGGGAGTCCTACCCGAGTTGGGCGGACTCCCTTAGGTCGCCGCAGTATCCGGCACGGTTGGTTCGTCCTCCTGGCCCACTTGGCCGAGGCTGCCGTTGTGAGCTTCGGACGACCAGCCCCAACGGTCATTCGTTTCCCGCCGACTTGGCGTCCGAATCTGAGAGCGGGGAGGAAGACGACGAGTCCAAAGACGACGTGTCTGCCTCCTCCGCCGAAAGTGTGGCGACCGCGACAACCGGCCGAGACCCACCCTCGCGGCGTGAACGTACTTCGTTCGTAGCCGACTTCTTACTCGCATTCCTAACAAGTTGTTGGACGCGTTTACTCAACTTGGGGCAATCATATGCCCAGTGTCCATCGGAGTTGCAGTTCCAACACCGATTGTCAGTTCCCGGAGGGGTCTTCCCAACTGGGGAAGACGAAGGGATACCCTGGGAAGTTCCCACGGCAGCTACCACCCTCTCCTTGCGGATTCGGCGTGCCTCTCTCAACTCTCTGGCCTGGCGCGCCTCCTCCTGTTCCTTGGCCAACTCGGCCTGACGCTCCTGGCGTTGTTCCTCCCGCAACTTGCGGTAGGCCTCGCCTCTGCGGTAGGCGAACCTAGCCAACTTGGCCAGGGTCGCCCGGGCAGTGTTATGCTCCCGGGTCTCCATCCGGACTGACCAATGGAGTCCCTCCACAAACCGACTCTTCACCACAGCTTGTGGATGAAGAAACCCACAAAGATTGTTGAGCTTACGGACTCGCTCCGCAAAGGACAACTCGTCCTCCGCCTCTTCCTCATGGGCTTGCGTAAACCTCTCGACTTGAAAAGCCAACGCTGCCTCATCAACCATGGCTCTCAACAACCAGTTGGCGAGCTCCAAAATGGACATCACCTCCCCAGCGCCTCCACTTGAGGAGCTGGGCATGACGGACATAAGTTCTGTCCGCAGGTCGCCCTTAGTAAACTCCTGTAGCATGTAAAAAGCCATGCCTTCACTTATGGCATTGTCGTCACAGGCTTTTGTGAAACGACGTAGGAACTCAAAGACACGGAGGGGGGGGGTTCCATCCCACGCCGCTTTGTGCCCAAAAGAATGAAGTGCATTCTTCTTGGCACGGCCCATGGCTCGGGCCTGGTCAGGACCATACACCACCGACTTGTTGTGGAGGGCATAGGTCTCACAGTCAAAGATGCTCTGGTAGACCAGGTTGGCTACCTGGATCTTTGGCGGCACCTCACGTTGAGGGAACAGCCGCTGTGGCACTGGGGTAAGTTCACCCTCAGTGCCTGTAGTCCGGCGCGGCGCGCTTGGTGTAGCCGCCGGCGTTCCCGGGGGGAACTTCCCCATGAAGGGCGTATGCCCCACCGAGTATGGTGTGGCTCCCTCGTTGGGAGTCACAGGTGTCGCCCCCAGTTCGGGGCGACCCGAGATAGGCGTGAGGGGGGATTCCCCCTGCGCCTGCGGGCTCGAAAGCCCCGATCCGGTCTGGACATTAAGGCCATCTGGCAAACTCGCCACAATCTCAATCAGAATTGTATTCGTCATCGTGACCACCAGGTCCGGCAAAGTCTGCCGCAACACATTGGTCGCCTCCCGACGGACAGTTTCCGCGAGGAGTGGATTGACGACTCCAGTTGAGTCTCGGTCCGCCTCCGGGAGTCCACCTGAGGGGTAACCACGATCCTCAGGGGTCTCAACCGGGGGCATGGGCGCGAGCCCAGCGCCGACTAACGGAGGTCCGCCGTCCTCCGAAAGCCTAGTTGGCGACGGCTCCAAGACAAAGTTCGCTCCAACCCGAGTGGAACCCGCGGGGACAGTCCTCACCCCTTGGGACGTTCCCGTTGAGTATACCACGCGGTGGCCAGACTTCGGCCCACCCACATCAGAAGTGTCACCCGAGTGAACTCCCGACTGAGTCGGGGTGGCCTGTTGCCCGCCCGCACTTCCAGTCCTGCTGGCTTGAGGGACCTCCAGTCCCTCTGCGACCCCAGGGAAACCCACCTGTGTCTCACCAGTATTCAAAGGCACTGAAGTACGTGCGTCACCCGTGTACTCCCCGGACGACGGGGGGTCCGAACTAGCCATGTTGGCTGACGATCCGTATGACACGGTCCAAGACCACCGTTCCTCTGAGGCAGAGGGCCCCCTACACCCGGGTGCACCCGGAGGTAAAGTTTACCTCTGTCCCCTGCTGCTCCACCAAATGTGGCAAAAACCACTAGCACACACGGCACCCAAGTTGGGGCGGTGTGCTAGGGCTGCCTCCCGTGTCGGGGGAACCGGAAGAAGTGCAAGTCGCACACACTCTGTCCCTGTTGTGGGGCAAACCCCCCACGGACAAACAAAAGGATGGTGTGTGGTCCAACAGTTTCTTCGTCGGGACGGGGACGCAGGGCCAAGCCCCGCTGTCCCTCCCCCTATCCCCCCAGGGTCCCCTCAGAATCTCGCCACTCAGAATCTCCCACCCCAGCACCTGCCCACCGGGCCACACGAAAATTCAAGACGATAAATGCAGAAAACCCTCAAATCCAAGTTGGATTTACTTCTAAGCTAACTATCCCAAACTTAGGGAATATGGACCCAAATGCAGGGGGAGGAACGGATCAGGCTAGTGGCCTGCCGCCCCTTGCATGGCACGTGTTGCCCCCCTACCTGGGGTTCAATACTGCCACAAGCGTATCCCACCTGGGCGTGGGTTGTGCCCCCACCACAGCAGTGGCCTATCGCTAGCCCGAGGGGTCGCCCCTTGCACACACCAGCCTGCGACGGCGTCCGCGTTGGGGCGGGTGGCAAGGGGAGCACTACCACGTCCCACCCCCGTCCCGCCCAGCGCCCCGCGCGATTGCACCCCCCCCGCCCGAAAAAAGTCTGACCAGTGAAAAACTTCCGGCGGCCGACGACCTACTCAACGTGCCCACAGGGCGCCTCTCCACAGCGTCAGCCCACGATGTGAGCCACGTCCCGTCTGAGAGCACGATTGGGGAGGGGCGGGGCGCTGCCCTGCGCGAGGTCCCGCCGCACAGCAGAGAGGGGCGATACCACGACAGCACCCGTTATGGCGCGGGCGCTTCGAGGCGGTGGGGGCCCGGCGAGGCATGTCAGACATCCAGGGCTTACGTGGGGACACGAAAGGAGTACTGGGGTGCGCCGGAGCCCACCAGGCTCAGGCAGAGTGGGCGGTGGTAGTGCTACGACCTCTGCGACGCCGACCCGCGCGGGGCTGACAGCCCAGCAGACAGCGGACCAGTGGGGGCGCCGCTCGGCCGACGCCTACGTAGGCGCCCCGTCTGCACACTGGAACCATGTTGCTGCTCGCAGCGGGGCGGCGGCGGGCGTCCGACGACAAGCTCTTTCAGGCAGGCCCTCTTGCGCCAGCCCGACGGCCTGCGCTATTTGTGAGTCCTGCAAGTGGGGGTCGGCCAGCTGACAAAACCGCGCTCCACCAAGAACAGCGGCCTCCCCCGAGACGGCGTGGTACGACGGAAAAAGAGGGGCCACGAGGCCTGGAGAGCTCCTGCGCCCTCAATAAAGCATGGAGCGGTAGCGATCGTCATTTGTTCATTGCGATCGCGTTGCGATCGTGTGGTGCGCGTGGCACAAATGTTCTGCCCGGCTGCTGAATGCAAGAGATTCCTTGTCAACCAATGACAGTGCTGCGCGCTTGGGGTTGTCCTCCCCGTCCTCCCCTTAGCTAGTCTGGTTCAAAAAAAAGAAATGTTGACCACTGCCCAAATTGTCGACCACTCCTGTAAATGAAGGGAGGCACAAGTGGCTGCAAGACAGCCCGATTGACTTGGCGGCGGCTGTTTCGTCGGCCCCAGAGCTACGGGAGCTCGGTTCCAAGTATGTTTACCGTCGCCGGCTTCACCGCCCCCTCACAGCGATTGACCCATCCCCTTCCTAATCCCATCGAGTGTCGCCGTCCTTTTTTTTTTTTACGTGCACCTTGCCTTCACCCCCTGACGACCAATCATCCGCTAACGAGTCCGATGCGAGCCCCCGTGTTTGCGGCACACGGCTGACGTCTGAGATGCAGGAGAATCTGAAGATGACCCGGGTTGAGCACAAGACGCCGAGCGTGGCTGCCCTTATGCAGGCGACGGGAGCGATCCGGTCCAACGTGCGGACCTGGCTGCAGAACCGTGGCAAGGATGTGGCGCTCGGGCGTCCTCGGTTTCTCTTCAGGGAGAAGGAGGGCACCATGGCGGTTTAACTTGCCTCATGGACTAAGGGGGGTGACGCCCTGACGTGTGGGCTTGCCGGTGTAATGTTGCGGCAGTATATTGCCGACGTGAGGAGGGAGGCAGATGCGGAGAGGTGCTTTGGGGTGGGTGGGACTCCGGGTCATACTTTTTTCCAACGCTTTCTGGAGGGTCGCCCGGAGCTTCGGGGCGTGCGGCCTGTTGCCCTTGGGGGTGTACGGGCTCTGGCTTCGACGCCAGAGGCGGTGGCAAAGTTTTTTTGCTGCTTTTCGGTTTTTCTGTTCTGAGCTTGGCATTACCAAGGCATCGCAGGTCTGGAACACCGACGATTCCATGATGAGCGCGGAGGAGCTGATGCGCAAGACCAAAGTCAAGGTGATTTCCCTCAAGGACGACGGCAGCACGGCGTTCGTCATCCCGTCAGTCCAGAGCGGGGCGGAGCCCGCCAACCTGGAGGCGACTATCTGCGCGGACGGGCCGCGCCTCCCCGTGTTTGTGGTCGTGGCGGGCAGAGGGGGGCGGCTCCCAATTGCTGTTATGGAGCAGGTCGCTGGCCCCCCGCGCCGCGTCCCCCTGGCGTCGATTTTGGAGGACGGGGCCGAGGCGCACCGTCGCGAGAAGCCAGGGTTTGACAGGGACTTGTGAAAAACGTTTGCGCGGTTTGCGGCGCAGCACCGGGAGGGGCGGGGCCGGGCGGAGTGAAAGGTGCTGCTGATGGACGGGTGCAAGGTCCACGCGTCGGCGGTGGGCCTGCGTGTGCTCAAGGATGCCAAAGTGGTCGTGCCGATGTTCCCCTCCCTCCTGTCGCCCATCCTGTAGGCGTTGGACGGCCAGCCCTTCCTCAAGACCTAGGAGAGGAGCGTCACTGTGACGGGGGCGATGCTCTTCACTCTCCCCAGGGGGGCAAAGTTTAACTTAATCCACCTCATGAAGCTGATCAACTGGAGCACGTTCCATGGGCTGTTATCTGTCAACATCATCACTGGCTACCGCGAGACGGGCACGTGGCACATCAAGCCCGGCGCAATTGACTTGACGCACCTTCTGAAAGGCAAAGGCACCAAGTACTCTAAACGGGTGGTGGACACTGGACGGCTTTGCGTGCGACTAGGGCCCGAGGCTCGGCGAGAGATGCGTGAGCCGCAAGTGTCGTTTGGGTCAGTGCCCACCGGAGGTCGGGCCGCGGAGGCCACTAGCGAGGCGGTGATAGGGGCCCTCGGGGAGCTGGACAAGGCCGCGGCGGCCAGGAAGTCGGCGAAGGACAAGCTCGAGGCGGGCAGGGAGGCCAAGCGTGTGGCCGTTATCGAGTTGGAGGCGCGGACGGAGGCCCAGGCAGAGGCGCGCCGCAAGAGCCCCGAGTTCCGCGCCCGCAAGGAGAGCTTGCGCCGCCGTGCAGCTTGAGTGCGGGCGGCGGCTGGCCACATTGGGCCCTACGAGAGCGCGCCCGGCAGGGTTTTGGAGGAAAGGCCACGTTGCAAGAGGGCGCGTTAGAGCCTGCGGTGGGATGAGGTTGGAAGGGGGGGAGTGCGGGGGCGGGGTAGTAGGGGAGGGCGGGCGGGGGAGCTTGGGTGGGGGGGTGGGGGGGGAGGTGGTGGGGGGGTTTGGGGGGGGGGGCTTGGGGTGGTCAGGGGGGGTGGGGGACGGCGGGGTCGAGTCGCGGTTGAGGGGTGGGAGCAGGAAAAGGGGAGAGAGAAGAGGCATGGCCGATAAGACACTCATTGGGAAATACATTGGGAGACGATACAGGTGCGCCGCAGTGGCACGTCAAGACCTGGTCCAGGTGCAACAAACAGGAAGTCCGATTGGTCGACATTATAGTCACCGACATATGACTCTTAATACTTTCTACAGAAGAGATACAGAGCGAAAGACACATCACTCCCCAGTAAACACACACTCGATGCGTGCTTTTTTTTCATGTCTGTGTGTCTCTCGGCGGCAACGGGTACCGCTGAAACCCCCCAAAATGGTCAACATTAGAACCAGACTGGCTATGGCCAGGAAAAGGGGCGAGCCCGGTCCAGGTCCCCAACGCATGGATATGTCCGCCTGTTTCGCAGATACGTGATTTATGTAACTACATTCCTCTTCGCTCGTGCGAGAGTTCTTGAATGCCGTGATCCGGTGTGATTTGATGTCGTTCGGCATTGATGCGCGCTATTCCGGGCCCCCCATGGGCTGCTTGGGGACCAATTCTTGCTTATTTGAGCAATTTTCTGCAACGTGCACATATTCCCGGATGGGGAGCGCATTGTTGGTTATGCTCTCATCTCACGAACGTTGGAATTATTTCGATGAACCCACGCTGTCGGCCACCCCGGTCAGCGCCGTCGTCGCCACCACCACCGTCGTGCCCACCACCACCGTCGTCGCCACTACCACGATCGTCGCCGATGCAGGAGTCGTGCCCACCACCATCGTCGTCGCGACTACCACGGTCGTCGCCGCTACCACGGATGGCGGGGGGGGGAGCGGGCGGGAGCGGAGCGGAGCGGAGGGGAGGGAAAGTGGCGAAGGGCGACTCAGCGAGGTGGCCGGGGGAGGGGCGGGTGGAAGCCGTGTGGTGTGCGGAAGGGTGGGGGGGGGGGGGCGGGCGAAAGGAGGAGGGCGCGGGCCCGTGGGTCGGGGGAGAAAGTGTCGGACACGCGGCGGCGGAGGAGGAGACGGGGCAACGTCACCGGGGGGGGGATCGGCAACCCGGACGGCTGGCGCGCCCGCGCGCAAGTGGGGAAAGCCTCTAAGCTCAGTGTGAGGGAAGAAGAGGCGGCCGACCCGTCCGAGTGGCCACGGCGTGCGCGTCTGGAGACGGCACGAAGTCCAGCAGCGGCGGCCAACACAACCGTCGCGGGTCAGTGTGTCCGTGCAGAGGGAAGTACGTTAGGTCGCAAGAGGGGCCCGTACGCCGAGCGGCCCGCGTCGTCCGCGTTGGCCACGCGGTTTTTGGGTCTGCACTGCGGGGGTTTGGTTTGAGTGTCAGGGACGGCGCTGGATTTCTACCTATGCCCGACAGCCACCTCCTCTACAATGACGAGGTAGGGCCCCGGGGCCAATGGGGCGCAACTGCCACGGTGCGAAGGGGGTGGGGGGAGAGGGCGCTGCCAGATCCCATCTGGCCTGCCTTTTTCCTTGGCCCGTGATGTGACTGTGGGCGGCTGGGGCGGGGCGGGGGGGGGGGGGGGCGCGGCAGCGACTCCCCCGCCGGCCCGGCACGTCCGTCGTCTTCGCGCCTGTTGCCAGCCGCGCAGACGACGTCTGGGCCTCTCGGGTCTGGAATGGCGGTGAACTTGGGTTGCGGCCCTATGCTGGCGCTTTCGCCAACGAAGCCCTCCCTCACGGGGGGGCCGCGGTGCGGCCGAACTATCTGCCGCCCCGTGCCGGCCCTTGTGGGCATCGGTGAACTTTGCGCTGTGTGGAGGGTTGCTTCTTGTTCGCTGGCCGGTCCCCTGGTCGCCTGGGCCCTGGTTTCAGAGTCGCAGCAGGTTGTGGGAGGGCCTTCCGGCGTACCGGTGGTAGCTGACGAGGAGGACGAGATCCGCCACGTCCACACGCCTGACGGCGGGGGCGGCGGTGGCGGTGAAGGCGGCGACGGTGGCAGTTGCGGCAGCGGTGCCGAGCGCGACCCACCCACCCCTCCCTTCCCTCGACCTCCACCGGGTGGCGTTGACGGCGGCGAACGCCCCCCCCGACGAATCCCTCCGCACGGCGCCCGTCCGATCGCCTTTGACGACGACGAGGAGGACGACGAAGAAGACGACGGTGGCAGCTCGGACTACGTCCTGGCCGGCGACGGGTCCTACGAGGACTACTCCTTGCAGGTGGTCGCCGTCAACCACGGGATTGCGGACGGTTATGGCCGACCCCCCCGCCTTGCCCCCCCCGACTACTTCTCTCGCGCGGAGGAACGGCGCGCGCTCAACCACCGCGACCCCATCTGGGGCTTTGTGCTGCCCCACGCCTGCCGGACCGACCGCGGCGACCGCTTCTGGCGGCCCTTTCGCGTCCACAATGATTCGCGCTGGTCCGAGGCATTTTCTTCCTCTCCCGCGCCCGTCATCGAGGACGCGCGCACGGTCTACAACGCTTGCGCTTGGGTGCAGACGGTCCACAACGGCCTACTGGACGCCGAGCTTGACCACCTCGGCGGTGCGCTGACGGCGCGAGAGCTGCTCAACTAGGTCAAGTACACGCGCGCGTCTCTGCATCAGCTGTTTCTCATCCTCGTGACGCGGTACAAGGTCCTGTCCGAGCAAAGCTCGAACTTTACGCTGGCCGCCATCCTGCAAGACTGGTTGCTGGCCCCGGCCTACGCGGAGGTTATCTACTGCCCCACCACGTCTTTTTTCCAGTCGTCCGTGCTTGCAACGCACCTTCGCTATCTCGCGGGAGCAGGCCGACCGGGTGCAAGCCCGCATCCGCCCTCCTCGGCCCGCGTCCGCCGCCGATCCCGACGCCTCTACCTTGTCGGCCGCTGCACGCTGCCGTGCACTCGCGCGCCGCAATGGGACGCCAAACGCGCCCAACCCCTGGCAGCCCCAGGCTAACCCGAGCGGCGGCGGCCATGGCGGCGGCGGAAGAGGCGGCGGCGGCGCTAACGGCCCGAATGATGGCCGAGGCGGCCACCCTTGTGATGCCGTCAACTTTGGAGGCGGCGGCAACGAAGGCGGCGGCATTCACCGGAACCCTGAAAGCGATGGCGGCTGCGGCGCCGCCGCCGGCGGTGCAGGCGGCGCCGCGGCGCCCCCGGCCGCCGCGTCAGTTGCCTCATGGGCGACCTGCCGCGCCCCCGCCTTCGCAGCAGCTGCGGTCGGGCCCCCCACCTAGCGTGCTGGGTGGTACGGCGACGAACCCGGCACGCACCAGCCGCCGGCGGCCGCCCAAGCCGGCCCGGCTGGCGACCCAGCGGCGTTTGGCGGCCGAAGCCGCCCGAACGGCGCCCACGGCCCACGCGACCCGTGTCCGCGCCGCGTTGCACGAGTGGATAGCCGTGGGCGCTCCCACTTGGCTGCTTTGCTTCCTCAAGTTCGGGTACAACATTCCCGGGGCGCACGCCGCCGCCGCTGCGTCGCCGCCGCCCCTACCCTCAACCGTCGGCCGACCTGGCCTTTGGCCACAAGACGGCCGACACGTGGGTCACGAACGGCTTCGTCCTCGAGCTCAGCCCCGCCGACGCAGCCCGAGCCAAGAACGTCAGCCCCTTCTTCGTTGTCCACCACCCCAAGGACCGTCTGGTAGTCGACTTCTCGGACAAGAACGACTATATGGAGGAACGCTTTTTCACCTACGACAACTTGCCCCGCTTTGCGTCGCAGCTCCTGCCTGGCGACCACCTCATCAGCTGGGACATTTCGGACGCCTTCATGCACATCCCTCTATGCCCCGCGGACCAGCGGCGCCTGTGCTTGTGCGTCGGCGACCGCTTCTTCTTCCCGCTGGTGTTGCCCGTCGGCATGAAGCTCTGTCCGTTCGCCTTTACCAAGGTGCTCCGCCCGGTCGTCGGCGCTCTCCGACGCGCGGGCCTCAGTGTTATGGCGTACATGGACGACTTCGGGGGACGTCCGCCCGGTTCGGGGCCGACGTCGGCGGCCCAGGCGACGTCCATACGTCGCTGGGTGGTCACCCTCTTCTCAAGGCTCGGCCTGATGGTGCACCCGTCCAAGGGCGCCGTCGTCGGCACGACGGCGCTGCCATTGCTCGGCTACATCCTCGACCCCAAACGGCGGCTCATCCTCTTGTCCGCGACACGGTTCACCACCCTGACAGCCGCAGCCTTCGCGCTGTCCACGACCGCCTGCGCCTCCTCGCGGCGAGTCTCCCTCAAGGACCTCCAACGCTTCACCGGCAAGCCCGTGTCGTGCAGTCCGGCCATCCCGGCCGGTCGCCTCTTCCTGCAGCGGCTTTATGCCCCCCCGCGTGGCCACCTGCACGCCCGCTCTGTGAAGCTGGCGCATGGCGCCTTGCGCGACCTCGGGTGGTGGCGCAACCTTGCTTTCTCCCCCCACGTCGGTCGCGCGCTGTGGCCTACCCCCCTCGGTCTCCTCACGAGGGACGCCTCTTCGTCCGGTTGGAGGGGCCACTGGAACAACACGGTGCCCGCGTCCGGCTTCTTCGCCGCGGTTCGACGCCCGTCCCACATCAACATCAAGGAGGTCGAAGCGGTGACGCAGTCCCTCCTGGCGCTGCGCCGCCACTACGCCATTACGAACGGGGTGGTCGACTTGAACATCGACAAAAAAATCGCCCTGTATTGCATCAACTCGTTCGCCTCCCGCTCGCCGGCCTTGAACGCCGCTCTGCGCCGACTCTACGCGCTCTGTCGCGCGTTGGGCCTCACCCTCCGCGAGAGATGGCTGTCGTCCCTCGCCAACTGGTGGGCGGACAAGCTCAGCCGGAACCGCGACCGGACCGACTGGCGCTTGTCTCCCTCCATGCTCTCCCGTCTCACAGCGCGCTACGGCCCTCACGAGGTCGACCTGTTCGCGACCTCCCTTGACACCCACTGACCCCGTCTTTTCTCCTTCCCCGCCTCCCCGGGCTGCGACGGCATCGACGCCCTCCGACAGGACTGGTCGACAGGGAACCTGTACGCCAACCCGCGCTTCGCCAAGATCCCCTTGGTGCTCGACAAGATCGCCACGGACCGCGGTACGCTGACCTTGGTCCTGCCGGTCTGGCAGGACCAAGACTGATGGCCCGCGGCTTTTGCCCGCGCAGACGAGATCTTCCAACTTCCGCGCAGCGCTGGGCTCTTCGAGCCCGGCCGCTCCCAGCGGGCGACCCCCCGCCCGCACGGGCGGGCGGCCGTTTTCCGCTTCCTCCGCGGCGGCAGGCCGCCGCCACCGCCTGGCTTCCTGACCAACGCACCGTCCTTGTTGACACCGCAGGCAGAGAGGGACTTCCCGCCGCTGCCCTCGCCGACCTGCGCAATCTCTCCTTGAGGGACGCCACGGCTGCCAGCTACGGCGCTAGCTGGATGCGCTTTTGCGACTTTCGCGCCCGCGGCGCTTACCGCGCCCTTCCCGCTTCGCCCTCTACCGTCGGCCCGTACATCGCCTGCATCTGGCTGCGCGGGACTGTGCAGCCGTCCAGCGCCCGCATGTACCTGTCTCCCATCCGAAAACGCCACCTCGCTGCCGGCTTCCCCAACCCGTGTGCCACGAACATCGTCGCCGAGGCGTAAGGCGGGTTCACCAACGCGTGGCTGGACCAGCACGGCTCAAACCCGAAGCGCGTAGCTCTGCCCGCGTCCGTCGTCTGGCGGTTGGCCCAGCTGGCCTTCTCCGCCCCGGACCGGCTCCTCCGCTTGCGCATGAACGCAGTCGTCGCCCATTTTTTTATGCGCCGACGCGCCAAAGACTTGCTCTCCCTCGAGGCTGCCGATGACCAACTGGCTGCCGACGGCGGCCTGTTGTTCCAAATTCCGCGGTCAAAAACTGACGCCAAGCGTCCTGGCGGGGAGCGCATCGCGCACTCTTATCCCCCCCTTCACCTTTAAGCCCGATCCCGACCTGCCCGTCCTCCTACTGCACCGCGCCCTCGCGGACCATGCGCTCTATCAGCGGCCGTGCGACCGCCTCTTCGCTGCTGCTGCACAAGATCTTGGCACCATCCTGTCCGGCTGGCTACGCGCGGGTATGCAGCTGCTGGACGTGTCGGCGCCTGTCGGCACCGTCTACGCCAGCCACTCGTGCCGCAGCGGCGGCTGCATCGCCCTGCGTACGGTCGGCATGGGGATGGATGCTGTCGCTCAGTGGGCCGGCATGTCCATCAAGACGTTGATCAAGAGCTACAAAAACGCCCTGTCGGTCCCTACCCTCGAGGCCCACTTATTTTTCGGCCGTCTCCTCCCGCGTGCCCCTTCTCTGCCCGCATTACGGCCTACTCCGTCTGATGGCTATGCGGCGTCGCCCCAGTGTGGCATTCTGAGCGCCTGGGACCGCTGGAACCCGGGAGACTGACTTGGGACCCGGCTGGCAGCGTTCCGTGGAACCACGCGCTGGCCGAGGATCCTTACGTCGGTGGCCCGGGGCAGTGGCGACACGCCCGGAGCCCTGATTGGTCACCCGGAGCGGTGGACTTGCCTGGTTGGGGCATACTGACCTTCGGGATATTTGTTTGATTTTTCGCATATGTTTTCCTTGCGTGATTTCGTGTCTTTCCCCTTTTTCCCACCGGGGTTTTTTTGGGGATTGACATTTGTGTGTGGGGGGATTTCGCTTGCTTTTCGTGCGATGGCCCGGTGAGCGGCCGGTGCCTTGCTGGCACTTGGGCCGCTGGGGGCGCCCTCTGAGGGCCTCGCTCTGGGCCCCTGGAGGGGCCAGGGGGGGGGGTTCTTGAGGGTAGCCCCGGGGTTCTCCCCGGGGCCATCTTGTAAAATCAACAGTACTTTGGGTTCCTTCTCCCTCGGGCTTTTGTCTTGTTTACCTTTGCCTCGTACCGTGGCGGGCGAGTGGATCAGCAAGGGCTCTTACCTGCTCCTTCCTGGGCTTTGCACTGTGGTCCCTGTGTGTGTGGTTGTGGTTTCTGGGTCCGGGAATCTGGGTCCCATTACGCTACATATAAGGTGGAGCAGCAGGGCAGGGCTTTACTTTTCTCTCGTATCGGGACAGCGCTCTTCTTTCTCGAAGGCGTTTGGTTCCTTGGTTCCCGTTGCTGGTAACAAGATTGTTTGCTTCAGGTCGAGTGCCGCACGGCCAACATGACGGACCGTGTCCCTTCGGCCGGTCGGGGCCGTGGTGCGCCGGCGGACGCTTCGATTGTTACTCCCGCTGGCCGTGGCCGCGGCGGTCTCTCGGGTCCGACTAACCGTGGCGGAGGCAGGCCGACAGGGATTCCTCGTCGGGGGACAGCGCCCCCGGGTGGGATCCGGGCTACATTGGGTCAGAATTTACGTGGGGACACGGGTTTCGAGTCAGGGACCCGAGTTCCACATTTGGCTACTGTTACTGGGTCCCCGGACATTGTGTCCGCACTGAAAACGTTTCGAGATGAGATCTTGGCTACTGTTTCCGAGGCCCTGTGCCAGAGTCCTGCTTGCCAGGGTGGATCCCGTGATGCCAGTCGCTCCGATCGTTCTCGTTTCCGCCGTCACCGGCGTCGTACAGACGCGATCCCTCATCTCCTGTCTGGGGACGCGGAGCTTCGGTACACTCGGGCCCTTCCGGACTCCTCAAGCGCGTCAGGTGGCGTTTCGATCACGAGTTACCCCGAGGCTGTTAACTGGTTCCTTGAAACGTACGCTGAACCCCATGCGTTGGCACTGGCGCAGGACAAGTTCAGTCGGGCCGCCAAGGAACCAGATGAGAGGATCGAGGCCTTTGCGGTGCGCTTACGGGGTCTGACGGAACTATGCGGTAGCATCCACACCGAAGGTACCATGAAACAGCAGCTGATTCAAGGGCTTTTCGAGTACCTACGTACGGACGCATTTGTTTACAATATCCCTGATCGTACGTACCAGCAGCTGGTAACGTTTACTGCGGGCAAGAACAAACCGGCTACCGAGGTTATCAAGATGGCCCGAAGGTCCTCTGTGACCAAGGCTGGCCCCTCTGGAACCGTCCGCAAACCCACTGAACCGAGGCCCAATCGATCGTTGGACTCATCCCCGTTAATGGCCGTTAATCCTGTGGGCCCCTTGACGATCCTTTAGGGCCCCCTCGAGAAGGAAATGGAGTAGAACGGGTCGGGTCAAGTGTTTGGGTTCAAGAGACCAACGCCCCAGTTCGTGACATTACGTACCATGGACAGTCGGCGACCGTACCGTTGTTATCTCCGGGTTATTCACGGTTCACTGGGCGGCCCGAAGGGGGCGCAGCTCAGACTGCGGCATTGACGCCTGCTGCTGGACAGACCGACTACGATGCGGAAAAGAAGGTCAAGTCGGCAACACCATCTAACGGCCAGCCACGTGCGCCTCACAAAGGTGGCGCAAGTCAGCAAGTGCCGGCGGCTCTGGCCCCTAGGGGTCAATCGCTCGCCGCCGCTTCGGCACCATCCCAAACTTTCACTACCACATCTTCCCTAACTCCTGCTTACACAACGGCCCCAGCTGCTGCATCAACCCGATCCCGAGCTCTTCCCCCTGGCTTCGAGCGGGAGCCATGCAATCGCGCCGCCAGCCAGGCTCTTTCGACAGTTCAAAGTCGTCGCAGGCCGCCACTTGAACAAATACTGCTGCTCGAGAGGTGCTAGCATTTGCGAGCACGGCAGGAGACAAGCCTCGTCAGGCCTCGGTTGAGAAGAGAGCCGTTGGTATCCTGCCGCGGCCGGAGGGTGCTATCTATGGCCCCCCTGCCCCATCTTCCCCTCCACAACGGTTTGTCGTCGGTGTGCAACGACCTTACCACGGGGACAGATCAGAGGAGCGCTTCGTTTTGGGCGGCTGTGTCGAAGACAGACAAAGAGGCTGTGCTGTGATTCGGACCATATGGCGCGGACGGTGAGCGTTGTGAAAATGGTGATGGACAAGGCAAAGAAGGGGGGTAGCCGCGTTCGTGTCTTCCGGGCTGGGCGTAAATCGGATGGACCTGGCCATCAAACCTAGCTAGGCGGCAATGGTCATTTAGGCCCAGGTTCACAGCAAGGGGCAGTCACATTATGCAGCCATCGTGGCCCATCAGCAACGCACGGACGAAGTGGCCATCGCGGCGGACATGCGCAAGACCTACCTCCTGCGCAAGTGGGTGTCATGCCGGAGGGTGATGCGAAAGTACGATAAGTGGAGCGGGGCGACGGGGGCCTTTTCTAATCGGCTTTCCACTGGTGACAGCAGCGACGGTGGCAGCGACGACGACTGCGACTTTGCGGATACTGGGGACAGCGCAAGCTGAGATGGACATGGTGTAGGCGCTGAACGCTCTCATGCCTGTGCTGGCACTAGAGGTGCTGAAGGTCCTGCGGAGAATGGAGCTGCCGCATGTGCGGTGTGAGCTGGGCGGTAAACTATGGGCGGGGCTGCAGGTGACGCAGTCACCGCGCACCGGCCGTCCGCTCGAGCGCCGCCCTATAAGTACCAAGGCTGAAAAGAGGCACAAGGCTGAGCACTGAGCATGTCCAGGGAGAGTGAGGCCAGCACGCCCGCTCTAGTGGCTGTCTCCGACGCCTCCAAGGAGTGTACTTCGATCATTCCCTTTAACGTTCCTGAGATGCGGTCTCCTGAAAAGGCCAATAATTTCCTCCAAGCCAACGCCCAAGCTGCGCTGGCCGCCCAAGCTGCGCTGGCCGCCCAAGCTGCGCTGGCCGCGGCGAGCATAGGCAAGGACGAAAGGTTAAGACAGTGTCGCCTGCCGGTACACCTGGAGAGCCGTCAATGTTTGAGGTTGAAGATGGCGAGTGGGAGCAGACGCCTCGGCCGCCTCCCCTGGCCCCGCCTGACTGTGGAGCAGAATCCGCATTGAATTCGGCGGATGATTCGGCGTTCGATGCCTCGATTCGAACTCACGTCATGGATCACATGCTATCCAGGCATCATGCAAAACTGCGCCACGGGCTGAATCCATGACATCTTGTGCCAGCTGTTCGGTTTTTACCCGACAAATTCTTCGAGCACAGACCGCTGGGTCCGTTACACGTAGCAGTCGCCCTGCTGCCATTGTGGCAAAAACCACTCGCACACGCGACACCCAAGTTTGGGCGGTGCGCAAGGGCTGCCTCCCGTGTCGGGGGAACCGGAAGAAGTGCAAGTCGCACACACTCTGTCCCTGTTGTGGGGCAATCCCCCCACTGACAAACAAGAAGATGGTGTGTGGGCCAACAGTTTCTTGGTCGGGACGGGGAAGCAAGGCCAAGCCCCGCTGTCCCTCCCCTTATCCCCCCAGGGTCCCCTCAGAATCTCGCCACTCAGAATCTCCCACCCCAGCACCTGCCCACCGGGCCACACGAAAATTCAAGACGATAAATGCAGAAAACCCTCAAATCCACGTTGGATTTACTACTAAGCTAACTATCCCAAACTTAGGGAATGTGGACCCAAATGCAGGGGGAGGAACGAGTCAGGCTAGTGGCCTGCCGCCCCTTGCATGGCACGTGTTGCCCCCCTGCCTGGGGGCCAATACTGCCACACTCCCCTCTCCTCAGTTCCGACCGACCCGGTCGGCCCTGCGAGGGGGCGTAGGAACGCACATCGCGGCGTTGGGGGCGCGACTTGCTGTCCCCCTGATACGTCACGTGGACGTGGAGGCGGTCACGTTGACCGCCCCTCTTCTCACGCTTGCCCACTTGGCAGCTTGCTCTTATCGGTACTCACCTTACCACCACCAACACATCCTCTTCACCTTACCCTGGGCCGCCCCACGCTGGGGAGGCCACCCATCTACCCGCGATCCAAGCCCCCCTCAACTCGAGGTGGGTCTCGTGCAACTGCAACCAGGTCGTCTCTCCCTAACATGGGGAGAGCCATGGTGACCCCGGGGGTGAAGACTGACTCCTTGGACGAGCGTATGGAGGACACGTCCTACAATGCAGCGCCCGCCGGGACTTCCGGCGGGGGCTTCGCGATCGCTACGGGGGATGGGACGCCCGCGTCACCCGGCTTTGGGTTGGCGGCGGGATCTCCCACGGAGGCGAGCCGCGTTGTTCCACGAGAGGCCTTGGGGCGGTGGTTTTACCCCGCTTGGCCTCTGTATGAGGAGGGGTTGACGGTTCTCCGCTGTGGCCGACTTGGCACAACGATGAGTCGCGTATGGGACCGCCTACGGGAGAAGTTCCCCCGTAGGGTCGGGTTTCCTCCCGACTTCAGGACGGACCAGTTTGCCTTCCTGGATAAGGACGAGGTCGAAGACGTGCAGCGGGCCAAGGCCATGGTGGACCGCGGGGGTACTATCCAGGGCACTGGCGACGTGCCAACTTTCACTTGGGATGCGGTGGCAACTCGCCACCCGTACCTTCGCGACGTCGATCCGCACACTCATCACTTTGATGTGCGGATTGAGAAGGACTTCCGGCGGGGTCCCTACTTGGTGACGACGGCTCAACTTGAGTTTCCGCAGCAGTCACCTGCTAGCAAGGAGCAGTACTATCCCAAGAAGCCCGAGTGGTGGCCTCAAGTCGAGGTCCTCTACGGGTTTCCGGCGTTACTTCCACGGTTGCTCGATCACTTCGGCTCCGCCATGTTGGCGGTAAGCCCGGACCACGTGGTGTTCGCCATGTTGGCAACCCAGTGGCTCCTCGAGGTCATGTCGACCTGGGTGTCTTGTGTCCAGCGGCGGGGGATGCTCTGGCATCTCTCCCCCCGGCTTATCCAAGGATTGGAACAGCTCACCCCTCAGCTAGTTGCTGAGGGGTGCCCATCAGGACAGCTCACTCTCCTTGAGGAGATGCTCCGCCTCCACAAGTTTATCGAGTGGGAGAGCATTGAGCACAAGTTGCGCCGTCCCACTCGTGGGCCCAAGGACGATGGCGCACTTCGCCAGTTCGTCTGGGTCGGTCGTGAACTTCACGACGGCCGTGTGGTACTCCAAGAGGGGCTGGGCATCGGGGACTAGCCGTTTGCCCCGGGGATAGAACGCCACACTGCGCCTCCGCCGGACAAGGCAATCGTGGTGGCCGTGCCCTCCCACGATGGCTATGTGACTCAACCCACTGTGGGGGCCCCGAGTAGGGGTCGCAGCTACTCTCAGGCTCCGCCTACTCGGCGAGCCGCTCCGCTTCCTCCTGTTCCATTTCAGCCGCACGGGGACATCCCGATGAGCGCTGCCGCTGAGTCGTCCGCTCCGGTGTCCCCCAACTTGGGGGCCACCCTCCTCACGGTCTATCTCAAGTTGGTACTGCCGGCCACGCCCTCAGCCTCCGAGATGATGATCACCACGTTGGTGCACACCGTTTCCTGGTTGGCCGCGTCGGCTGCAACCCTTCAAGTTTCCGAGACTCCTCAACTTGAGGAGCGCGTTCCTACTGTTGTGGCGACCGCGAGTTGCGAGTCGGTAGCGGGGTTCATGACGACCGAGTTCGCTCGAATTGGGTCGATTGTGCCCCAGCCGGCCCCACTTGGGCGCGGCAAGCGTCGGGCGAGCCGGGCATTTTCGCCTCCTCGCCGTCGTCGCCGTCACTCGCGGCGATCTCCCTCCGTGTCGGAAGACGAGTTGTCTTATTCGGTCTCGGAGTCCTCTACTCCGTCGGAGACGGAGTCGGTCCGGCGTCCGCGTCGCCAACTTGCGCGCAAGACCAAGCAGAAGAGTAGCCGCAGTCGTCGCCACTTGCGCGACCGTGAGGGGCGGGACGGTTCCGACTTGGAGCGGCCGCCCCCGCCGAAGGGTGGGGAACGTTATCGGCGTGGGTCTCGCCGCTCGCCTCCACGTGAGGGCGAGGGCCATGGTGTTTGGGAGTCTAGCATGCGTGCCTAGTTGACAGCTGCCTTTGTTGTGAGAGTATGTGGGTTAGGGCTGTAGTCAAAAGCCACTCTGCGTACCACTGCGACTTGAAGCACTCTCTTGGCACTGTCATTTGGCCTTCCCTCACGTTGAGGGAGGGCAGTTAGGGTCGATATCATTCCGGGCGCAGTATGCCCGGACATTCTCAGCGGGAAGGTCCTCCACGTATTCCCAGGTATCATCCTTCGCCTATTAGCCGAACCAACGCACCCTCAACATGAGGCGGTCAGTGTCTTCATCCCACCCGTGGTCGATGAACTTATCGAACACCTACTCCTGCGGGCCCTGTTTGGCCGCAGGTAGCGAAGGCAGGCGCCACGCGTTCAGCGCACGCGCCCAATCCGGGTCGCCTGCAGGAGGTGGTGCAACTTTTACCACGTCCTGTCCCTTTACTGTGCGGACCCCATCGTCACTTTCGATGGTGAACCGCCGTCCATCTGTACGAAGGACCTGGTATGCCCCCTTCGTCTGGAACACCAACTTACTCCCAGTTGGGGTGTGTGAGTGAGCCAGTACCTAGTCACCCTACTCGGGGACGTGCGTGGCGTTACGCCCCTTTTTGTCAAAAGTACGCTTGTAGCGCTTTTGCGCTTTGTCCATCTCAGCCCTGACTTTAGGGATGAGGTTTTCAAGCCTAGCGGCGAACTCCGCCTTACTCTCAGTAGGAGTAGGCGTACTGCCACCATCCTCCCTAGTTGGGAGCGACCGCCGCACGGCAATAGACCACACGCGACGGGGGGTCACAAAAGCGAGGGGTACTTCCTTGGTAGATAAGTGAACCTGCGAATTGTAGGCGGTCGTAAGAATAGAAATGTATTGGTCCCACGTCTTCACGTGCTCACTCACATAGTGGCGCAGCTGCCGAACAATAGTTTTGTTGAAGCGCTCCACCTGCCCATTAGTTTGTGGGTGGTAGGGGGTGGCGTAGTTTGCCTTAACCCCCAACATATCCAGCACTCCCTGAAACAGTACAGACGCAAATTGCGGTCCATTGTCCGATAGTGTACTGTCCGGCATGCCATACGCGGCAACCCAGTGATCTAGGAAGGCTGACACGACCGACATGGCCGTGATCTCTGCCAGAGGGATTGCTCGCGTAAGTTTCGTGAAGCGATCGCAGATGACCAGGAGGTACTGGTTGCCCTCCTCGGTCACTGGCAGGGGCCCAAGGATTTCCATTACCAACGCGGCAAAAGGCTCCTTGGCCGAGAACAGTAACATAGCCGTAGTAAGCCGCCGTTCCATCAGACGGTTCTGCGCACAACTTGTGCAGGCAGCAACCCAACTGTAGATGTCCACCACCATGGACGGCCAGTAGTACCTGGTCTTCAGTGTCTGGTACAATTTACTAGACCCCAGGCGTCAACCTGTGGGAGCGTTATGCTCCCTCTCACGGATACTGCCCTTGAGGGACGCGGGGACGACAAGCTGTTCGGTCCCCTGAGCTACCCCCCTCCTCAAGAGGGGGCCATTGTCTTCGATGAAAAACCGCGTCGCCGCCACCGTATCTAGCGTATCCCTCGGCGACTTGCAGAAGGAGTCTTCGGCCTGGGCCTTCACCACCTCGTCCAGGGACAGGGGCAAGTATTTCTTGGTCCCTGGCGCCTCGGGGTCCAACGCCTGACCCGAGCGCGTGACTACCCCCACAATGGGGATGTCATCATCGACTGAGTTAGTGTCCAGCCTCTCGGTAGGTACCCGAGAAAGGCTGTAGGCTAGGGCATGTTGCCTGCCAGGTCGGTAATCAATATCAAAGTTGAAGGGTGCCAGTCGCACCCTCCACCTGTTGAGGCATGTGTTCGTGCAATCCGTCTTAAAGATGAACTGCAACGCGCGGTGGTCACAGCGGATGAGGACTTTCTCACCCTCTAGGTAGTGAAGAGGTGACGTCACCGCTCACACCACTGCGAGTCCTTCCAACTCGGTGACTCCATAGTTCTTCTCAGCCGAGTTCAGCCCCTTGCTGAAGTATCCTACCGGCAAGTACTCCTTGTCCGGCTGCTGCTGAAGCAACACACGACCAAGTTGGTCGTAGCAAGCATCCACGTCTAAGATGTAGTGGCCTCCCAACCTAGGAATAGCCAAAATAGGGGGCTTCAGCAGGAGGTCCCGAAGAGTCTCAAAGGATTCCTGCTCCACCCGACTTGGGGGAGGCAGGTTCTTCGGTAGCGTCGAGCTAACTAGCTCATCCAGCGGCTTCGCCACCTTGGCTAAGCCCTTGGTGAAACGTCGGTACACGTGACACATCCCGAGCGAGCTCCTCATCTGGGTCTGGGTCCGGGGGTACTGAGCCTGACGGATGGCTCTCAAGTTCTTCTCGTTGTCACTGAGGCGCCCCGGACGGACAACATGTCCCAAGTACTCCACCTCCTGAGTAAAGAGGTGGCACTTGCTCGCCTTCAGTGACACACCGGCGTCAGCAAGTAGCTTAAACACCTGGCCAAGATGGCTAATGCGCTGCTTCGGACTTCGAAAGAACACAATGATATCGTCTAGGTACACAACACAGATGTGCAACTGTACTCCGGCCAGAATCATGTCCATGGCGCGCTGGAAAGTTGCCTGCGCGTTGCACAGTCCGAACGGTAGTCGTTTGCACTGGTAGGTACCACAGTGACAGGTAAAGGTAGTTTTATGCCTGTCTTCCGGGGGAATGGGAATTTGCCAATACCCCGCGCTAAAGTCTAGGGTAGAGAACACGTTTGCCTCCCCCAGAGAGTCTAGACAGTCGTCCATCCTAGGGAGGGGATAACTATTCTTCACCGTGCTCTCGTTGAGCTTACGGTAGTCGATACAGATTCGTGGGGTCCCATCAACCTTGGGAACAATGACCACCGGACTCGCCCACTCGACGTTACTGGGCTCAAGCACATCGAGGGCCTCCATGCGAGCGACTTGCTCCTTGACGAGGGCCCTTGAACGGGGCCCCCCCCTGTACGGTTGTTGGCGTATAGGGGGAGCACCGGGTTTCAACTCGATCCGGTGTTCGGTGGCTCTCATGAGTCCCAACTGACCATCCAACAACTTGTGATATTGCTCCAAGAGGCGTTCAACTTGAACCCTCAACCTGGGTGGAACATTCTCCATATTCACGTGGGGCCGAGAAGAGGCGGCTGGCTTGGCATGGTTCTTCTCCTTTCGTGACTTCCGGTCGCTACTCGCTCCCGCGTTGAGGGTGACCGCTACTACTCGTCCCTCATGTTGGTCGATGTAGCCGAACTTGGCTCCCGACTTGAAGTACTTGGGCGAAGAGCTCAGGTTCACCACCTGAACCTTCCACGGGACTCCGGCTTTGGAGTCCATCGTGCCAAGGGCAACATGCACTTGGTGCTTGCGAGCAAGACGGGTGTTAGGGTGCATCAACCCGCTCCCCGTATAGTCAGTTACAACGTCAACGTGTGCCACCGAGTTGGGAGGCGACATGACCTTACGGGCTAAACGCAGGGTAGCAGTAAACCCTTCTCTCACGGAGCAAACAGGCTTCGACTGTGAGAGTGTCACGGGAGGCACAGACGTTCCCTTACTAAGGATGGGGATGGTCTCCCCTTTCATGAACTTGACGCAATACTCCGGGCCACAAATCAGGGGCTCTTGTGTTACAACATAAGGGGTACCCAGAAGCAGGGGTACCGATATATTCTCAACTACTCCATAGGTCACTTCGACCTCATGTTCTCCCAACCTAGTTGTTAGGGTCACGGCACCAACAATGGGAAGTACCCCACCATTGATGTCAATCATATGATCGGCCTTAGACCTCCGGCGTTAGAGCTTCATCTCCTTTGGTAATAGCGACTTGCGTATCAAGGAGGCTCCTGACCCGGTATCAAGTACGATACGGGCACAACAGGCACGGCCGGGGGCTAGTTGCTCCCGGCCAGCCACCTGGAAGTTCTCACCCGTCAGCACCGCGATGACCCGACGTGGGTTTACGTTCTTGGGGAGTCCTACCCGAGGTGAGCGGACTCCCTTAGGTCGCCGCAGTATCCGGCAGGGTTGGTTTGCCCTCTTGACCCACTTGGCCGAGGCTGCCGTGGTGACCTCAGGACGGCCAGCTCCAACGGTCATTCGTTTTCCGCCGACTTGGCCTCGGAATCCGAGGGCGAAGGGGAAGACGACGAGTCCGAGGACGACGTGTCCGCCCCTTCCGTCGAGGGTGTGGTGACCACCACTACCGGTCGGGGTCCACCCACGCGGCGTGAACGTACTTCGTTCGAAGCCGACTTCTTACTCGCATTCTTAACGAGTTGTTGAATGCGTTTACTCAACATAGGGCAATTATATGCCCAGTGTCCATCGGAGTTGCAGTTCCAGCACCGATGGTCAGTTCCCGGAGGAGTCTTCCCGACTTGGGAAGTAGATGAGGCACCCTCGGAAGTTCCCACGGCAGGTACTACCTTATCCTTGCGGATTCGGCGTGTCTCTCGTAGCTCTCGGGCCTGGCGCGCCTCTTCTCGTTCTTTGGCCAACTCGGCCTGACGCTCCTGGCGTTGCTCCTCCCGCAACTTGCGGTAGGCCTTACCTCTGCGATAGGCAAACCTGGCCAACTCGGATAGTGTCGCCCGGGCAGTATTACGCTCCCGGCTCTCCATACGGACTGACCAATGGAGTCCCTCCACAAACCGACTCTTCACCACAGCTTGTGGATGAAGAAAGCCACAGAGATTGTTGAGCTTTCGAACCCGCTCCGCAGAGGACAACTCGTCCTCAGTCTCTTCCTGATGGGCTCGCGTAAACTTCTTGACTTGAGAAGCCAACGCTGCTTCATCCACCATGGCTCTCAACAACCATTTGACGAGCTCCAAGTAGGACGTAGCCTCACCAGCGCCTGCACTTGAGGAACTGGGCATGACGGACATAAGTTCTGTCCGGAGGTCGCCCTTGGTAAACTCCTGTCGCATGTAAAAAGCCATGCCTTCACTTATGGCAGTGTCGTCACAGGCTTTTGTGAAACGACGTAGAAACTCAAAGACACGGAGGGGGGGGGTTCCATCCCGCTCCGCTTTGTGCCCAAAAGAGTGAAGTGCATTCTTCTTGGCACGGCCCATAGCTCGGGCCTGAATAGGACCGTACGCCACCGACTTGTTGTGGAGGGCGTAGGTCTCACAGTCAAAGATCCTCTGGTAGACCGGGTTGGCTACCTGGATCTTGGGCGGCACCTCACGTTGAGGGAAAAGCCGCTGGGGCAATGGGGTGAGTTGACCCACTGTGCCAGTTGTCTGCCGCGGCGAGCTTGGTGTAGCCACCGGCGTTTCCGAGGGGAACTCCCCCGTAAAGGGCGCCCGCCCCACCGAGAATGGTGTGGCTCCCTCGTTGGGAGTCACAGGGGTCGCCCCCGGTTCGGTGCGACCCGAGACAGGCGTAGGGAGGGATTCCCCCTGCGTCTGAGGGCTCGAAAGCCCCAATCCGGTCTGGACATTGAGACCATCTGGCAAACTTGCCACAATCTGATTCAAAATAGTATTCGTCATCGTGACCACCAGGTCCGGCGAAGTCTGCCGCAACACATTGGTCGCCTTCCGACAGACAGTTCCCGCGAGGAGTGGATTATCGACTCAAGTTGAGTCTCGGTCTGCCTCCGGGAGTCCACCTGAGGGGTAAACACGATCCTCAGGGGCCTCAACCGGGGGCATGGGCGCGAGCCCATCGCCGACCAACGGAGGTCCGCCGTCCTCCAAAAGCCTAGTTGGCGACGGCTCCAAGGCAAAGTTGGCTCCAACCCGAGTGGATCCCGCGGAGACAGTCCTTTCACCTCGGGACGTTTCCGTTAAGTGTACCACACTGTGGCCGGACTTCGGCCCACCCACATCAGAAGTGTCACCCGAGTGAACTCCCGACTGAGTCGGGGTGGCCTGTTCCCCGCCCGCACCTCCAGTCCTGCTGGGTTGAGGGACCTCTAGTCCCTCTGCGACCCCAGGTAAACCCACCTGTGTCTCACCAGTATTCAAAGGCACTGAAGTACGTGCGTCACCCGTGTACTCCCCGGACGACGGGGGGTCCGAGCTAGCCATGTTGGCTAACGATCCGTATGACACGGTCCAATTCCACCGTTCCTCTGAGACAGAGGGCCCCCTACACCCGGGTACACCCGCAGGAAACGTTTTCCTCTATCCCCTGCTGCTACACCGAATGTGGCAAAAACCACTCCCACACGCGACACCAAAGTTGGGGCGGTGCGCAAGGACTGCCTTCCGTGTCGGGGGAACGGGAAGAAGTGCAAGTCGCACACACTCTTTCCCTGTTGTGGGGCAATCCCCCCACTGACAAACAAGAAGATGGTGTGTGGGCCAACAGTTTCTTGGTCGGGACGGGGAAGCAAGGCCAAGCCCCGCTGTCCCTCCCCTTATCCCCCCAGGGTCCCCTCAGAATCTCGCCACTCAGAATCTCCCACCCCAGCACCTGCCCACCGGGCCACACGAAAATTCAAAACGATAAATGCAGAAAACCCTCAAACCCACGTTGGATTTACTACTAAGCTAACTATCCCAAACTTAGGGAATGTGGACCCAAATGCAGGGGGAGGAACGAGTCAGGCTAGTAACCTGCCGCCCCTTGCATGGCAAGTGTTGCCCCCCTACCTGGGGGGTTAATACTTCCACAGCCATATAGTTAATTCCCTTCTCAAGCTTTGATCGCTCCGGTCAAGCAACGTCCTTAGCGACTTCAGCGTGCACCACATAGCTCAAAACTCCGGTACTTGAGCAGTCGGCATTTACGCAACTCACAGTACGAGCGGCAAGGATCTCACACCGTCCTCGTATGAGTCGGCCGTTCCGGGAGCATCCGGTGACTACCAGGTTACCGTACTTCACTGCTCCTCCTCCGAATGAAGCAGAAGTTGCTTTGCAATGGTTGATAAAATTGATGCTGCGACCCGGAATTGAACAAACGCCAAGCAACATGTATTCTCCAGAAGACGTAGACGACTGCGCCGCTGGCTTAATCCTCGACAACTTGAGCCAACTACGTGGTTTTTGCCAAATATCCGTGCAGCACCGACGGCAGGGTCCGTTATTTGTGCCAGTCGCTATTCTGAAGCGACTGTTGGAGTCGTGATGGCAATTGTGTGATGAGCGACGGTGTCCACGAGGGATCTGTGCTGCGGTGAAACGCCGAAAGATGCGACGTCACAGAAGTTTTGACACCTAATGCAGTGGTGTTCCCTTGCTAGAAATCGACGGTCTTCGGGTGATGTTGCAGTAAGCTGCAGTAGAACACTGTGGATTACAACGCCATGCGGTCTGTACTCACTGAGTTGCATGTGCTTCCGGTCGCCGATGATGATCCGTCTGGCATCGCAGTATGCAGCATCCGAGCGCGCATCGCAGAATGCCCCATCCCAGCTCGTATCCCAGGATGACGTTGTAGCATCCCTGGCCCCGACTTGGCGCCGACCCGGGACTGCAACCAGAGGGCACCAGGTGCCAGAACACGCCCGCCGTGTGGTGATGGTTGGCGGCCGTGGCCCGTGCCCGGCACTGGGATGCGGTGGACTACGCTATCCACACGTGAGAGAGGGATTTCTGATGGGTTTTTGCATACTTGTGAGGGACTTGATTTGAGAGAAATTGAGTGTGAGATTAGTGAGTGGGAATAGAATGAGTAGTGTTAGTGGCCCCCGACCTGACGAGGTTAGACTCGGGTCGTCACCACTCGGGGTTATGGGGGGGCTACCTGTCCAACGTGCCGAGGCTCCCCCAGATGCACGTTAAGCGGGACAGCGAGGCGCCCTTGGCCCGCGCCCTCAGGAAAAATGACAACTGCGCGTTTGCTTTCCTCTTCCCCGTGTGCACTACCGTGCGTAACTGTTTGCTCTGCGAGCAGGCACGTGAGGCAAGAGGCATGCCACTCTCGTAGTTCCCCTTTCTGTGTTACCTGTCCCTTTCCCCCGAGGGATATTGACACGTGTCTGAGAGGATCGAGTTTTATACCACATATTTGGTGGAGCAGCAGGGGATGCGAGTGTTTGAGAAGAGACATTTGGGAGCAGCGGTTGGGTTGTTCCTGTTCTGTCTTTTTCTGTGGTTTGGGAATTATCTGCATCCGTTCACGGGAATCCCATTCCTGGCTCTCCAACCCCTCTCTTGTGATCTTGCGATCTTTGGACACGCAGGCAACTGGACTGTGGCTGTCAAGAGACCAACATGGCTACCTTCCCTGGCGCGACGGTGCCCGAAGGGGTAGACCCCGCGTCCCTTGACGCATCCCTGGGCACCGCGGGGGAAGGTGCTCGACCCGGCGTTCTCCCTACGGGTGAAGCAGACCTGCGTGTGGCATCCGGTAGCGGGCTGGAGTCTACTGGTGGCCACGTACATCCTGCTCCCGTTCCTCCGGCTGTTCCTCCTGTGGGAGCCACCCCGGGGTCAACGGCGTTTGAGTCCGCTCGCAGCAGACGTCTCCCTCCTGTCGGTTCTACTCCTCAACCTCCAGGGATAGCCCCTGGTGTGTTTACTCCTGGACCCACACATGGCAGCTGGGTGTATACACCTCTCCCTGTGGGCACTAGCAGTGCCAGAGGCACCGCTGTAACTGGTTCTACGGGTCACCCTGAGACATCGACTACTGGGACCGGCCAAGCTTTCCGTCCCCTTGCATCCTATGGGGCGGGGAGCTCCAAGACCGGTAACCGGAGCAGCCGGAGGCGTCGGCGTCGTCGCCGTCGCTCTAGCACCAGCGAGACCAGTTCCTCCAGCTCTCAGGAGGGATATGACTGGGACGCATCTCCTGGTCCTGTGGCAAAAACCACTTGCACACACAGTACCCAAGTTGGGGCGGTGTGCGAGGGCTGCCTCCCGTGTCGGGGGAACCGGAAGAAGTGCAAGTCGCACACACTCTATCCCTGTTGTGGGGCAATCCCCCCACGGACAAACAAGAAGATGGTGTGTGGTCCAACAGTTTCTTGGTCTGGACGGGGACGCAGGGCCAAGCCCCGCTGTCCCTCCCCTTATCCCCCCAGGGTCCACTCAGAATCTCGCCACTCAGAATCTCCCACCCCAGCACCTGCCCACCGGGCCACACGAAAATTCAAGACGATAAATGCAGAAAACCCTCAAATCCAAGTTGGATTTACTACTAAGCTAACTATCCCGAACTTAGGGAATATGGACCCAAATGGAGGGGGAGGAACGGATCAGGCTAGTGGCCTGCCGCCCCTTGCATGGCACGTGTTGCCCCCTACCTGGGGGTCAATACTGCCACACTCCCCTCTCCTCAGTTCCGACCGACCCGGTCGGCCCTGTGAGGGGGTGCGTAAACGCACGTCTCGGCGTTGGGGGGGGGACGCGACTTGCTGTCCCCCCTTGAGTACGTAACGCGGATGTGGAGGCGGTCACGTTGGCCGCCCCTCTCCTCAAGCTTGCCCACTTGGCAGCTTGCTCTCCTCGGTTCACACCTCACCACCACCACCACTTCTCCTTCACCTTACACGGGGCCACCCCACGCTGGGGAGGCCACCCGTTTACCCACGATCCGAGTCCCCCTCAACTCGAGGCGGGTCTCGTGCCGCGATAGCCAGGACGTCTCTCCCCAACTTGGGGAGAGCCATGGCGACTCCGGGAGTGGAGACGGACTCTCTCGATGAGCGTATGGAGGACACCTCCTACGGTGCAGCGCCTGCCGGGACTTCCGGCGGGGGCTCCGCGATCGCTCCGGGGGGTGGGACTCCCGCGTCACCCGGCTTTGGGTTGACGGCAGGATCTCCCCCGGAGGCGGGACAAGTTGTCCCGCGTGAGGCCTTGGGGCGGTGGTTTTACCCCGCTTGGCCTCTGTATGAGGAGGGGTTGACTGTTCTTCGCTGTGGCCGACTCGGCGCAGCGATGGGTCGGGTATGGGACCGCCTACGGGAGAAGTATCCCCGTAGGGTCGGGTTCCCTGCCGGCTTCAGGACGGACCAGTTTGCCTTCCTGGACGACGAGGAGGTCGAGGACGTGCAGCGGGCCAAGGCCATGGTGGACCGCGGGGGAACTATCCCGGGTCCCGGCGACTTGCCGACCTTCACTTGGGACGCGGTGGCAACTCGCCCCCCGTACCTTCACGAGGCCGATCCGCACACTCATCACTTTGATGTGCGGATGGAGAAGGACTTCCGGCGAGGTCCCTACTTGGTGACCTCGGCTCAACTTGAGTTTCCTCAGCAGTCTGCTGCCAGTAAGGAGCAATACTACCCGAAGAAGCCCGAGTGGTGGCCTCAAGTTGAGGTCCCCTACGGGTTCCCGGCATTGTTGCCACAGTTGCTTGACCACTTCGGCTCCGTCATGTTGACGGCTGGCCCTGATCATCTGGTGTGGGCCATGTTGGCCACCCAGTGGCTCCTCGAGGTCATGTCGACCTGGGTGTCATGTGTTCAGCGGCGGGGGATGCTCTGGCATCTCCCCCTCCGGCTCATCCAGGGTTTGGAACAGCTCACCCCTCAGCTAGTTGCTGAGGGGTGCTCGTCAGGACAACTCACTCTACTTGAGGAGATGCTCCGCCTCCACAAGTTTATCGAGTGGGAGAGCATTGAGCACAAGTTGCGCCGCCCCACTCGGGGGCCCAAGGACGATGGCGCACTTCGCCAGTTCGTGTGGGTCGCTCGTGAACTTCACGACGGCCGTGTGGTCCTACGAGAGGGGTTGGGCATCGGGGACTACCCGTATGCCCCGGGGGTGGATCGTCACACTGCGCCACCCCCGGACAAGCCCATAGTTATGGCTGTGCCCTCATATGATGACCATATGACTCAACCTACTGCGGGGGCCCCAAGTCGGGGTCGCAGTTACACCCGGGTACCGCCACCTCGGCGTGCCCCTCCGCTTCCTCCTGTTCCTTTCCAGCCTCACGGGAACATCCCGATCAGCGTGGCCGTGGAGTCATCCACACCGGTGTCTCCCAACTTGGGGGCCACCCTCCTGACGGTATACCCCAAGTTGGTGTTACCGCCCACGCCTCTAACCTCAGAGATGATGATCACCACGTTGGTGCGCACCATTTCCTGGTTGGCCGCGTCGACCGCAACCCTCCAAAGTTCCGAGACTCCTCAACTTGAGGAGCGCGTTCGTACTGCAGTGGCGACCGCGAGTTGCGAGTCGGTGGCGGAGTTTATGACGGCCGAGTTGGCTCGCATTGGGGCTATTATGCCCCAGCCAACCCCACTTGGGCGTGGCAAGCGTCGTGCGAGCCGGGCATACTCGCCTCCTCGCCGTCGTCGCCGTCACTCGCGGCGCTCTCCCTCCGTGTCGGAAGACGAGTTGTCTTACTCCGTCTCGGAGTCCTCTACCCCATCGGAGACGGAGTCTGTCCAGCGTCTGCGTCGCAAACTTGCGCGCAAGACCAGGCAGAAGAGTAGCCACGGTCGGCGCCACTTGCGCGACCGTGAGGGGCGCGACGGTTCCGACTTGGAGCCGCCGCCCCTTCCAACGAGTGGAGAGCGTTATCGGCGTGGGTCTCGCCGCTCGCCTCCACGTGAGGGCGAGGGCCGTGGAGTGGGAGAGTCTAGCATGCGTGCCTAGTTGGCAGCTGCCTTTGTTGTGAGAGTGTGAGGGTTAGGGCTGTAGTTTAAAGCCACTCTGCGTACCACTTCGACTTGAAGCACTCTCTTGGCACTGTTGCTCGGCCTTCCCTCACGTTGAGGGAGGGCTGTTAGGGTCTATCTCGTTCCGGGCACAGTACGCCCGGACCTTCTCAGCAGGAAGGTCCTCCACATACTCCCACGTATCATCCTTGGCTTTGTAGCCAAACCAACGCACCCTCAACATGAGGCGGTCAGTATCCTCATCCCAGCCGTGGTCGATGAACTTGTCGAACACGTACTCCTGCGGGCCCTGTTTGGCTGCAGGCAGCGAGGGCAGGCGCCACGTTTTCAAAGCACGCGCCCAAGCTGGGTCGCCTGCAGGCGGTGGTGCAACTTTGACCACGTCCTGTCCGTTCACTGTGCGGACCCCATCGTCACTTTCGATGGTGAAGCGCCGCCCATCAGTACGAAGGACCTGGTACGGCCCCTTCGTCTGGAACACCAACTTACCCCCAGTTGGGGTGTGTGAGTGGACCAATACCCAGTCACCCTGCTCGGGGACATGCTTGGCGTTGCGCACCTTTTTGTCAAAGGTACGCTTGTAGCGCTTTTGTGCTTTGTCCATCTCAGCCCTGACTTTAGGGATGAGGTTTTCAAGCCTAGCAGCGAACTCCGCCTTACTCTCAGTAGGAGTGGGCGTACTGCCACCATCCTCCCTAGTTGGGAGCGGCCGCCGCACGGCAATAGACCGCACGCGACGGGGGGTCACAAAAGCGAGGGGTACTTCCCCGGTAGATGAGTGAACCTGCGAATTGTAGGCAGTGGTCAGAATAGAAATGTATTGGTCCCACGTCTTCACGTGCTCACTCACATAATGGCGCAGCTGCCTAACAATAGTTTTGTTGAAGCGCTCCACCTGCCCATTAGTTTGTGGGTGGTAGGGGGTGGCATAGTTTGCCTTAACCCACAACATATCCAGCACTCCTTGAAACAGTACAGACGCAAATTGCGGTCCATTGTCCGATAGTGTACTATCCGGAATGCCATACGCGGCAACCCAGTGATCTAGGAAGGCTGACACGACCGACATGGCCGTGATCTCTGCCAGTGGGATCGCTCGCGTAAGTTTCGTGAAGCGGTCACAGATGACCAGGAGGTACTGGTTGCCCTCCTCGGTCACTGGCAGTGGCCCAAGGATGTCCATCGCCAACGCGGCGAAGGGCTCCTTGGCCGGGAACAATAGCATAGCCGTAGTAGGCCGCCGTTCCATCAGACGGTTCTGTGCACAACTTGTGCAGGCAGCCACCCAACTGTAGATGTCCACCACCATGGACGGCCAGTAGTACCTGGTCCTCAGGGTCTGGTACAGTTTACTAGACCCCAGGTGTCCACCCGTGGGAGCGTTATGCTCCCTCTCAAGGATACTGTCCTTGAGGGATGCGGGGACGACAAGTTGTTCGGTCCCCTGGAATACCCCCCTCCTCATGAGGAGGCCATCGTCTCCCAGGAAGAACCGCGTCTCCGCCACTGTATCCAGGGTATCCCTCTGCGACTTGCAGAAGGGATCCTCGGCCTGGGCCTTCACTACTTCGTCCAGGGACAGGGGCAAGTACTTCTTGTTCCCTGGCGCCTCGGGATTCAACGCCTGACCCGAGCGCGTGACTACCCCCACGATGGGGATGTCCTCATCGACTGGGGTGGTGTCCAGTCCCTCGGTAGGTACCGAGAGAGGCCGTCGGCAAGGGCATGTTGCCTGCCAGGTCGGTACTCAATATCAAAGTTGAAGGGTGCAAGTCGCACCCTCCACCGGTTGAGACGAGTGTTCGTACAGTCCGTCTTGAAGATGAACTGCAACGCGCGGTGGTCACAGCGGATGAGGAACTTCTCACCCTCTAGGTAGTGACGAAGTGACGTCACCGCCCATACCACTGCGAGTCCTTCCAACTCGGTGACTCCGTAGTTCTTCTCGGCCGAGTTTAGCCCCTTGCTGAAGTATCCCACCGGCAAGTACTCCTTGTCCGGCTGTTGCTGAAGCAACACACAACCAAGTTGGTCGTAGCTAGCGTCCACATCCAGGATGTAGTGGCCTCCCAACCTGGGAATAGCCAGGATAGGGGGCTTCAGCAGAAGGTCCCGAAGAGTCTCAAAGGATTCCTGCTCCACCCGACTTGGGGGAGGCAGGTTCTTCGGTAGCGTTGAGCTCACTAACTCATTCAACGGCTTCGCCACTTTGGCGAAGCCCTTAGTGAAACGTCGGTACACGTTACACATCCCGAGGAAGCTCCTCATCTGGGTCTGGGTCCGGGGGTACTGAGCCTTGCGGATGGCCCTCAAGTTTTTCTCGTTGACACTGAGACGCCCCGGACGGACAACATGTCCCAAGTACTCCACCTCTTGAGTGAAGAGGTGGCACTTACTCGCCTTCAGTGACACTCCGGCGTCAGCAAGTAGCTTGAACACCTGGCCAAGATGGCCAATGTGTTCCTCCGGACTTCGGAGAACACAATGATATCGTCTAGGTACACGAGACAGATCTGCCACCGTACTCCGGCCAGAATCATGTCCATAGCGCGCTGGAAAGTTGCCGGCGCGTTACACAGGCCAAACGGTAGACGCTTGCACTGGTAGGTACCACAGTGACAGGTAAAGGTAGTTTTATGCCTGTCCTCCGGGGCAATGGAATTTGCCAGTACCCCGCGTTACAGTCCAGGGTAGAGAACACGTTTGCCTCCCCCAGAGAGTCCAGACAGTCATCCATCCGAGGTAGGGGATAACTATCCTTCACCGTGCTCTCGTTGAGCTTACGGTAGTCGATACAGAACCGGGGGTCCCATCAACTTTGGGACGATCACCACCGGACTCGCCCACTCGGCGTTGCTGGCCTCGATCACATCGAGGGCCTCCATGCGAGCAACTTGCTCCTTAACGAGGGCCCTTGAACGGGGTCCCCCCTATACGGTTGTTGGCGTATAGGGGGCGCACCGGGTTTCAACTCGATCCGGTGTTGGGTAGCTCTCATGAGTCCCAATTGACCATCCCACAACTTGTGATATTGGTCCAAGAGGCGTTCAACTTGAACCTCAACCT